>BMAU01000077.1:555000-944436 GCA_019973935.1 Trichonephila clavipes
AGGCCAGTTTACGTCCCCTCGCAGGTAGATCAGTCATTCGGGGAAGGCTGCTCTTAAAATACCCATGGAAACTCTGGAGGTGTAAGCTACGGCCTCATCTTGTAGCCACTCGCTGTCGAGATCCTTTCCTTGGAGAGCGGGTAAGAAGAATTATTGGATCATTGTCACACAAACCGGTCTGAATTGACACACGAACTCGTTCCACAGTTCCAGGTGTTCTAACTGTCTTCAGAGGTCCTTTCCTTTCTTTGGAGACATTCTCCGTTGTTCTGAGAACGCATTTCCGATCAGGAACATGATCTCTTGGAGGAATATCGAAGTGACGACGAAAGGCACGTTGCACTGCAATCACTGACCGAACGTTAGAGTAATACGCCTCCACGGCAAAAGCGCGCGGCTGCCTCGATCACAACATGTTTGCGACAGAGAGGGGTAGAAATACAAAACCCCTTCATTGAGCCCCCCTCCTTCCCTACGAACATTACTAGAACAAGTTGAAAACAGGTAGTTCACGCACCCCTCCCTGTACATAGGAAATTGGGCTGAATTATAAGAGGGGTCTTGTCGATAAGGGCACTGTCATGGGATTGTCGACAGAACAGTCAACGTCAAATTAATGTCTGGTTACTTACCGTTCCATTTCAGGAAGTCACAGATTACCCGATGAGCAACTGTTGCTGAAAGAAGTTAATCTGCGATTATTCACAATTGGGAAAATGTGGATAGAAAATGAGTTTTTTGAATCCACGGACAAAAAAATTTCTGATACTTTGAAACCGCTTATTTACGACCATTAAATTATTGCTCTACACGTCAATATTTTTCCAATAGTATCATATTAGTCAAAATCGTAGAGGAGTATCTCTTGCACTTCCCGAGCAAAAATTAACACGCTCATAAAGTGTAATATATAAATTTGAGGGTTGTTCTCAAGTTTTGTTTTTTTCCATTCATCATTCGAATTCGGCTTAAAACTGAAAGACTAGTCGCGCCAATAATTATTCATTTTTAGTACAACATTGATTAAATTAAAAATTGCATTCAAGTAATTTTATTAACTATATTTACATAAACCTTTTTTACAAGAAATTAAACAATCAAAGGAAGTTTTAAGACCTTTAAATTAAAAATATTTCTTACAAAAACTGTAAAATTACATGATTAGTTTCTATTTCTTTTAATAAAAATTTTCCTTTTTAAATAAAAAAAAATTCTTTTTCTAATGATTAATTACTTATAACAATATAAATAGCAATAATTTCTTACTTTTCCTAAAATCACACATAAAACATAATATTTTACTTAAATATTAGTATAATAATATTCTGAATCGAATATTTATATAGAAAGAAAAATTGTCATAAATATTTCGAATGTCCAATTTTAAAAAGAAACAAAATTACCTTGAAATAAGATATTCATATTTTAAGCATTAAATAGCAATATGCAAATGTGATTTACTACACAAAACAAATCCTATTGAAAAATATCAAGGAATCGAGATAAAAGTTATTCGTTGCAATATAATCTTTAAAGAAATGCGACCTTCAAGAGAAAGTAACATGTGAATTAAAAAGTGATACATTATTATTATAAAGCCAAGTATTCTTATTTTAATTTGAATCGGCACTATCTCGATTAGTATTTTTTCATTGATTTTATGATAAAAAAATATTTAAAAATTCAAAACAAAGCATCTTTTTTTTTATCTTTCATCTATCTCAAAATACCCACATATTCGTAAATTCGTAAATTCATAATTCATTCCATAATTCGTAAATTCGTTAGCTTGGTATTCAAATTAGTAATACATAACATATACTGTATCTGATTTTAGATTAACCACTTCCTTATGCTATTTGATAGTAAAAGATTAACAGTAATTGAGTAACATAGGAAATAAGCATCCATTCCAACTGACCATTTTGAAATGTGACCATCACTTTCGAAATAAGATATCTATTAAGGTTGGTTAAAAATATCCAAAGATCTCTTATTCTTTTATTTATTTTAAATTGTAAGTCATTTAAGTCGACTACGTTCAGAACCGTGATTTTGCAAAAGCGTATAAATAGATAATATTTATGATATTTAGTGTCACTTAGATTAGAAAATGTATATAAAACTGTTTTAAGAATAGTATTACAATAAAAAGTTATTTAAGTACAATATTTCGGCTAAAAATTAACTTAGAATAACCTTTTTTCAAAATGTTCTCCTTTTGTGAAAAATGCTTCTATTATAATAATATTTTGCCTTTATAGCTCAGACCCGTGTACAGAGGCTCAACTAGAATTTTTGAAATATATAACTTAGAAGTGGGTTTGTCCGTATTTTACGACAACAGAGGGGAATTTTAAGAAAAAACGCCGATAATTATTTCAAATGGGTGTAACTCTGAAAATAACGGGAATTTTTCAAAAATCATAGTTGAGCCTCTGTACAGAGGTCTGGGCTATTTACAGGCAAAATATTATTATAATAGAAGCAATTTTCACAAAAGGAGAACATTTTGAATAAAAGGTTAT
Organism: Trichonephila clavipes; assembly: GCA_019973935.1. Taxonomy (NCBI): domain Eukaryota; kingdom Metazoa; phylum Arthropoda; class Arachnida; order Araneae; family Nephilidae; genus Trichonephila; species Trichonephila clavipes. Next base: position 557,529 of record BMAU01000077.1, read on the forward strand.
TCTAAGTTAATTTTTAGCTGAAATATTGTATTTAAGTAATTTTTTTGTCAAAATGTCCTTAAAACAATTTTATATAGGGTGTTTTTTTTAGAGGTAGAGAACTTTAAATTGCAATAAAATAACGGTGTATTATTCGATTGACATGGATTTTTTTTTATTCGAAAGATAATCTTGTGGCATTCCCTTTTTAATATGATCAAGCAAGGCGTAGATTCGTCGAATGAGCCCAAAACGAGATTTCCGTTGTTCCCGATTTTCATAAGCGAATTTTGTTTAGCGATGAAGCGCACTTCTGGTTGAATGGCTACGTCAACAAACAAAACTGCCGCATTTGGAGTGAAGCTAATCCACAAGTGTATGTCAAAACACCGTTACATCCAGAAAAACTGACTGTTTGGTGCGCTTTATGGGCTGGTGGAATCCTTCTTCACAAACGATGAAGGCCTCAACGTTACAGTCAATGGTGATCGGTATAGAGCCATGATTACTAACTTTTTCATTCCTGAATTGAACAATGATGATGTCCAGGAGCTGTGGTTCCAACAAGACGGCGCAACATGTCACACAGCTCGTGCCACAATCGATTTATTGAAAGACACGTTTGGTGACCGCCTAATTTCACGTTTTGGACTTGTGAATTGGCCTCCAAGATCTTGTGATTTAACACCGCTAGACTATTTTTTGTGGGGCTATGTAAAGTCATTGGTCTATGCGGATAAGCCACAAACGCTTGACCATTTGGAAGACAACATTCGCCGTGTTATTGCCGATATACGGCTACAAATGTTGGGTGAGTGAGTTAATATTAACGTCGCACTGTTCAAACGAGGGCTTTTGGCGACGGACCACGTAATTTTTTGAACCATGGAGTGACGTGGACGACAGATTCTACAACTACCACACCACACCAACGGGAGGACGTTTCAGCTCTCGACAGATTTAACGTGCATCGCTGCCCTACACGGCGGGTCTTTAGTGGTACTGGGATCGAACTCATGACATGCCTGCCATGGTTGGATACCTTAACCACTTACCGCAGCCCTACAAATGTTGGAAAAAGTCATCGAAAATTGGACGTCCAGATTGGACTACATCCGAGCCAGCCGTGGCAGTCCTATGCCAGAAATCATATTTCAAATGTAATGCCACAAGATTATCTTTCGAATAATAAAAAAAAATTCATGTCAATCGAATAATACATCGTTGTTTTATTGCAAATTAAAGTTCTATACCTCTAAAAAAAACACCCTTTACATGTACTCTAATCTAAGTAACACTAAATAGCATGAAAATTTTCTATTTATGCGCTTTGTTACTATCATAGTTCCGAACGTAGCCGGATACCTTAAGAGCTTCACATAGTTATACTGTTTATGCCAATTGTCAGGGACGTTTTAAGGCATGGGTCGACTGGGCCCGGGGCCTCTGCTAGTACTCGACTTGGGGAGGGGGTCTCTATAAGGTAATTTAATCATCAAATGGTATTACCAGACATATTCTCCGAAAAATTGGGAATTTCGATGTATGTACCAACTGGCATCAGTGGCAAAATTGCATTCTGTCATGTTCGTTGCACGTGTATAGGCCTAGGCTTGTTACCATATGCAGGGACGTTTTAAGGCATGGGTCAACTGGGCCTGGGTCCATGGCTTTGACCACTATGCGACCCACGCCTCGTTCTCGACTCAGTCTTAATGAGATATTGGTTCGAGTACTTTCAACAGCCAAATATTTTTTCCGGTTTTTTTCTCCGAAAAACTGGGAATTTCGGACTGGAATGTCAACTGGCTACATATCATGACCAATGTATAGATGTATTGGTCTAGGCCTACCACCATACACCATCATTACTGTTTCAGTCAAATAAAGGCAGTCGGTCGAGCTGATACGTGCGATTGCAAATAACGCATATTTATTTGTTTCGGGTTATTGTTGGTACGAGTTTTTGGCAACGTATGCTATGTACTGTCTACTTTTAAGGGTCATAGGTGGGGCCTACATCTGGGTAGGGGCCCAAGGCCTTACGAAGTCTTAAGACGTCTCTGAGCATAAGCCATTAATACTCATTTAGTAGATAGGCGGCAGTCGGTTTTTGCATAGACTTGTCAGATTGTGAGTCACGCTTATTTACTTGTTACGGGTTACCGTTTGTATAAGTATGCTGTATAATCTCCATTTAAAAGGGTCGTGGAAGAGGGACTTTATTTCCATAGAGGTCCAGACCCTTAATAAATCTTACATAACTGCCAGTTGTTAATAACAAATTTAATTATTCAACGAAAGTCGACTTTAAGAACTCCGAGCCCTTAGTAAGCGCGGTCTCCTAGTGGGAAAAAAATAATAATTGTCACACTGGAACAATACAATAGTTGTTGATAAAAAAAACTTTATAATTTTAAGCCATGGTCAAAAGACAAGAACTACGCCTAGAGTGGTCTCTAAATCTCTGAGCATTAACGCCTTATTGCTCCTTGCGGATTTTGCGGCTCCTTCCGATGTGCAATACTATCTTATTCCGCATTGGGAAACTATGGAGAAGACTGTTTCGTTTATTTGTCTAAATTTTAAGTAAAACTAGGGTTATTAGCATCGAACTTCTAAGATTTGAATTACGGTCAAGTGATGAGGGCAAGACTTTGATTTCACGTACCACTCTTCTGAATCCTCTACCTCACCAACATAAGAATTTAGGCAACAGATTCAACGTGAAATCTACACTCTACACAAGGTAGATCAGTCACTCTACACAAGGTATTGTTAGTAGAAACAGGAAATGAACCTGAAGTTCCGTGGAACATCGTTGGTTATTAACTCGATGCTATATCTAATCAATTACAGCGTCACCCCTTATTTTACACGAGACTGGTAGCGTAGAATCGGGTAGCTGCATGCTAAATGGAATCGAGATCACCCGAGTTGATTGATTAATTCATTGTTAACGTCACTCTTCAAAGCAACAAGAGGGGCATTAGTAGCGGAATTAGTAATTTTAAAACACGGTGAAGTGACGACACCTGAGCTGGTTATGAACTTTCACACCACGACAACAAGAGGACTTTAAGTCTCGGCATATGTAACGTATATCGGCCTCTTTTCGACAGCGGTTCACTAGTTGCACCAGGCCTCGACAGAAACAACGCCAACGACGAGTTCATGACCATGACCACAAGGCTACCGTAGCCACGAGTTGTGTGAAAGTAATGAGATGAGATATCAGTTGAGTGGTCACCCTAGTCGGACACAGATCAACTTAACTGCTGATGTCTCAAGATTCGGCCAAATGAGGATGAATTTATAATTTCCCTTTAAGGTATCCGACTAGGTTCGGAGATAAATTTTTCGAAAATTGATTTTCTGAATAATTTTATTGTTTTAAAGAACATAAATGGGCTTAAAAAGTCATAACTATTAAATAACTAACATGTATCGCCCTTTTTTTGAAAAAAAAAATTTAGGAAAAGTTAGCAAAATTTTTTAAGTTAAGAAAAACGTGATAAATAAAAATAAATTGCACATTATGCAATTTTAACGTCATTGTTATACTTCTTGATCCCTCTGAAGTGTCACAAACCGCAGGATAAAAAATATTTTAAGAAATAATTATTTTATTAGAGCATTTTTTTTAATTTGATGGTCATGATTTTTCGTCAAAATTACTGCATGTTCTAAGCTAAAAATGGCTGTAAAACGTGATTAAATGAAGCTGTCTTAAAACCTGCGGCTTGTTACACTCTTAAGGGCCCATAGCATATATGTTTCATTGCATTTGATTGGATTATTTAGAAGATATCCCGTTTTTCGTGCACAAATTACCATGAAAAGTTCATTCTTCAAAAAACGAATTAAAAGAAATATTTTTATTAGTTAGATAAAGTAAATGCTATAAAAAGAACTTGAAACACTCTCGAGTGTTGTGTATTAGTCCTTCTTCCTCAATAATTAATTTCTTTTTTCCCTAATGACCCAAACAACACCAGACATCAAACACCTAAAAAGCACTTTTTCAACCTAGTCGGATACCTTAAGTAGTGGACGAGGTCTTGAATTCGAGACCTGTCATCACACATCCCAATCTAGCACCTAAATTCCAACATCTCACTCTCATCCCCGACGATTTAACGTGGCCGCTGTAGCCGTGTGGTATAAGTATCGGATCGTGGCTTGCCTTGTCGCGAGTTCGAGCCCAGTACCACAAAAGACCCGCCGCGTAGGGCAGCGATGCACGTTAAATCTGTCAAGAGCTGAAACATCCTCCCTTGGGTGTGGTGTGGTAGTTAGGAGAGGTGGGTGCCAGCTCAGGTGTCGTTCACGTCACTTGACTATGGTTCAAAATTACGTGGTCCGTCGCCAAAAGCCCTCGTGTAGCTGAACAGTGCGACGTTAATATTCAATCAACCGACGATTTAACGAGCATCAAATCACTAACGGATTATTTGCGGAAATAGGACTTAAATTCGAGGTTCGATCTCAAGACCACTAGGCTTTTGCGGTTTGGAACAGTAAGACATGAAGCACTAGTAACAGTAAGAGACGACTTAACTCGATCTTAAAATCTTCGCATAGTGTGGTAGAAAACTGAGTGAATTTCACAGCTCTCAAATAAGATGAATGTTTCTTAACGTCACTCTATAAAGCGACGGACCTCATAATTTTGAACCATAGTCAAGTGACGAGGATGACACCTGAGCTGGCACCAAATTTCCGAATTACCACACCCTGCAAACGGGATGATTTCGAACACCTCTTCAGGGTCGGCCTACTGTGGCCCCAAGGCTCGTACTCACGAAAAGCTAATGAATAAGCTATTGAGATATTGGGTTCACGGTAGAATATTAATTTTAAATTTCTGTTAAAACCACTTTTCTTGTAAAGGATTAGAATACTTCAATAAAAAAAATTCATTTGTTAGTTTTGAGTTTAATTTTTTATGATATCGTCTTATAGTACAGCTATTATAAAAAATGCTTTAAGGAATAAAATATTATACCTATAATTTAAATAGCGTTTCTTATACAGTAAAGGATTTTTCATAGTGGTTACGAATACAAGATTATGCGATCGAAGAATACAAGATTATTATCGAAGGTTCGTTTTTCATTTAATTAATTCTCATCTGGAGACAATTTATATAATTCTTTTAAAAAGTTAAATAAATAATCAGCAACTGAGATATATATATTTGCGTAATAATCATTTCAATTAGAAAGTATTTTTTGGAAACTGAAAAACACTTAAAATATTTTCGAGTTAAAATATACCAAGCTTTATTCAAAATTAATTTAGATTATAACATATTTCACACATAATAAGCCTTGTATCCGGTAAGAAAATATTGTTCCGAAATCTCGGGTTAAGTTTAAGTCTCGGGAAATACGATACCTATTGATGTGCAACAGAAATTTCATCTCTCCTCAAAATGACCAAATCCATCGCCATCACGCCAAAAGCTTCCCAGGAACAATAAATCAAATACAGCCAAACCACGTGCGAGTTGCTTTCAAAATCTGTTAAATTGCATTAGTTTGTTTCCCTTGGGTGGCATTACGTTTCCAGCTCTCGGTTCTGCTATATGTCATTCCAAGATTTGGGGATTGATTGATTGATCGGATATTAACGTCGCACTGTTCAGCTACACGAGGGCTTTTGGCGACGGACCACGTAATTTTGATTGATTGATTTTAATATTAAGGTCGCACTGTTCAGCTACACGAGGGCTTTTGGCGACGGACTACGTAATTTTGAACCATGGTCAAGTGACGTGGACGACACCTGAGCTGGCACCCCCCTCTCCTAACTACCACACCACACCAACGGGAGGACGTTTCAGCTCTCGACAGATTTAACGTGCATCGCTGCCCTACACGGCGGGTCTTTAGTGGTACTGGGCTCGAACCCGTGACAAAGCAAGCCACGATCCGATACCTATACCACTCGGCTACCGCGGCCACCCAAGATTTGGGGAAACAGACACCTAATGGTTTCGGTTTACAGATGAATTTTTTATGCTTTTCCAGACCATTCGTTAAATAACAAAAAATCATGTCTCATCCGGTTTCGAGCTCAATTTTGTTTTCGAAGAGGTTAATGATTAAGTCATGGGATTGGTGTTGTTACACACAATAATATTATACTATACATTGAAAAGAAATGCATTGTTTTTCAAATAAATATAAAATACACATTATAATAAATGGAGTTTTTTTATTATTAAAAGAAACAAGAGTTTTCAAACACATCAAAGACGAATCTGTGTAAAAAAATGAGTAAAATTACGAGTTTATTTTTTAATTCCTACTATTAGCTCACACTCTCTATTCATTTATCTTGGTGGAACTTTCAGTCGTTAATAAAATACATTTTAACGAGCTCAATTGAGCTGAAATTTGATATACATGATTATTTTGGATGAGAATACAATTTAATTATAATAAATAATTAATTGATTAAAACTAATTATTTAAATTACAAATACAGCCACGTTGGCATCATTTTTGGCGACTTAGTGACTATTTCGGTGACTTGTGTCAAAACTTGAAAAGGTTTTTTTTTTCACGTTTTAAAGCATTGAGTTGAACTGAAATTTTATATACACTATTGTTTTGGATGACATATATATATGATGGTAATAAATAAAAATTAATTACCACTTTCTGTTGTAATTCTGTCATATGTATACACATATTTATATTAATTGCAACTACTTAATAAAAAAGTAGCTAAAATAAAATTTTTCTTTGTTGATCTAAGTAGGAATTAATTAAAAAAAATTTTATATTACTTGTTCTGATTAAAATATTATAACAAATAAACAACACACAATCATTGATAAATTTATATTTAGATACAAAATATATAAATTATCAAATAAAAGTAAAATTAATAGTAAATGCAGAGTAAAACTAAACATAAGCATACAAAAAGCATTAAATTAGATTAAATTGCAAGTAACTATCGATAAAACAATTTATCTGATATAAATCTTCCTCCCATAAGACTTGTTGTAACAAGATATTTAACGCTGGATCACAAAACTTGAATCATTATTACTCTGTACCGTCGCACCTGGAAAGTGCCCAAGGTCTATTGGCGACAGACTTAGCAGTTTTGAACTTTATTCAGGTGAGGAGAAAAAGACCTGAGTCACCACTACACTCTCCAAGTTTCTACACCACACCAAGGTGAGGACTTAGAATCTCGATAGATTTTACGGGAATCAGCCCTTCGACGCAGTGTCTTGCATGACCATGAGCTCATAATTACGACCACTCTGCTAGGGATGGCGACTCTTTCCGAAAAAGATGGATTTTTAAATCGATTCGAATCATAACCGGATGAATCGATTCACAAAAAAATCGAGGTCTAAAAGATCGATTTCTAAAAAATCGATTTTTTTTTTTTCAAGTCTGCTTTTACAATGCAAATATAAATCCATTTTATGAAAAACAAAAAAGATACCATAATAAAAGATCTCTTATCAGTAAAATCAAGGAATTGGACTAATTACAATAAACTTTATTACCATATCAAGGTATAAAAGACATTTTCTAAATGTATTTGTTACATTAAAAAGTTTAGAAAATAGATAATATAGCTTATATAGTTCCCAATGCTTAATATCTAAGCTTTTTAAAAACAGTCTGTCGGGTCTAAAAACAAGTCTACAGGGATCCAAGCGGTCCCGCTCATCACTTGCGATGTTGCCGGCAATCGAAAATAGGCGCTCACAAGGAACAGTTATCCCACGATACTCATATACATCATGGCTATTGAGTGAACGTGATGATAAATAGAGTTTTTCTGCCCTTGCAGTAAAGTATAGGATCATACTTCAGGTGCACAACTGCCTGCGATAAATAGTGTTCAAATTCTTTGTTTAAGCCCTGGCATTCCGGTGCATTCAACTAATGGTAAATTATTTAATGGTTTTTACGTAAACAGAAAAAAATCGAATGCCGGTTTTCTAGGATGAAATATGGATTCACTGAATCGATTCAGAGCTACATATCGATTTTTTTGCTCGAGAAATCGATTCTTCGATTAATCGATCTCATATCGCCGTCCCTACACTCTGCTATCGTGGTCTTATCTTTGGGACAGTGAGTGAAAGAGTGAATATTAACGTTGCACTGTTCAGCTACACGAGGGCTTTTGGTGACGGACCTCGTAATTATCTTTGGGACATACACGTTCGAAATCAAGTTCAAACTTTGCGGTAGAGAAAATATTTCGCAATTTAGAGGGGGACCTTTTTTGAAGTTTAAGTCATACGCAACAGATTATTAAATTGTAAAATTATAAAACTTAATTTCAAAGTTTATTTGTGGCGTGTATTGTTTTGTAGTTTATTCCTACAATCAGAAAGCCTTCAAATAAGGTTTTTTCTTTTGTGTGAAGTTATGCGTTTAGTTTAATCATTCTAAAAGTGTCTTCAACTTATTCAAATGAGTCCACATTCATGGGGTTTTTTTCCAGAAGACTATTTAAAATGAAAATATGCAAATAATTGAAATGAACCACCAATAAGATTTAATGCACATTTATTTTGAAAGAAAAATCATTTGGGGGGGACTGAGAACAATATTTAACTCCGCGAATTTCATTGTAACTCACACACAATAACAACAGTTTAAGTTCCAATATTTACTTGGATTTATGCGAGTTTGACATACTATTAACTGTGCTACTAAAATATTCGTTCGATTTAAAGTCAGATTTCGTATGTTTAGCAAATCATTGCCCCCCTCCAACTTGACATAATTTTCCGTTCAATTAATGGAAATAAGTACATACATATTAACAACATTTATCATTACTAAGTTCATTTTATCTAATAAGCATTAAAAACTTACCCTCATTAATGAAAATGTGAATTCAAAAAAATTCATCTTCCAAATAGAATTTTAATCCAATAAGTTTACTTATTCGGGCTGAACATATGCAATTTATACATTGCTACAGGTTGCCATCAGATATCTGTGAGGACAATTGTGAAACATTTTCCCGATTACGGAAAATTCCATCCACCAATCTTAAAAGCATAATTTTCCCCCGTTTTTTTTATAGTATGTATGAACGTATGGTAAATGATTTCCTTTATTTCTTTTACCGTTACTCAAGCTAGCGATATTTTTTCACGAATTACATCAGCGATTTTCAACTAACAGAGCAATTTTTCTCAGAGATTTTTCATTTACTTACTTATTTCAATATAATGAAACTTCTCTACTCAAAATATGGGTGTAATATTTATTTTGTGTTGTATATCGATATAAATTATAAGAACAGATGTTAATGTAAGTGCTAATTGGAAATAAAAAAGTATAAAAATTTAGAATCACAAAACTGAGTATGAATTGCTATTCGTACGAAATCTTTTTCGGAGATTTTCAAATATTCGAATTGAGATTTTTTGCAAGTATTCGATGAAAAAAAACATGAAGTATTGTAATGTTTTGGGAAGTTAGCAAGAAACAAATTACTAGGTAAATTAGTAAGTATATAATTTATTTTTGCTGGTACCCCTACCTTATTTTGCAAGTTTTAAGAATTGTTTTTCAGGAACATTTAAAAGATTCGAATTCAAATTTTTTTAGATATATATTCCAAGCTTTCACTTCAGTGAAATACATTTTTTTAAATTCAGGTATGATTACTCAATTGGAGATAGCTAGAAAAAAAACCGGAAAACTAAATCAAAAATTTTAATCTTCAAATAAAATAAATAAATAAACGTAAATTATTACATGTTATAAGTGAAATTTAAAAAGAAAATGTGGAAATTCAGCTTAGAGATCAATGGTATAATCAAACCAGAAAATATTTCCGTCTCCAGGAATGAATATTTAAATAGTTTTGAAAATTATTTGAAACAATTAAAATAAGAGACAACAAATTGATCAATCTTACCTTTTGAAAATCAGCGTTAATGAATGAATTCCAATATAAAGGTTTTATATGCACTGAATGAAAATGTTCAAGATGATTTCAAAGACTTCCAAAATCTTTCAGGACAAATTCTATATCATGTCAAATGCAACGAAGCTCATTTGATTATTATGATAAGTAAGAGACAAAAATATGTGCTATGGATCAAACAAGTTCTGGAATCAAACGCTAAATTCGAAGGTCAAGGTAATTAAAAATATTACAATCCCAGCAAGTGTCATTTGATTATCTTCACAATAAAAACAAAAAAGGATAAAGTCGGTTAAATAAAATTCCAATGAAAAAACGAACCCTCAAGATTTTTTTTAATGAAACAATGTCACAGCTAATAAAACCTGAATGTAGATTGCTTACGTATTCATAAATCGATCTAAAAAAAATTCATTCGTCACCAACATTAATTCCTCAAGCCTTTTATTTTTCAGCTGATTGCCGTTTTATAAGCGATAAGTAATAAAATTATATTGTTTCCCCATGCAGGACCAATCATAAGTGTACTTATGATTGAGCAATTCCTTAAGGAACAAGATGAGATGTTCTTAGAATACTTTTTGTCATAGTAATTATTTCTTTAACCAGCTCATTCATCGAAGGAGTTGCTTGGATAATTTTTCCTCCTCTATGACACTTGTAATGAAAATAAATAAGCACAACTTTCCTGTTTCACTTTTGTTCTAGTTATTGCCCGAACAGAACGCTCCTTCCTTTTTTCCTCGTTCAGTCTTTGAAGTCCATAATCAGTTTATATGCAAGTCCTTCAATAATTAGGAAGGGGAAAGTGTACTACCAATAAAAAAATCTATAAAACGAATCATGCGATTTTTTAATAAACGTTCAAACAAAGTTTCCTTCAAACATCTAAAGGGTAAAAAACCCAATTAACCCTTTATAAGAGGTCATTTTTTTTCTAGTAAAGTTATGTTAAAATATTCTTGGGATTTTGACTCTGATTTATAACAAGTAATATAAAAAAAAACTTAAAGTCAATTGCTACTAAGGTCAACAAAGAAAAATTTTATTTTAGCTACTTTTTATTAAATAATTACAATTAATATAAATATGAAAACACATATGACAGAATCAATCGACAGTGACAAAATAGAAAGCAATTTTCAGATCTATATATGGTGTTGGACTATTATTTTTGTTAGTTACTATTTATTCATCAGTTAAATTTAATTATTCAATAACATAATATAGAAAAAAGAAATCACATTCTCAGAAATTAGGCCCTTCCAGGTGGAATTTGAATCCACGACCTTTGGATTAGAAGCCCAACGCGCTATCCATTGTGCTAGAGGGACACAACGAGTGATTTTCCTTTTTTATATATCGTGTTGGACTATTATTTTTGGTTATTACTGTTTATTCATTAATTAAATAGAATTAATGAATTAATATTTGAAAAAACTGCATTAACATCGAGTGTCTTCCACAACAAGTTTTAAAAAACGTATTTTAACTTGAGAGGATATATAAAAAGTATTTTATTAACGATTGAAAATTTGAAAAAGGTATTATATATATGTATGTAAAAAATTTATATAATATATTAAAAACAAGAGTTAATAGATATGAACATAACAAGAATATACACTGGTGCGAAAAACTTATGGCAATAAACCCACCTGTAGCTTAACTTCACGAAAAAACATCTGAGAGACATGAAATTCAGAAATGAGGGAGAGTATTATGTACGTAAAGGATGACGAAAGTATCGGCGCTGAAAAAGAAATACAATGCATACGGTATGGAATCAAACAAAAACAAGCTTTATTGAACGCATAGTATCGTGACTCATGATGGTCTACCCAACAGGAAGAACAACAAGCAGATGTTCCTTAATATGGTATATGCCCTCCCTTCACTGCAATGGATGCTTCGCACCGTCTCCGCATACTCAGAATCAGCTGGGGACCAATTTCTTGCGGTAGGAGTGCCCATTCTTCAATCAGCATCTGTTTCAGTTGTTGGGTGTTCTCCGGATGATGTAAGCGTGCTGCAATGCGTCTCCCCAAAGCATCCCACACATGTTCGATGGGATTTAAATCCGGGGAGTACGCTGCCAATCCATTCGAGTGATATCTTCACTTTTCAGCAGCTCCTCAACAGCAAGAGTCCGATGTGGCTGTGCATTGTCATCCATAAAAATGAAGTCTGGGCCAATGGCACCTCGGAACAGACGCACATGGGGAAGAAGTACCTCCTCACAATAGCGGTCCCCGGTTACAGACCCTCTATCGAAAATGTGGAGCTCAGTTCGCCCGTTCAGCATAATGCCTCCCCAGACAAGAACTCCAGGACCACCGTAATGGTGTCTTTCCTTGATGTTACTGGTATAAAACCGTGTCTCGATCTCTCTCCAAATCAAAACGCGTTGAGAATCGCTTCTGGTACTGAACCGACTCTCATCCGTAAAGAGGACACGACTCCATTGACAGTTGTCCAGTTTTTGTGCTCTCTGCACCACTGTAAACGGTGGCGTCGGTGGTCAACTTGCAACGGGAGGCAGCGTTCAGGACGGCGGGCGAATAGCCCCCTTTGTGAAGGCGTCTGGCCACAGTAAACCGTGACACTTGTCACCCGTTGCTGTAGAGAGTTGCTGAGCAATGACGCTTGCTGACTGCCGTCGGCCTCTTTTCACCTGCAGGATGATATATCGGTCATCCCCTGCAGTTCTCGTCCTCGCGCGGCCACCACCAACCTTTCTAACAGCTGTACCTGTGGTATGGAACGCTTTCCAAGCGCGCGAAATGACACTTTTGTTGATTTCGAATTCTGCAGCTACACTGGTGACGGTACGCCCCTCCTCCAGCTTTCCGATCATTCTTCCACGTGTGAAGTCATCCAGGTGATTTCTTCTAGCCATATTTCACGAACTGACTCGCTGGCACTTGCAGCGAATATGTTGAATTGCGTCTGAATCCTTCATTTTACTTTACTGTTGAACAGCACGCGCCGACATCACGCGTTTTGCGTACGCTCACGTCGCTTCTGACGTTTCGTTCCCGATATTTGCATATGCATGACGTTTCTACTGACTTACGTGTTCACTGTACTGATCTCCAGACCTCCTTTTCTGCAATTTCATGGTTATCTCTCTCTGCTTAATTTTTACATTGTTACTTAAGTTTTGCACACCAGTGTATATATACATACAGGGAGAGTGCGAACGAATAGTAGGAATTAAAAAAAAGAATTTTCACACATTTAGCTTATTATTTACAATCAATTTGATTTTTAGAACCACTGTTTTTCCTTGGAAGTTTGTTTCTCACCACCCCAGGTAATGTATATCTTACATTTTGTATTTTTCTTTTTATGTCGCATCACATACTATTTTAAAAAAATAATTTGTAAACATTAAAATATACTGAAGGAATTATAAAACATATATTTTATCTTAAAAAATTTAAGAATTTATACATTTACTTTCCATGAAATTTCAAAAAAAAAAAAAAAAAAAAAAAAAGCTGATCAATACATATTGAGACATTGGAGATTATAGAAAAATATTTTGTTCTCACGTGTGCCCAAATGGCAATGACTATATGTTTTTTGTCCAGTTGGTATATGGTCCCCAATATTAGTCAAGCGTATGGAACACTTTTCTGGATACTCAGAAAATTTACAAGTCATCCATTGCGCTTGAGATGTGTGGGATAATAACTTCCCATCGACGTTTAAAAAATTAAGTTGGCCGGAAGTGTACTTACCCCTGCCTTATAGAGAGTTAACAGAAAACAAAGCACTGGTACAATGATTTCTCAAAATTTCATAACTGATTTAAAGGGCGATAAGTTTTACACGAGCAATCCATCTAAAAGGTATGCACAAGAAATTTAATTAAGAAAGATGAAGAGCAACAAGGAATTTTATCAAACTAAAATATCTTCACATTCGATTCAATAAACCTTATTCATCCAAAAGTATTAAATTTTGTGTTTCTAAAATTAAACTTTAGTTTTAGGGGTATGAAATTTTTATTAGCAGTAAAATTAAAACTACTAAGCATTTATTTGCCGACTGCGAATAAATAAGATTGAAACATTTGTGTTATTCGCTCTTTAGATTTGTTATTCAGCTGCAAAAACATTCCGGGTCAGTTTATGATTCAAATATTTCAAAAGATAAAGGCAGACATTTTTCACACATTCAGCGTAAACCTATCATTTTGAAGTTATATTTAAAGTATATTACTTTGACGATAATAATTTAGAATATGAAACCAAATTTTAATCTATGTAGAATGCAATCTGAATGGGAGTGACCCCGGAAATTTTTTGTTTTCCTCCTTAAGAAATATTTACCAAAAACGTACTCAACTCAGGGAAGAGGAAGGCTTTAAAAAATGAGAAAGGGAAATATTTGTTGCTGAAGAGAAGATATTTATAGAAGAGAGGGAACTGCTGTTATTTATGAAAAACTACAGGAATATACACGGGTAAAGCTTATTTCTCAATTAGTTTCACGAAGAATTCCAGAGGGGGGGGGAATGAAAGATAGTTTTCTTTAAAAATTTGTTTAATACAAATCAGTTATTCATTTGGTTAAAACTACTAATATTTACTAGAAAGAGATATTTCAGTTTTATCTGTTTCAGTATGATTTTCCCTAATTTTCTATCTATCTTTATCTATATCTCTGTATTTTTTTTATCTTTTTGTATAGATGGAATATATACAATATATATTTCTTTTTTATGATAAAACATCTGATTTTTTACAAATTCACATGCCGAGAAAGTTAAGTACCAAGATTATTGTGCTTGATGTCTAGTTGCTCGAATATCAAAACTAAGACTAAGTAATATTTATTTTTCGCAAAATTTCCAAGTTTTCGGATACTGTCTCAGCTCTGTTTAACGAAGTCGCTAAATCCCGAAAAAAGTTCGTTAAATAGAGATTCATCTTTTAACATACTTCAGAGACCACATAAGACAAATTTAAAATTCACAAACACTATAATATTACTTAAAAAGAGCAATTATTCACACTTTTTTAAAAACTAATATCTATTCATTTAATATATTTTAGCCGTCAAAAAGAATTTGAAAGGAGAACAAGAAAAGAAACATTGTCCAAGAAACACAGAGTATTTTCAACTTTAAAAAATAATTTTATATTAAAATTAATGAACTTTTTAAACGCCATTTGCTTATTTTTTAAACGTTCAAGTAATTTTAAAAAAACTTTATTTTACGAGGGTAGAATTCAAAAGTTCCCGGACGGAACCTAAAACGTGAAAAATTTTTGCAGTACAGCGACTACGATGACATTTCTGGGAGTGTGTGTCACTGCATTCTTCCCCAATTGTAAAAAAGTTTGTCCCAAATCACGTGATCGGTAGCTCACTATGGCGTCGTATTTTGTAGATGGATGCATTTAGTAGTCGACGATTGAAAGAAACTGCGTTTGTTGAGCAGATAATATCAAAATTTGTATTGGCTTAGAAAAGACTTAGGAAATGTTGAAACATGTTCAAGGCAGTGATACATTATTGAGAATGCAAATTTTTGAGTGGCATCAACGTTTTAGAAAAGGGAGGGAAAGTGTCAAAGACGACGAACGTTCTGGTCGTCCAAAGACTTCCCGCATCGCTGAAAACATTGAAAAGTTTTCTGCGGCGGTACGTAAGAACATGCTTCAAACAACGACGGGGTGAAAATGAAAACAACTGTTTCGCCACATCCTTCTTACTCCCCTGATTTCGCCCCCTGAAACTTTAGAATATTTTTAGAACAGGCACATCAATTGCAGGGTCGTCGATTTCAATCTGCAAATGAAGGTAAAAGGGCATCGCAGGCTGAATTACAGGACATGGCTAAAAATGAATTCCAGAAATGTGTTGATGACCTTTACAAGCAATGGTAAAAGTGTGTTGTTGCTCAAGAGTCTCATTTCGAAGGAGGATGTGTTTCAGCAACCTAATTGGTAATATTTTTTTAAGTTATAGTCCAGGAACTTTTGAATTCTACTATGTATAACCAGTAATTTTAAGCATACACTACCATATGTGTCCTTAAATTTAATTACTGATAAAATGTTAATTTTCTTTAGTTAATTGTTTGAAAAGTTAATTTCAGTGCTCTAGGTGGGCACCTAGTGAAACCAGTTCATGGGCATTAATCTCCATGAAATGTGCTAAAAGAGAGGAATCTGAAATTGTCTTGAAAAATTTTAAAAATAGGGTGAACAAAAATCGATTTACAAGAGAAAATGTTCGTTAAATAGAAAATGCACTTCGTTATTTGGAGGTTATTTTACGAAGACAATAGTAAAATGTTCTTGGTTCTGTGGAAAAGTACGCTAAATAGAGGTTTGTTATATGGAGGTTTGACTGTACTTCGAAGTTTTGTTCTTTCCAGGATTTAAACCGAATTAATTAAAAACTAAGTCAACAAAAAAAATATTCCTTTAATTTCTATCTTTCCAGACCTAGCAATAGCCTCGCATTTAAGTAACAATTTAAAATAAAACTGTCACACCTTCCAATATTTAGTAGTAAGAATTGTGAATACACAGTGAAAACAAAATGAGTGAGTGTTTTGTTAACATCCTTCTTTTTAGTACGAGGACTTCGTAATTTTGAACCATGGACAGGTGACGAAAACCGCATCTGAGCTGGCACCACTTTCTCCGAACTTCCACACCGTACCAGTTGGGAAGATTTTGACAGATTTGACAAGCATGAGCAGCTCTACATGACAGCAGATATAGTAGGCAGCCTGCGACTCGCACTTCACATGTTCATCTTGTTTTCCATTTATTTTAATCGATTAAAGACAATAACCGATATGAGAAGATAAACCGGTTTTAAAACTTCTCTTTGCTGACATATTTTTACAAAGATGTATACAACGATCGAACAGTTTCGAATTTCAAAGAATAAAAGGTCTAACAATAATTTCTTTTTATGTCCGATCAATTTTTTTTTATCTCCTTCCTTATTTCCATTTTTCTTAAAAAATGAACAATACTTTACAAACAAATTACATTGGGTTCTAATATATGGAATCGAATGTGGATGTAAAACAATGGAGTTTTTCTTTTGAAACTAAATCCCAAAACATTCCTACACACTTTTAAAGGGCCCGATCACTTTGGAGAGCATTCTACACTACTTAATATTTGTTTTTTCAATGTTCCTTATAAATATTTTTAAATTTCTCATGTTTACAAACTTTTTTATGAGACATCACACAGTCTGTGTATAGATTTTAACATTACTTCAGTAGAGTTTTTCTACTAGAAGTACAAAAATATTGATTCAAAAACCATAAATAACGCATCCGGGGATATATTTCTCTTGTTAGGAAATAAACTGTGCTTTTTATCAATATTTTTTGAAATAGTGAGAAAAGTATTCTTATTTTTTTAATCATAAGATTAAAATAAAAAATGAGAACTTTGATATTTTTGAGAATGCGATACAACCAGATAAACTTTTTTTTGAAGCTGCTGAAAGCAACTAAGAAATTGACTCCTTTTTGAAGATTTTATCACCCGTTTTGATTCGGTAGAAAAACAAGTGTTATTGATAACGTCTAAAAGTGTTCACAGAATCTGATATGTATTCATTCATGAGCTACAAATGCCGGCACTTTGTGTGAACGTAGTCTTGTTTGTCTAGTGATTTTTAAATCAACTAAATTTTGGAATACGTTCAATCTTGTAAATTGTAGCTTAGCGCAAGACAACATTTATCTAAAGCGCTTTATTTTTAACAGTGGATTGCCCAAAGGAAGTCATTCTGACTGCTTTTCAATTTCAATTAGAAAAAAAATACATGAAAATGAACAATGTCTTAGAACTTTTTAGAAATTTTTTTTCCAAGTGAAGAATTTTTTTTATTGTTGATATTTACTAATAACTTGTTATATGACTGTAAATAATATAAAAAAAATATTAAAAATTAATTTTTAAAACAAATTTCTTGCACAATGCAGTTATTTTGACTGCTTTTGGGCAATACAGGTAGGTATATACCAAGTTTCAGTATTTCTAGTGCTAAGATTCTAAACAATTCGGATTGTGAAGAATAGCATTTTCTAATAGTTGGAGATTGGATGGTTGTGGACCTAAATGTCCGACAACTCCTTCACAAAAGTTCTCTATACAAGTGTTTCTTCCCACAAATGTAAAATAGTGGCTCACAGAATGAGTAAGTGTTTATTTACGCCGTACAGCGAATGAGTGAATATTAACGTCGCTATGTTCAGCTACTTGAGGGCTTTTTTGGCGATGGACGTAATTTTGAACCATGGTCAAGTGATGAGGACGACACCCCAGCCGGCACCAGCTCTCCTAACTACCACACCTCGAGACACCGAGTTCTCGACAGATTTAACGTGCGTCTGGAAGTTCTCGATGGGTCTTCAGCGGTACGAGGCTGGAACGCATGACACGTCGGTCACTAGTCCGTTACCTTGACGACTAGGCTACTGCATAGCGAGAGAAATACGAAAGTTATTAATTAGTGACGCGGATCTTGTAACTTTGAACCTCGGTCAGTGAATAAGTTGGGTTCGAACTCGTGACATGCAAGCCACGAGTTCATGACCTTGTCCACTAGGAAGCTGTGAGAAGGTTCAAAGAAAATAATCTCATGTTAGAACTGTGGCGGGGACCAAACAAGAAATACGGACGAATACGAACGCGAGTCTGAGGTGAAATTCGAGTCGGTGACGGGAATGTATTGTAATTTGTGGAAAAATGATTTGGTTCACTCTCTGGACTTTAAACAATTTCAATTAACAGGGAAAATAAAATAATTTTTTTTAATAAAAAATCAGGATTTTTTAAAAGAAAGAAATGTTAAAGTGATTTGGGAAAGGTTTTGATTTCGAATCGCTTCTGGTAGATTTTATTTAGGTGTTAATCCTAATAGATTAGGCAAAAGTTTAAATAAGTCCTGAATTGATTTTAAAAGGTCTAAGACTTGACAACTATTAGAAATTTGATTTCGGCAATAAGAACTTTAAAATATCTTCTGATGCTTCGAAATAAAATTACCATTAGAATTATTTTCACGATTTACATGGATGTTGAAATGGGAGGATTTTGATTTACCGTTAACAATATTAGCATAATGGATTCCTTTTTGAGCAACATTACTTTTATTTTGATTTCCGTTTATTGCCTCAAAAGCTCAGTTTTCGTTTTCATATTAACCTAACTGTCCTTGGGGATAAGTGATACAAAGACTCATTTGAAAGAAACTGTCAGATAGAGTGGGCGCTCACACAGTTTGTACATAATATATTCTTAAACAGTTCGTTTTTCAAAAGGAACAATCAACCTTAAGCTTACAGCAATACACAAAGTAGTAACCTTATAGAAAGAAGCACAATACAATACACCACGCACATATTATTCATTAAATTTATTCAAAGCATTCCAACAATAGACCGATACACAATTTACTTTGTTTAGAAAACGCGCTTTCAGAAAAGTAAATGTTTTTCTCGAGACATGTTAAAACCATACGTTACACGCGTCAAGAAATTTAATATTGTTCAGGAAAAACAAATTGCAATTTCAAAAGCAGAGTTCTTCCAAATCCGCTTGATCCCACCGCATCGGAACAAAAGCCTAAACGACAAAGAGCCAAGTGGAAAAATTCAGTTTAGATGCTTCCACAAAACCATCCGATGCATTCAAAAGAACCCACACGGGCTAAAAATAAAATTTAAAGCCTCTTGCATCTGGGTTTCGTATTGATAAGAAATTGCGAAAATAAATCTGAGTTAACATCCCAACCAGCAAAAAAAAATGTATCTGTCATTAGAAGATATAAATAACCGCAAAGTATAAAAAGTTATTCCTCCTTCCCGAAGTTGGGAGAGGATTCATTCCTTGCCATTTGAAGGGGATTCTTTAATCGAACAGATAAGCAAAAATAAATGTATTACGTTATTCTTTTTTTTTTTTTTACTGTTGATAATGCCAACAAATGACTTGCTATTCTTGGGTAAAAATAAAGAGGAATTGACAAACAGCAATTGACAGGAAAGATGAGCTATAAATAAAGCAATTTCTTTCATAACTTAAATTTTAACAATTGACAGAATCTTTAACCAATAAATAGTAATGTATTTCAAACTAATGAGATTAAATAACGGAATGAACTGTTTAGCTCAGGAACGGCGGATTTGTTCATTTCACTACAGTTTATGTAAATCCTGCAATCCTAGAATTTCGAAAAATTGCAGGTTTATTCTTATTTAATTTATACAATTGAGAATTTCAAATTAAACTTTTTAAATCTTGAATGATGTTTTCACTTGTGATGAAAACTCGTTAAATATAGCACAAAAAATTATTGTTTAAAAAAAACTAAACACGCTTTTATAGTGAATTGAACTAAAAAGTAAAAAAAAAATTATTAATAGAAGAATAAATTTCTGGCTGATCTGTACGGCACTTTATCACTCATACTCTTGGGAGTCTTTGGGGATTGTAAATTCGCGTATATTTCCAACCAGCTCTAAGAGAAGAAACCGGGATATGCAAATTAGTCCAAGTATTTAAGTAGAGTGTTGTAAGTTAACAGTAGGCTATAACGCCAAGAGATAGATTGAAGGTGTTCTAAGAAGATTCAAGTTGATTGTGTGATTAACGTCTCGCTTATCATTAGGCAGTGAACTACAATTGGAAAGTTTGACACGCCTGGAAAGTGAGGTAGTAAAAGGAAGGTGAGATTTAAATCTAGATTATCGGATCATAAGAGTAAATATATAATAAAGTTAGTGGTAATTTAATGAACGCTAGTAATTCAAATTGCGTGTATCTCTCGATCCTTCTCTTCCGGTAATCCCGTTCGGTAATGAGTTTAATAGGTGATTAGTATCATATTTCGTGATTTAATTTAATAGTAAAGGTCAATCACATTGACGTAGACATATTGATTAATCGTTATAATTAGAAGTTTGATAATTGATTCAAGTGAATAAATATAATTTATTATTGTAAAAATGTCTTCTGGTCGTTCTTTGCCTCAAATCAATCTTGGTGTCCAAGGTGGAATCCAGGGGGATTCCCACAAAATGATTAACGAGAAAATTCATGTCATTGGGGTATAAGCGTGGGTTGCTCTATATTAATTGTTATAATTTCTTACTAGTTCTATTTCGAAATGTAGTACAAAGCACCAGGATCAATTACAGTCTAAAGCAGCGGTACTCAACCTGCGGCCCGCCGGGCCTTTTAAAGTGGCCCGGTCATGGCCCATTGCTCTGAGAAATGCATTTATGAAAATTTGGTTGGAAATTCTTTGTTAAGAAATCAGTTATATTAATTTTGCTTTTTGCAGTCGATGTTGTATGGGTGTGAATTGATTTTTTTTTTCCGATTAGTGAAAATAGACAACTGTAGAGTAGCAATCATTTTATGAATGAAACTAATGTTTAACTATATTTCATATCTTGCAAGCGAAAAATATTCGAAGAAAATAGGTTGTTTCAAGACGATTGGCAAGTTGACTATTTCGTATTGAAAAACAAGCATTGATCAGTAATTATTTGATTCGTCATGAAAGTGTTGTTTAAAAAATACCAATAAATAGAAATCGTTCTCAATGACACTTTTCCTCGAAGATCTCTTTGAAGGGGTATAATAAATAGGCTTTCTTGAATATTTTCAACAGCAGAAAAAAAAAAATGTTTTGTCAGTGAAAATGTCACAGCGGTAACGAAGGCACCCTATGAAATTTCATGAATTTTTGGTAATTGTATGAAACAGTTTACTGATGTAGAAATTGTGAAGGGTATTCTTAAATGCTTCCAATTTAGAAAACTTCATTGACAAAAGTAAAAGAATAGAAAAAAATATTTAAAAAAGGCAAAATAGGAATTTTAATATTTTGATTAATTTCCACATTTTAAATTTTCTACGTTACCTTTGTCGTAAACATTTCTCCCCGCCCCCCCCATCTCTATTAATCTACATGTTGCGGCCCGCTTGATATGGCCATCATATGTATGCGGCCCGCGTGAAATAGCTAACATATGAGTGCGGCCCGGCAGAAAAAAAGGTTGAGTAGCCCTGGTCTAAAGTCTTTGGAACTGTAATCGAAAATTTAACATTAAACATTCGTCTCGCTAAAAAAAGAAGAAATTGCATTTGAAAACTGTGGGTACCAAAAATTGTAAAGCATATTTTTGTAGACCTATCCTCTCAAAACAAACTCTCTCGAGTAAAATTGTCGAAAATGAAAAATACATTTTTTTAATTTCTAATGGCAGATTATGAACGGTTAGAAAATATTTGTCACCAAGAAATGTGCGTAACTAATAAATTAAGAGTAATAGGCTAAATTCATACGACGTCATAGTCATAAGAAAATTGCAATCACGTATTTGCAGTCGATCAGTCCAAGTGCTACGCTGTTGCCAACTTTTGCCTTTTCAGAAACTTTCTTTTAAAACATACATATTTGTCAAAAATAAATTATAGTTTAAAAAAAACCAAAAAAAAACAACCTTTTATAATTAATCAGACAAAGTTGTAACTTAATCTTTTTGTTGCCAAATCTGGAATTAGTCGCCGAATCTGAAAATGGGATCCGAAATTAGTCGCCAGATGCGGGATGGTATCTGAAAATGGGAAATCGTCAATCCTCATGATCCCGATCAGGACAATGGAACAAAATTATTAAACTATTTTATTGCCATCAGGGTTCTTTATATACAAGTGAAGCTTATAAAAGGGTGTTAATACTAACGCATATATGAAAACAAACTGCACTTGATTTAAAAAATACACGGAAAATATAAGAAATTTTTTTAAAGAATTTAAAAAACTTTTGAAGAACCTTAATATTTGATCACTTTTAGCCAATTACACATTTGAAATTTTATTTAAATTTTACGAGTAAAACATTAAGTACAAGTTTACTGTAAGTTTTCCTTTCAGTAGAGAGCACGTTATTGCATTTATCACGCGATCTTCATGAATTTAAACCATTTCACTGTAACATAAAAGTTTTCGTTACTATAAATGAAACAATTGAATTTTTTTAAAGAAACATTACAAAATCCATTTCTCTATGTCTAACATTTCAGCGCGAAATAATTTTAGTCAAAATATATGCAACGACTCGCAACAATATTCTGGAACAAAATAACTTCACCAGTCTCACTGGGATACGTAAATAACATTTATTTCCAACGAAGAAATAATTACGAAGGAACATAAAAAAATAATAAAATTTATGAAAATAAGTTTATGAAAAGAAAAATAAGTGCCATCTTTTTCATACTTCCCTTTAATAAACAAAACAAAATGGCTTTTTTTCGCGAAATATAAAACTCCCGAAGACTGAATATGTTTAACGACAGCAGTAATTTAGAAATGTTGCAACTTCTTTAAAAAGTTATCATTACATCGTCTATAAAAATGTATGATTAAGCCCCGGAGAGACATAATAATTTAGCTACTTATTTTACCTCTTTCCTTCTTTTCTCAGTCTAAATATTTTCCTCCTAGATTATGATAGTTTTTATTAAATACTTTCCCCATTTTTTTTTATTGCGGGAGATATTTAGTGTAGATTTGTTTTATTATTAAAGTATAACAATGAGAGATACAGAAAAACGCATTAATTTACATATATATAAATATTACATTATATTTATGTAATGTTTATCATTTTCCTTCATTATTTAGTTTCAATTCTGTCAGGAAAAGAAAATAGATAATACATTTCACAGAATGTGGTTTAAATATTTAAATTGTCAGTCTTGGTATTTCAGGAAATATGTTGAAAAAACCAAACAGTTTTAAACAAAAGAGAATGCATTGATTGAACTTCATTGTTCTAGCAGATTAATAAAAAATAAAACGTCGTAATTGCACTTAAAAAATCTAACCGATTTTGTGATTGCATAACCAAGTACTATATGTTCAATTAGTTAAATCACCCATTCTTTTCGTACAGGTAAATCTTTAAAATAAAACTCAACAACCAACCTACCTGTGACTGGAAATTTAATATTAATATGGGACTTAATCACAAAGATTTTCTCGCAAAATAATATTTATTTAAATTACTAGAAAAATCTACAAGAATCCAGATAAATTTTAAGATTTTCCGCCGCTCCTGCTCGAGTTCGGTATCCACCACTTTTCATGCTTTTGGATCCTGTTATACGAGCCAAATTTGTGCGCACTTAACAGAAAAGTAGGAAGTCGGGTGCTAGTTTTGAATAAAATCGTTTGAGCCCCTTTACCGTTGTACCATTTCCCTCCCTGCTGTTAAGGATGGCGATTCTTTCCGAAAAAGATCGATTTTTAAATTGATTCGAATCGTAACCTGATAAATCGATTCACAAAAAAATCGAGGTCTGAAAAATCGATTTTTCCAAGTCTGCATTTACAAGGTAATTATAAATCCATTTTAAGAAAAACAAGGTGGCCGCGGTAGCCGAGTGGTATAGGTATCGGACAGTGACTTGCTTTGTCACGGGTTCGAGCCCAGTACCACTAAAGACCCGCCGTGTAGGGCAGCGATGCACGTTAAATCTGTCGAGAGCTGAAACGTCCTCCCGTTGGTGTGGTGTGGTAGTTAGGAGAGGGGGGTGCCAGCTCAGGTGTCGTCCACGTCACTTGACCATGGTTCAAAATTACGTGGTCCGTCGCCAAAAGCCCTCGTGTAGCTGAACAGTGCGACGTTAATATTCAATCAATCAATCATAAGAAAAACAAGAAATATACCATAATATATAAATGATCTCTCAGTAAAATCAGCGAACTTTTTAGTTCAGGGTATTCGACAATTACAATTAATTTTATTATCATATCAAGGTTTAAAATAAGACACTTATTTTCTAAATGTATTTGTTACATTAAAACGTTTAGAAAATAGATAATATAGCGCTTATATGGCTCCCAATGCTTAGTATCTAAGCTTTTTAAAAACAACAGTATGTCGGGTCTAAAAACAAGTCTACAGGGATCCAAGCGGCCCCGCTCATCACTTGCGATGTTGCCGGCAATCGAAAATAGGCGCTCACAAGGAACAGATGATCCAACGATACTCATATACATCATGGCTATTGAGTAAACGTGATGATAAATAGAGTTTTTTTTTGTTTGTTTGTTCTTGCCAGTAAAGTATAAGATCATACTTTACGTGTACAACTGCCTGCGATAAATAGTGTTTAGTTCGTTTTTTATGGTTTTTACCCAAACGAAAAAAAATCGAATGTCAATTTTCTAGGATGAAATATCGATTCAGTGCTACATATAAACTTAAAAAATCGATTTCCCCCCTGAGAAATCGATTTTTCGATTAATCGATCTCAGATCGCCATCCCTACCTGCTGTGTCACTTCATCGATCTCTCGAAAACCATGTTCTCATCTTAACTAGTTGACTCAGCTAAAAGGGTATAGTGGAAGTTACGCTCTTCACACGAGGCTACTTGTGTATTGAAAATGGAAAAGGCTTTTTAGTGTTTCTTCATTGTACCAATGAGTCCAGCACTCCCTTTTCAGTGAACTTAGCGTTTGCGAGTGAAAGAAATTATTTCCCCTCTTCGCATTAGAGGTGGGGTGATAGCAAACGCGTTGACTGGCACAAAATTGTCTCGGTTGAAAGCGGTCTTACAATGAGAGAGATGAGTGTGAAGGTTGCCTCGGAGGACAAGTGATTTCCTGCAACTCGTTCCCACATTAATGATTAATTTAACGATGAACAAAAACGGTCCTCGTAATTTTGAATTACGAGCAAGTGATGAGGATGACACCCGAGTTGACATTCCACTCTCCAGACTTCCCATCTGCGCCAACATCAGGATTTCGAGCTTCGATAGATTTCATATGCATCAGCTCTACAGAGCGGTTGATCAGTGGTATCAGGACTCAAACCCGCGACTTGACAGCGCCAGATAAGAGTTTGCTACCTTGACCACTCAGCTACCGCGGCCTCATGCGAAGGAAGTTTGTTTATTAATGTCGAATTTCGAAGCTATACAAGAACTATTTGCGACGGAACTCATACCTTTGAATCACTTTCTAGTGACGTGAACAGCATCAGAACCGGCATCCCACTCACCATACTTCCACAGTACACCAACGCGATGACTAATAATTAACTAGTTAACCAAGTCAATGGCGTAACGTACACCCCGCATTGCAGGGGGCCCAATTCCAACTGGCGCCAAGTACATATCCTATGTAAGATCTGGCTTGGGGCCTAAAACCTAACTTTGCAGGGAGCCCTAATACTCTCCATTACGCTACTGAACCAAGTTCATGTAAATAATAGTCTCAATTGCATACTTGTAGTCCAAAAGTAAGACAAAATAAGAGAAATATATGTATTATTGGACAAGGTCGGAAATAGAGCTCCCCAAAGGCGCTTCATCTGTATTAGCAAACAGATGGTAAACCCTATGAAAAAAAATAATCGGATAACTCGGAATCCTAAATCTCGGAGATAAAAATAGGGAGGAATCCAGAGGAAAGGACTGAAACAAGCTGGTTAACGAAAACTAGTCGTCAGTTTACAAAACAGGATCTGCACGTTCTAATATTATATAATCTAGTACTAGAGCTTTATAAGATAAAATTAATGAACTTTGTTTTCTCTAGAATAAGACAATTTTCTTCGAAAGAAAAGGCAAAAAAAATTGTCTGTCCTTTACTTTTTTTATTCAATTCTTATTTTTTTTATTCAATGTACTAGAAAATTCTATCGCACACAAACACTGCAAATAACTTCATCAAAAGCATGATATTTTAATCTAAATCGAATAAATTCGTAATTTGCGAGCACAATCTATGATCGGAATTTTAGTGGTAAAACGCTGTTCACAGCAGATACCTTCATTTGCTTTTAAGGATCACGTTCCTTCTTCCCAAGTCTAAAACTACTCAAGAATTTCTCTCCTAGAAGTAGAACAGAAATATTCGCACGGAAACATCAAAACCTCAACATTCTTCGAAAAATAGTAGCTCCATCTAGGGATGGCGATTCTTTCCGAAAAATATCGATTTTTAAATCGATTCGAATCGCAACCTGATGAATTGATACACAAAAAAATCGAGGTCTGAAAGATCGATTTCTAAAGATTCGATTTTTATTCAATTCTGGATTTACAATGTAAATATAAATCCATTTTATGAAAAACAAGAAAGATACCATAATAAACGATCTCTTTTCAGTAAAATCAGGGAATTTTTTAGTGCAGGGAATTCGACCCCAATTTCAATATTTTTATTACCATATCAGAGTATCAGGTATAAAAAAAGACATTTATTTTCTAAATTTATTTGTTACATTAAAAAGTATAGAAAATAAATAGTATAGATTACAGTTTCCCAATGCCTTACATCTAAGCTTTTTAAAAACGACAGTCTCTCATGTCTACTGGGATCCAAGCAGTTCCGCTCATCGCTTGCGATGTTGCCGGCAATCGAGAAAAGGCGCTTAGAAAGGAAAGATGATCCCACGATACTCATCTACATCATGGCTATTGAGTGAACGTGATGATAAATAGAATTTTTTTGTTCTTGCCAGTAAATTAATCCTTTAACCGCCAACACCGTAATATTACGGGTTTTAAAGACAGTACATTCAACTATTTGTAAATAAATTTATGGTTTTTTTCCAAAACAGAAGAAATCGAATGACGATTTTCTAGGATGAAATATCGATTCACTGAATCGATCTAGTGAATCATAGATTTAAAAGATCGATTTTTTGGCCCGAGAAATCGATTATTCGATCTCAGATCGCCATCCCTAACTCCACCCTGAATGGCAAGGCCTAAGTAAGCTTTTCAATGGTGTGAATCCCCATTTTTCAGATTTCAACTTTAATTTTCTTGTTAAAAGTTTGAAATTTTTCTAAAATTTAACTTCATAAATTACTTTTATTTTAAAAAAGTATCCTTACATTTTCATGTTTAAATTTTAATTTCCCTTTACCAACAAATATTTAATCTTAATTCATACATTTTTATCCCCCCAATTCAAGGCCAATGTGTGTGTGAGAATTTATATCTTCCTTACTTCTTTCCTGATAGGAGACGAGAGTACCTCTGCCTAAGCTGTGTATCACGAGTGAAATGCCCAAATATCTGCAGTTGCTGGCACCATACGAAAAAAGTGGTGTGTTAACAAATGTGTACAGCAGCGTTTCTAAAACTGCGGGCCGCGTCCCCTTAGAGGGCATGATCATATTGAAAAGTAAAAAAAAAAAATTTAAGAAATATTAATTTACTGAAATTTAGCAAATAAAATACATTCTGACATAATAAAACAAAATACACATTTACACTGATATAATACACTTATAAATGTATCAGTACTGAACAGTATATTTTATAATTTTTTTAGAACATTAATAATCACTGTAACGTCGCTTCTCCAAACATCAACATCTGGTCGGTTTCTTTGTAGACCCGACACCCTCACGTGCAGCTTGCAGGTGCAACGCAACCCCTTTTTGACCCCCGAGGAATCTAGCTCGTCGACCGGAAGATGAGGGGGAGAGATGCTTTGAACGTGCACGAGAGCGGTGACCAACGAATCCTCCTCTCACAAAATAGTGGACTCTAACAATCTATAATTAACTTTAATAACTAATGTATCATTTAGTAAATAATTTTCAATAGTTGTGACGTAAATAAATTCCATATTTTAATTAACCAAGAATACGCTACCGTTACTCTTTCAAACGTTACATCACCAATGACCCCATGGGCTTGTCAAATATAAAATTATATACAAAAATGAACACTTTTATTGATAATTAAAATCTCTTAGTTGCCGATTAAAAGTTACGCGATTTGCTTACCATTGCCACCGTGAAAGGAATAAATAAGCAAATCCTCTGAAGTAAATCCTTCACAAACAATCTAAAATCCTTTTTCTGCATTCCAAAGCTTTCGGAATAATTTTATAGGTAGCAGGGCACAGAAAAGATCGTACTTCAGAAAGACGTATATATACGTCCGGGGCAATTAACGCATTGGCTGAGACAGACGTTTATATACGCCGGCGGCACAAGATGTTAAAGTTTCATTGAAGCTTTAATGTCAAAATTTAGTATTTTTGAATTAAATACATTGTTATTGTATTTAGAGGGGCACGATGAAAATTATGATTGAATATTGGGTCGCAAACATTGAAGCTTTGAGAAGCACTGGTGTACAGTGATCACTGCATCCACGGTGCCTGCGCGACTGTTAGTGGCCCGCGATTTCTAACAGTTGTTGTGATGGAGAATTTAATTTTGATAAAAATACATTTAAAAAAAATCAATGGCTACTCTTCTTTTCTCTGTCCTGTTTCTACTCATTTCTTGCACCAGCCCGTAACGCTCTTCATCGACGTACAGACCTCTTATGGGGAGGAGGGGAGGTACACTCTAATAAATTATAGTTTAAAAAACTAAAACGTGTGTTTTTATAGTTAATCGAACTAAAAAGTACAAAATAATTTTTAATTTAAGAATAAAATGACTAACGAGAAAATTACTATCGTTGTGGTAAAAGCGTGGGGCGCGAAATATCAATTGTTTCAATTTTGTTGGATTTGTATTAACTATGAAAGTTTTTGCTTTAGGGTTGTAACTTAATCTTTTAATCACCAAGTCTGAAATTAGTCACCAAATCTGGAAATGGAAAATCGTTAATCCTGATGATCCTGATCAAGGTAATGGAACCAAATTATTATATTATCGATCCTTGACAAGTGTACTAAATATCGAATTGATCTGACCTTTAAAGTGGGTAAAAATCGAGTTCAAAGATTTCATTACATACAAGTGAAACTTACAAAAGCATGTTAAAAACACAGACGAAAGTTTCGAGAGGTAATCTCTGGCGTAAAAATTAAAAATCGGTTGATCTAGAGGGGATCGAACCCTCCGCCACCCTTGTGTACATCACCGTCGACCTGCAATATTTATAGCTTAAAAAAAAATTCCGTCCATGAATTCTGATTTGTGCTTGTCTAGTTGCGTTCTATCATGGCTTAACGTACATACCACAAGTTTAGAAACACCCTGTACTGGATGTGCACATGTGAAAGCAGTAATGAAACTATGTAGTAGACTATAACCAAATGTTTTATAAAAAGGAAGGGGAATGTAAAAAAAAATGTGAACCTAAGCGATTTAAGCAAAGTAAATATTTTCACTTTAGTTTAATTTAAAACAAGTATATTTTCGAATAGAATCAGATTAGAAAGGTATTTTAAGGTATGCTATTCTGTTCGGAAAATTTGGTATGGTTCGGTAAGGTTTATGGAAAATGCTTCTATAATAATAATTAACTTATATGTAGCTAAGACTTCTCTACACAGACTGAAAAAGTCACCCACACAAATACCAATAACTATCAATTACAATATTAATTTTATGTTAAAATTTTTCTACTCTCTCTGGTATATTAAAATATGACTAAATCCACTTCTAAATTATATATTTCAAAAATCCTAGTCCAGGCTCTATGTATAGGCAAAATGTTATTATAGAAGCATAAAAGGAGAATGTTTTAAAAATGTGTCATTCTTCCTTCGTTTTCTTTGTCAAAAAATTGAATTCAAATAATTTTTTTTTCTGTAATAATATTTTTGAACCAGTTAACTGTGGCGCCCTCAAAAGAGGGCGCGCAACTATGTGTGTCACGGAAATCGAGCGATGACGTGTATACTCGTCAATTACAGAGTAAGTATCGCTGTTAAAACATTGGATCAAAAAGATGGGTTTATTTTATAAAATTGCCAATTTTTTTTATTTCCAATACTTATTTATTTGATTAACATAAACATATAAAGTCAAACTCCGTGGCGCAACAGCCCATGAGGGCCAGGGCCTACTCTTCCCATTCCAGTATACGTGACCATTGGGTGCTGAGGTGCATGAGCAGATGTCTCCAATCAGGTGGTCAATCTGAAGCGAACATAAACATATATTCCATACGTATTACTTCTGGGTGTGGATTTCGGTGGTATCAGTGCAGGGGAGTAAAGCGCATGTTTTTTGGCTAGGTAGTACTTTACAACAATAACGAGGGACTTTAGGATTCCTCCTACTGTTGGTCACTTGATCAATGTACAGGGCTATTAAGTAATTTGGCTCGGCCACGGGTTCATGAGGCCGACAGTCCTTCGGACCGTAAGTTTTCACGGGTATTTCTGAATTGTAGTAACCGTCAAAATTCCCTAACTGAGAGACCTAAACACACGCTGATTTACTTTCTCTTCTTCACTCACAAAATATTTTCTACCAGTCTTGACTCTAAGGAAGTTATGGAGTAGGAGCTGTAGGGTTGATCACAGTCCTTTTACTAGAAAACAAATCTCTTGCCAGTAAACAATTGACATTTACACCACTCGATAGCTAGGTAATTTCGGGCTAGCAGCTATCAATTGGCTCAGCGCTTGTCGGCCTGTTATAAATAAACTTTCCGACTTTTGCCTTTGCTGTTTTTAGGCTAACATCTAAAATACCTTATGATCGCACATAAATAAATCCGTTATACGAACATAGACCTGTTTCAGCCGGTGCTTAAGAAAACGCATGAATTCGTCTTAACGTTTTCATATTTTTGATTTGTTTTACTCCAGCCTGGCATCAAAATATTCTAAACTTCTTGAAATGCGAGGTTATGTATTGGTTTTTTTTCAAAAATTATGACTTAAATATCCAATGGTCACTACTTTTATTCGTCTTGGCATAAAATCCTGAAACTTCTCCATGACGAATATACTCGTCAATCTCAGTTAACTGGTGAAACAATTTTGTGTATATTTTAGGTTAAAGGGACACAGTACGATTCAATTGACAGAAGTCGGTAAAAAAAATTAGATCTAATTTTTTTAGCCTAAATTGTTTTTTATATACTTTTCTACAACCTCACAAAATTTGAAAGCTCTAAATTTAAAAAAAAAACGCAGAATTATGATAGCTTTTATGTTCGTTTTTATTCACATCCCTATGGCAAATCAAAACTGTAAACTGACATATCTCAGAAAGATAAAATAACTAGTTTGTCTTCATTTAAAATGCTAAGACTTTTTTTCCTATTGTGCCTAATGCTTTAAATTTTTTTTTTTTTTTTTTACCTATTGCAAATAGTACATGTAACAAAATTTGGTATGCACTTTTGAATCAAAGTAATACTTATATTTTAAAAAATAATTGAACTCTCGGAATTTATACATGTAAGGAATTTTCAATAAGCATTCATAAAAAGAAGTATTGTACCAATATCAATCATGTTATCTGAAAACTCATACCAACTTTTGTTATACATAGTTTGATGTACTTGTAAATCAAATTTCATGCACAAACGTAAATTTTTGTAGGAGGAGTAGCATTTTAAAATCACAAATTTTAGGTTTTTTCCCTTAAGCAAATAAATGATTAGTTTTTTATGAAATTTTGAGCACACAATCTGTTTTACATAGTAGATACACATAGGAGGCAAACAAAAAAAATTTTGAAAATCCTTAAATTAAAATTTTTTGCGTAATTTGTACCATGTCCCCATAAGTGACACTAAATTCAAAAAATTATTCTGTTATAAAGTTTTCTTTTAAACAACAAAAATTATTCTTTTATATGCTTCTTCAAAATCACGGCTCAACTATCTAAAACACGGTCAACTCTAAAAAACATACATTAGAGAGTAAGCAACTGAAAAGGCAAGAATCTTTCTGTGGGATACAATATTAAAATCGAATATAAACCTACAAGACGACAAATTCAATTTAATTAAGGATTACAACCCTGAACACCCAAATTCTGAGGTGTGTAATATCTCGACAAAAAACGAATAGTCAATAAATCAGTAATTAAAAATTTTTCTACAGAGTTTGAATTCCTCGAAATACGACACTGAAATTCAAAGGAATTCTAATTTTAGAACACTAATAGAATATTTTCATTTGACTGAGCAGAAGTTGAGTAGTTTCCCCCCTTACACAAAAGAACTTGAGAATCTGTATAATATAACCAGCATTATTTATTGCTTAAATAATTCTAAGAATCGAAAGGAGATATTTTAATTATACGTCGTAGGAAAGTTGAAAGCGGTAAGTAAAATTTTCTGATTTTGATTATTTTTTAATGAAAATTTCTTGGCACTCTGTGTTTTTGTATTTATTTTCCTTGAAGTCAAGATTCGAGAAAATCGATACCCAGTAAATACCTTTTTTTTTTTTTTTTTTTACAACAGTTTGCAAAACTAAGTATTTTTTTAATGATGGAAAGAATTCCACAGCAACTCAGGACTCGTCATGCAAATGAAAAGAAATATGTGAAATACGAGTGCCTAGCAACCGATGACGTCAAAATGTCGTTCCGCATGATAAGAGGATCTCAGAGAATACAGCTTGCATATCTTTTATTCTAAAACATATCAAACGCAAATTAAAGACGTTTCATTTAATCCGTACTGTTTGATTAAAATAACGTATGCGCGTTGGCGGATAATAGCAGCATGGTGAAAGTAGAAACTATTATCGAAGCAGGCCGCAAAATAATCACTTTCGAATAAAGAACTTTTAATACTTTTTACATGTAATAAAACAACCACTATCTGCATTTTAAAAAGAAAAATAGAATTTAATCGTCAATACATGGGAAAGATTAAGGTCAGAATTTAAATATAGCAAAATCCGCTTACTTCTTGGGGGAAAGTTAGGACTTATTTCCAGTAAATCGTAGAAACAACGGGATAAATTTTTTGATTAACCTTGTAACCGCTTCTATTCGGGTCTTCTACTAACCCTCTTGGAGAAAATATTTTTTAATTGTGATTTTAGTAGAAAAACCGATTTCTGTAGAGATTACTTGATTTTTTGCTAATGTAACTACTATTAAAGTGCCAGTTGTTGAGTATATGAGATAATGGTTAAGAATTGATCGTTAAGCTGAAATCCAAGTGTTAGTAGGCAGCGACTGTGGTGGTCGCGTGAAAATCTTAATACAGTCGGACCTCTGTATAACGAAGTCTCTAAATCCCGAAAAAAAAGTTCATTATATAGAAAATTCGTTATATAGAGGTTGATGTCTATCAAAAAGAAAGAAGAACTGCAAGAAAAGTTACTAAACGCTTTTATCCACTTCTCTAAGAATTATTTTTTTTCCCTTTGATGCTCAAGAATTTATGTTTTGACATTTTCGAGCTACAAGAAACAAGTTACCAGTACGACAGATCAACACTACAAATAAACGGAGACTTGTCTCATGTCCCCTTGTCTTTGAACAACTCCACTGTGGGTGAAAAGGGATATCGAAGTTGTTTCCAGTGAACTAAAACGATGGGGGCGGGGGTTAAAGGTTGCACGCCCAGAATTCTATTGCCCTCGGCGAGTAAGGTACTTAATAAAGCCAATTCAAGATTTATGACCACCATAAAATGTGTTAAAAGAAAGAATAACTTAAAACGCCAAGAAATACTTTAAAAAAAAAGGAGGGAAAAAATTGAATCACTAGAGAAAAAGTTCGCTATATAGAAAATGCACTTCGTTATAGGGAAGTTATTTTACGAAGAAAATCGTGAAATGTTGTGGGTCCCAGGAAAAAGTTCGCTGTATAGAAAAATTCGCAATATAGAGGTTCGTAATACGGAGGTTCAACTGTATTAATATTTGACGGAGAATTCGTCAAGTGCTTAAGTAACCAGACTGGGAGCTGAGCGAGCTATCAGGCTGCGAGCAAGATCATTACAAGGAGCTAGAATCAAGATAAGTACCTTCCATAATTGAGTTATCTGATTCTGGGTTAGGATTTATTATTACTCCCATACAAAGTTGCAGATGTCGTAAAGTGTTAAAGTTTAAATAAAATTAGTTATTTTATGATCATGTCTGCTTCTTCCTCGAGCCCTCTCACACACCCACGACCTTCGGGCAGTGACAACCTTAAATACATATTAATTAGAGTACATTTCTTGGCTATTCATAGATGTCTACAAATTGTTGGCCAATGCAAAATCATATAATTTAACTGAACTTTTTTTTCGCGTAAAATGCTTTCAAAATATCTATTTTAATATTAGAAAACGAAAATAAAAACATTCGTTTTACAACCAATACAATACAAAACAGAAATAAATAATAAGAGAAGTCTATAAAAAAGTTTTAAGAGATACAAATGGTATTATATATAAGGTATATTCCTAGAAATATATATAAAATTGCAAAAGATATTTAAAAGGAAAAGAGTGAGTGTTTATTAACGTCATACTATAAAGCAACACGAAGGCTGATGACGACTGTCCTCAATTTTAGACCATAGCCAAGTGACTAGGACGACACCTGAGATGATACCCCACTCTCCAAACTACCACACCACACTAACAGGAAAACTGAGCCTCGACGCATCGTGCATCGGCCTTTACAGGGAAGGTCTTCAGTAGCCCTAGGGCTTGAACTCATGACACGCTGGCTATGAGCCAGCCGTTACCGTGAGTGAGTGAGTGAATATCAACGTCGCACTGTTCAGCATCTCAAGGGCTTTTGGCGACGGTATTCGTAATTTTGAACCATGATCAAGTGATGAGGACTACACATGAGCTGGCCTCTCCTAAATTCCGCACCACACCAACAGGAGGAGGTTTGAACTTCAACAGATTTAACGTGCATCGCCCCCCTACACGGCGGGTCTTCAGCGACAATAGGCTCGAACTCATGACACGCCGGCCTAAAGTCCGTTACCTTGACCACTAGGCTATTGCGGCCACGAATTTGTGACCATAACCTCTAGGCTACAGTGGCCACTTCTGAAATCTGCAATCCTACTCTCCAAGTTTCAGAATCACGCCAATATGTGGATTTTGAAACTCGATCGATTTAACAAGCATTAGCCCTTTTACAAGACAACAAAAATACGGAATCAATATTCCCAAACCTATAAGTGAAAATACTGTGTTAGACAAAAAAAATAATAATAAAAGGCCTAATAGTCAATACACAAAAAGCAGATGCCTTCAAATGTGAAGGTTCCTCGTTTTTGTGTTTGATGCAGAAGAAAGTATTTCGCTTACGATAAAAGTAAACACTTTCAAATAACGGAATATTGTACTTGCAAATATGTTCGAAATAAGACTGTTCATTCTCCCTTGTCTAAAAACAAAGTATTTGAAATGTCAAAATGGACAACCTTCACGACTGATGTTAAAAGAAGCAACCAATTTCGGAATAACAAGTTTTTTGGTTGCTGTTCTGAAACAAGTTTTGTCAGTTTTGAATAGATATTTGTTTTTTTCCCAGGAGTTTGTGCGCAGATTAACAAGTCTTGGATAACAAGTTTCTTTATGTTTTAGTCAAGGTCTTCCTCAAACACGCGTGATCATTTACGCGAGAAGACAATGAAAGAAAAAGTTTAAAACGCAACACAAGCAATTAAAAAGAAAAACAATTAAATTTTAAAAGTGTGAAAACAATTTTGCCAAGTTCCTGTATATCAATTAAAGGAAACGAAATCTGTTTTTAAAATTCAATAGAAAGTATTTTATACTCGTCTACATTCAAAATTTGGAAAAGAAAGCTGTAATTAAGTTGGTTTTTTTTTAAATTCTGACACAAGCTATCACTTTTACAAGTCAATCATGAGACGTCCTCACAGCATAATTTACAATATAATGAAAAAAGTAATTTGTACTTAAATGATGGAAAACACTTTTTTTATTTAAATATCATTTTTATTTTTATATTTTTATACAATAATGATAAGCATCTAACTGACGTCATTACTTTCAAATTTGTATAGAATAAAAAAGGTATTTAATTCATTTTATATAAACTTATATTTTTCTACAGGGCATTTATTAACGTGTAGCTTTTAAAACTTTAATATATATACATATGGCATGCAGCCAAAAGCAACGCAGTCTTCGCGCGCAGGCGCATTGAAATGAAACTGAAACTTGAATTAGTGAAAAAAAAACTCTTGGACATTAGAGCAGAGAAAGAGAGAAGCAGCAAAGGAGAACGCGAGAGGTGCGCGAGCAGGCGTTACCTTCTGAATACAATCGTCAAACTTATCTGTAAAAACTTTTCTACCTTTTTAATTAATTTTTGTTTAATGTTAAAATAAAATAGAAGAAAGACCAACGTCTTGGACCCCTTGTTGTCTCCCACAAATTATGGGGGCTCGGCGGGATCGATCGAGAAAATTTCGATTTTGAACCAAAGTCTGGACAATGAACAACAGCGTCCGTGAAGGAGACGCGCCGCCATTTTTCGGAAACTTCGTTCAACCTGTGTAGAGGTTGAATTTTTCAATTTCATTCCGCCTGTGTAGAGGTTGGAAAACCCATCGACGAAAATTCCGCCTGTGTAGAGGTTGGAAAACCCATCGACGAAAATCCCGCCTGTGTAGAGGTTGAACTAATTCAGTGTGAATAATCCGCCTGTGTAGAGGCCGGAACTACAATTTCAACTATATTACCTGCGAAGAGGTGAAATCAGTGGATTCACAACGTTTTTTCTTCATTGATACATCGTACGTGCGAGCAACAAGGGAGCCGAAAAAAAAAAAAGGTAGGATCTTTCCATTTTAAAATGTATAAAAAACGCTCTTAAAGAGGATCTCACAGAGTAGTTCAGGAGCTAACGGTATTGTCGAAAGTAAGCTATAGTTAAACTAAAGACTAAAATTGAGAACAGTAGTACATTTGAAAGTGATCCAGATTTCGTTAAAACTTTAATTCAAAACTGTATAGATGAGAGAGTATCGCAAAACGAAAGAGAGTAACTTCAGATTAAAAAATTGAGCTCGCGAAACTTCAGTTAGCAAAATTAGAAAAAAGAAATCGAACTACAATTGGCTAAAAATAAAGCATTAAGTTTAAATCCTGCAGCTGAAGTCGAAGAAAAACAGTTCGAAACTAACATAGAAAATATGATAAAAAGTATAAAAACTTTATCTCTTCCTGTTCCCACCAGATCTGAAAATTTTAATCTGTTCTTCCAATCATTAGAACGCGCATTTTTAACCAAGAAAATAAAATGACGAATATAAATCTGAAATTTTAATAAATCTTCTGGGCGAAAGAGCTCATAACGTCTTACTGTATATTAAGAAGAGGAATTAAATGACTATGAAAAACTAAAATCTATAGTACTCAGAGAATTCCAATTAACCCCTCGCGAGTGTTTAAACTCATTTAAAAATGCTGTAAAATCATCAGGCGAGACATACATCCAATTTGCTGCAAGATTGACGGCAAACTTCCAATATTATTGTTCGTTAAGAAAAGTTAATTCCTTTGAATCTCTGTGTGATCTTATAATTTCTGATAAATTATTTGAAACTTTAAATAAGGAAACTGCAACTCATATTGGCATTCGAGAAGCAGAAGATTGGTTTAGGCCCATTGATTTAGCTAAAGAGTGTGATATTTATATTTCATCTAAAAACGGATCACATAAAGAAACTCCTATTACTTATGGATATACCCAAGACCCTTTTAAAAAGATCACAAAACTTTAAAACAAAGATTAAAGAGAACTATCCCCCAATATCATGAAAGAGAAAATAAAAATTGCTTTATATGCGGTGATTCATCTTTGCGCAAGAGACTGTGAGAAGCGTTTTAAACCTAAAAGAATCTAATGATCACATCCATAATAGAATAAATGTGAATACTTTGAAAGTCGAGAGCGAAAAACAAAATAGCGAAGAATGCGCAAATCTTCATTACGTAAACATTTTTGTGGAAAATCAGCCCGTAACAGCATTGATTGATTCAGGGGTTGCCAGATCCCAGTTTTAAATTCCTCACTAATTAGAGTGCAAACACCTTCCGAAGAGATCATAACATTAAGTTCATGTTTTGAACAGCGTATGGTAGAAGTTAAACCCATAAATATTTCTCTTAATCAACACTCTCCTAGCTTAAGTGTTGGAACGGCAATATCACCGACCTTGACCGAAGAATTTATTATACATCCCAGTGTATATTCTGAAATAAAGAAACTAGGCCACGCAAAGAGCGATGTTTTATTGAGTGAAAGTGGATCCTCTTTGAGTGTAGATTATGGTGTTTCTTTTCCAAATGTTTCTGTTTCAAATGTGATAGAAAACTCTAGTTATGATTTGCCATATGTTACGAACTTTAATACTAGAAATGATTCGAGTTCTCTAATTAAGGATTATAAATGTAATAAAATTAAGATTACTAAGTAAAAATTGAGTATTGTAAGAGAAAAATGTTCTGATATAGTATTGTGTAAGAAAGCCAATGGTGCCATGAAAACGAGTTCCGTGGAATTTATCTCCCGCTCACCTAACCCTTTACCTATGAAGAGTAAACATCATCGGTTTGTGTTGCTCGAAGGATCTTCCAGCCCTGGCAGTGGAAACGAAGGAAAAAGAAAAACGTTTCGAACAGACGTCCAGAACTCTACAGAGGAAAATATCGATGCGTTCAACCAAAGATCAACTTGTTGAAAAAAGATGTTCTTATGCCGGTGAAACACAATGTTTTCCTGTGGAACCTTCCGGATGTCGAAGAGGTGCCTTCACATGATGGAGGAACTGTCTAGTTTAGAAAAATTATGATATGTTTAATCTCTATATAATTGTCGTATAGTCCTTGTCTGTTCCGTTTTTTTTTTGTATGTTTCAGATTCTCCTCTGGTCTCCATGGAAATACCGCTGCGGACAGCGTACGGTCAGAATGGCCGTTATGGCATGCAGCCAAAAGCAACGCAGTCTTCGCGCGCAGGCGCATTGAAATGAAACTGAAACTTGAATTAGTGAAAAAAAAAACTCTTGGACATTAGAGCAGAGAGAAAGAGAGAAGCAGCAAAGGAGAACGCGAGAGGTGCGCGAGCAGGCGTTACCTTCTGAATACAATCGTCAAACTTATCTGTAAAAACTTTTCTAGTTTTTAATTAATTTTTGTTTAATGTTAAAAATAAAATAGAAGAAAGACCAACGTCTTGGACCCCTTGTTGTCTCCCACATACATATATATATATATATATTTAATGGGTTGCGAATTGATGTTTTACCATTGCAGACACAGTACGTTCCCGGAAGCTGGCGTCTCTTTTGAGTGCGGCACCATATAGGTGGATTCTAATCGCCGCGGGTAATTTTGACGCCCAGTTTCCTCCCTAGTGGGAGGCACCTGAGTTCTGACGATGGAAAACTGTAGTAAGATTTAATTTTGAAGAGAGCACCCAAGCCAAAACGACACAAGGCTTCTTTTATATGCCGTATAATCATACCACATGGCCGCTGTCGATTTTCCGCATCCTGAAAATCCACCGACTTGGGCCGGGGTCAAACCCGCAATCTTGAGTGCAGAAGGCCAGTGACAAACCAACCCCGCCACCCAGTCAGCTTTAAAACTTTACTGATAAAAAAAATCAAATTTTAGTTGCAACAATTTTTTTTCTTTAAATGTTTACCAAATATATATATAATTTACTTAGTATTTACATAAATCAAATCTAATTCGTCTTCTTAGGTGAGTGTTTATTAATGTCGCACTTAAAGGCAACACCAGGACTAATGGCGACGGACCTCACAATTTTGAACCGTGGTCAAGTACAATATTTCGTTGGAACCCCTCCCCTCTTCAAACATCCACACCCCACCAATGGAAAAATTTGAGCTTCGAACAGATTTAACATGCATCAGCTCCTATGCACGCAAGGTCTTCAGCGGCGACATCAAAGCTCGAACTCATGACTATAATTTCTTCTTAGACGGAGCGACATGGTACATAAAAAATAAAACAATACATTATTTATCTAATTTAAAATGCAAAAAAAAAAAGGTTATGTAACGAATTATCAGTGTTCCCTAATAAACACATTATAATCTCACGTCAAATTTAAAAATCGAACAAATATCAGTTTGTAATATTGTTTTCAACTGCACTGATTGACATGAATAAATGTTTTTATATGAAGTGTAAAGGCATGTTTTTACGTAAATAAATGATACAGCAAATTTGCCGCTGAATTCACGATATTTCTTTCAGTCTGAAATATTGATTTTAACATATTATATACCAGAAGATACATATTCAATACACAAACTTATATTATTTTTAATGAGATTTATTAAGAGCAGCTTGTTCATTTCTTTCACAGACGTGGAACAGGTATTACATAATACTGAAAATTTTCAATTCATTTCAGACAACCAAATTTAATAAGGAAAATTATATAAATTTTTCCCAATTTTTGTTTACCAATTCAAGCAATCATTATCAATGCATACCTTTACACGCACTTCCATCCTGAAAAACATACCTCAGCATCCTTACGCAATAAAAAACCAATAAAAGAAAAATATTCTTCATTTTTCTTATTATAAAGCTCCAAGCGCGAGGACTTAAGCGATTTTATTATAACTTAAATCTTGCCCAGTAACGCAGTACATGTACCGAAGTTAGTTCTCATTCTATTTAATGAGCTTCACAGAATGTGAATCGAATGTGCGATGCTTAAAAGAAATTTCACTAAAGGAGTTAGCTGATTTATTTTATAAGGATGATGTCATTTTAATGATCAGAAACGAATGTTTTGATTTCTGTCATGTAAGGTATGAAAATGATTGGCTGTTTTGCAATAACAATGTTTGCGTTATAACTTTATGGAAATCGAATTAGCAAAAATGAACAAGCAGTCATACTAAGTCGTAACAATACAGCCATGATACATGAAATAGAAGAGGATTTTGTTATTATAAAGATATCACATATTATATATATAATTTTCAAGCTAACTCAATCCATATAACGTAATAAAATATCAATTCAGAAGGTACGTATCAGTCATAGAGTCCATGAAGCCCAATACAGTAACACGAAGAACACACGCCAAATTCTGGCGGTAAATTTATAAATAGGGGATGCTATTTTTAACTATCGTGAATCCGTTAATAACAGTTTGAATTAATTAACAATTACTTTGTTATATTTTTAGCTGCCGTATATTCCTGAATATAACCCAATCCATGTATAAGCCGCAAGTAGGTTTTTTTCCCTTTAAAAAAATTACTCAACACTTAAAATCCGCATGTAAGCCGAATATATATATATATATATATATATATATAGCAATTCCCAAACATATCGCCATAAAAACGAAAATGTTTCTAAGCGGGTAAAACGCAAAAAACTCTTTCCACAATCAAATTCTATAAAGTAAAACGCCAGACGACTACGATGCTAATTTTATTTCTGGAAACCTTCTTTGAAGGTAGTACATTTTTCTGATTTGTTCCCTTGTGCACATCTGTGCTAGTCAAAATTTCTCTGCCTTTTTTTTTTTAAATGAGCAGGAAAAGAAGTGTTTGCATATGATACGTGATCCATCGTTCTATGTTCAGGAATCTCCATAAACTGATCCTATACATTCAGATATCCCATTGAATGAATGGAAATTCTATGAACTATTCGGAAACTGTTTCTAATAAAGACTTTGAAGGATTTATGTAATTTTTTCTTCTTTTAGAATAAAAGTTCCATTCAAAACACCCAAAAAGTTAACATTCAAATCTCGCTCGTGTGGTTTTTTCCAAGTTTAGCGAATCCGTATGCAGGCCAACTCTCTTATTTTAACTTCAAAAAAGTTCCGAAAATTCTCGACTTATACACGGAAACATACGATATTTTTCTACCATTTTGCTACAATGATGAAAATCCATAAGTTGCCCATGAATGAAGACGCAATAAAGTTGTTTTTTTTCAATTGAAGGAAATTTTTATCGCGATAACTTTGTTTTTAACTAAACGGTCACGTCATGGGGATGGATGTAGGTAAAAAGTGCCGCTGGAGGTGTAATATCGTTGGTTGTAGGTGTACTGTTAGTTTTCGCGTGATGAATTAGTTCTCGAGATCTACGATGTCGTTTACAGATGCCTTGCGCTTTCTTTGGGTCGACGACCTGTGTCGTGGAGTCAATGGCGGGCGGGGTGTAACCCAGAAACCCCTGTAGATTGATAATTTCGCCAATGTTTGTATTGGGGACAACTCGGAAAAGCAGTCGCCAACCCATGGTCCATATAACCAATAAGTACACTTCAAGATTTAGTCTTTACGCTTTCTCGTTTTGTTTGAAGTTGCACTTTACTCTCAATGCCATCTCGCCTCTGTTGATTTATAATAAAACGTTATTCCTGCTTAACACAAAGACGTATCATCTAACTATAACTAATACGTTTTGTAATTTTAAACCGCAATCACCAGTTGGCACCTGAGCTAATATTCCACATTCTACGCAATATCAAGGCGTTGTTTTAAGGTATCCGAACACGCTCAGAGTAATTTTTGACAAAATAACATATTTAAACAGATAAAGGCTTTTTTAGGATTCAATAGCAATAAATACTAATATTTAATCAACAATATTTAAAATAAATTGCCGGAATTTCATAAAAATCACAATTATATGTGAAATTTTAGCAATATTTTTGTAAAACTTCAAAGCAATTAGAGAAAAAAGTAATAAACTTACATTAGTAAAAGAATTACCAAAACGATCTAGAGGCATTTATCTAGAGAATGTACTAAAATTTTAATGTTTTATTAAAATTTGAAACTTTTAGAGATGATTGAGTAAACGTTATAAGAAAAATAACGCCTTTATGAGACCATTATTTAAATAACATGCCCTAACTCAAATAATATTCATACTATAAAAACTATATTTTAGTACATTCTCTAGAAACTAGCATAAATATCAGGCGCAAAAAGTGTTATAGAAATACATTCGTAATATTTTGTGTGATCAGACTCGCCGTGATAGATTTCGAACAATTTAAATGCTCACTTCTGATAGATCAAAGACCCACTTCCGGTTTTTCTAACTTAATAAAATTGATTGTAACTTGGCCTCTAAGAAGCATAGAATCAAAACAAAGTATGTTTTGTAAAGCCAAAATATAGATGTATTAAATAAAATAGAAAACAAAAATATCGGTCTTGTCCGAATTTGGACATTTTCAACGTGTTCGGATACCTTAACGCGAATTGGATCCTCTACTCGAAGTGTTTTTCGTAAAATTAAGATTGAAACCGAGTTCAGCTAAAATGTCATCCTCCACGGACTTACTAGCCTGACCTCTAGTAGAGAATTGGAATAATATAGGACCAATTGATGCTTTTTGTCTGTTATG
This sequence comes from Trichonephila clavipes, assembly GCA_019973935.1. NCBI lineage: Eukaryota > Metazoa > Arthropoda > Arachnida > Araneae > Nephilidae > Trichonephila > Trichonephila clavipes. The sequence goes on from BMAU01000077.1 coordinate 601,581, forward strand.
TTTCTAATATAGTAGTAAAAATGTTCCCATTCTTTCATTTTTTAAAAATAATTTTTTTATTATTTGCATCTTGAACCTTTTTTCTTTTTTTTGCTTTTAATACTGTAATATTGTAAACAGTTTAATGTACTAACATTTCAACGTTCATGTGTCATGTTCACGATTTTTCCTGGTTTAAAACCCCTTTGTTTACTGATAAACGAGAACAGATTTTTTTCCCCATCATTTACTGAGTGAGTATAATAAAGTCACTTTAAAGCAACACGAGGGCTATTGGTGACGGACATCTTAATTTTGAACCATGGTTAAATGATGAAAACATGTAAGCTGGCACCCCTCTTTCCGAACTTTCAAACTACGTCAACGCGATGACTTAGATCCTCGACAAATTTAATGCCCTCTACATGGAGGGTCTTCAGTAGCACAGGATAGAACTCATGATATGCAGGCCACGAGTCTGAACAGGATTAGTAGGTCACCGCGGTCACCATCAATAGCTATAAGTGAGCAAAAATCAATCCTAGCGATCCTACTGTGTGAAATCTATTAATTCAAATGTTTGGTCTAAAAAAGAAATTTAGTGACTCTTGAAAAAGTTGAGAATATTTTATCTTATTAAATTATTTAACATACCACCATCACAAATCACAAATGTAAAAATTATCTTGAACTTTCCATAAAATTTCACTCATTTAAGTATCAAAATGCCTTTTTATATCAAAAAAATTCCGAAATATATTTTAGATATTGGCCAATTTAGATAACTAAAACTAACTAACAGAATATAAATGTAAATAAAATATATAAAATCACAGTATTAAAACATTTAAAAAGTAAAATCATTCGGCATACATTTACTACTATGTTAATTTGTTTATTTAACAAAGGTTTATATATATATATATATATACTTTTATCCTAATTACTTAAACACATTTACATCTACCGAACTCTGTATTTTGAATTTTGTATAGCTATTCATAAAATGCAAACTTCAAAAGAACTTTATATATTGAAAAAATCAGAAAGGTTGAAAAAATTATGTCGTAATTTAATAGTAGCTCATAACGCAATCAAACGGCTTACTTTTAATTTGAAAAAAAATCAATATTTGATTAAAAATTTAAAATATATATAACTGTTGTATAATTGTTACAAAAACACACATAGAATTATAAAACTAAACTCACAGGAGTAATAGATGAACTATTTCCTTCTATAAATATAATATTGGATGCACACAAATCAACAAGATTTTGACAAAAAAGCTCCATTACATTCGTATTATTTGGTGCCGAAACAATAACACTGAAATTTGAACTACTATGTTTCACACACAATGTTACTACCACGTGTGGTGACTTATTCTTCTCAGTTATTTACAAGAATTCAGACAAAATATAAACATAAAATCTGCTAGAATAATGCTTCTTGCAACTTATTACTCATAAAGTGTGTAGACTACTCACCATCCGCATTCTCTGGAAAACAATTTTTCACAGAAAGAAAAGATCATTCTACAATGCATCTTTTAAAATAAACACTTCATTCTCGTATTTCACACACAATGCAATTTTAAAGGCCGCAATGCGTGTCTTAGCAAAAGGAGTTGTTTTGTTTCGTTAGTCGAGTTGTGATAAGTCATGCATAAAGAACCACACACGTCAACCACCTCACTACGGGGTTCAATAGAATCAAGACGGGATGACGAGTATTCAGTTCAGAGTTCAGAATTTTCTTTTAGGTGTTGAAGAAAAATTCTTTAAATTTTTCAAGACGTTAACAAAAACCGTTAGTAAAAAAAAGAAAGATTTCATTAAATTATTGAACACTTTTAGAAGTATCATTCTTCGAAAATCTGGTATTAAAATTTGGAATAGAAAAGATCCTCTTACTTTTTTTAAACATCGCACTTTAAAGCAACACAAGGGCTATTGGCAACAGAACTCGTAATTCTGAGCCTCGATCAAGTGACGAGGATGACACCTGAGCTGGTACCACACTTATTTGATGACTTTAAGCCACGACATATTTAACATGTATCAGCCCCTCCACACGGCAGGTCTTCAGGGGCCTTAGGGCTCGAACTCATGACACTGACCATGAGTCCGTGATCATAACCACTAGACCTGCCATCCACCGGGCCTTTTTAAGTGACCGGTCATGACCCATTGTTCCGAGAAATTCCTTTATTTATGAAAATTTGGTCGGAAATTCTTTGTTAAGAAATCAAATATATCAATTTTGCATTTTGCAGTCGATGTCGTATGGGTGCGAATTGAAATTTTTTTTTCTGTTTAGTAATAATTGACAACAATTGAGTAACGACCATTTTATGAGTGGAACTATTTTTTAACTATCTTTCATATCTTGCAAGCGAAAAATATTCGAAGAAAATAGGATGTTTCAAGACGATTGGGAAGTTGACTATTTGGTAATGAAAAACAATCATGGATCAATAATTGTTTAATTTGTCACAAATGTGTTGTATTTTAAAAAAATAGCAATAAATAAGGAACTGTTCAATGACACTTTTCCTCGAAGATCTCTTTCAAGAAATGATAAATAGGCCTTTTTTTAATAATCTTTACTACAGCAAAAAAGTTTTTTAACAGTGGTGATATCACAGCCCTAACAAAGGCACTCTATGAAATTTGTTATATTATTGGTAATAATATGGAAACCGCTTACTGATGCAGGAATTGTGACGGAATGATTCTTAAATGCTTAAAATTTAGAAAAATTCAGTGATAAAATAAAAAAAATATAAAAAATAATAATTAAGAAAAGCAAAATAGGAGTTTCACAATATTTTGATCAATATTTTCCCCGTTTTAAATTTTCTATGTTATCTTGGTCTTAAAGTATATAGTGTTTTTTTTCAGGTATAGAAGTTTAAGTTGGCATTACTTTCCAAGATGGCGACCGATTTAACAGCTGTCAAGTGATTTATTCTCAGTTTGGTTTGGCAATTCATCAAAACGATCCTCAAGCAAGGCGTAGATTCGTCGAATGGGCCCAAAACGAGATTGCCGTTGTTCCCGATTTTCATAAGCGAATTTTGTCTAGCGATGAAGCGCACTTCTGGTTGAATGGCTACGTCAACAAACAAAACTGCCGCATTTGGAGTGAAGCTAATCCACAAGTGTGTGTCGAAACACCATTGCATCCAGAAAAACTGACTGTTTGGTGCGCTTTATGGGCTGGTGGAATCATTGGTCCGTACTTCTTCAAAATCGATGAAGGCCACAACGTTACAGTCAATGGTGATCGGTATAGAGCCATGATTACTAACTTTTTCATTCCTGAATTGAACAATCATGATGTCCAGGAGCTGTGGTTCCAACAAGACGGCGCAACATGTCACACAGCTCGTGCCACAATCGATTTATTGAAAGACACGTTTGGTGACCGCCTAATTTCACGTTTTGTACCTGTGAATTGGCCTCCAAGATCTTGTGATTTAACACCGCTAGACTATTTTCTGTGGGGCTATGTAAAGTCATTGGTCTATGCGGATAAACGCTTGACCATTTGGAAGACAACATTCGCCGTGTGATTGCCGATATACGGCCACAAATGTTGGAAAAAGTAATCGAAAATTGGACGTCCAGATTGGACTACATCCGAGCCAGCCGTGGCAGTCCTATGCCAGAAATCATATTTAAAATGTAATGGCACAAGATTTTCTTTCGAATAAAAAAAATCATGTCAATCGAATAATACATTGTTGTTTTATTGCAATTTAAAGTTCTATACCTCTAAAAAAACACCCTTTATTTCTCCCCAACCCGGCATTAATTCTCATTTTGCGGCCCGCGTGAAATAGCCATCATATGTATGCGGCCAGCGTGAAGTAACTAACATATTAACATTGAGCCCCTATAGATTTAACGTGCATCAGGGCCTCTACATGGTGGTTTCTGGGCTCTAACTCAAAACATAGTGGCCACAATCTTGCGATCATGACCACTAGGCTACCACGGCCATCTCAGTCCCACTTAATCAGCAGCAGGAATGGGATGTTTCATCAAACCACGGCTAGTGCATGGGATCGGTAACTTTGAAGCTGTGGTGTGCCGAACCACTCAATCTACTAATAAGATTCCTGATGCGGCACAGTAGGAAATAATTGACGAACCAAACAAAAAGAAAGAATATGCATGAGGCGTAGAGAAGAGACAGATGAAGTTATCTCACAATGATACTCAACCAGCGCCCGCCGACCTTTTCTGAGTGGCCCGATCATGGCTCATTGCATTAAGAAGTTCAATTATTTAAGATCTATGTACTAAAATTTAGTGGAGTATTCTGTCAATAAAAGTAATCAAATCTATGAATTTTGCTATCAGTTTCCTATTTTTGATAGTAGAATGTAGACAAGAGAGAAAGAGAGGCTTGATGAGGACGTTCAACTCTCAATAGAATCAATGATTTGGAATATATTTTGTTAACCAGCATAAAATATATCTGTCACAGGAATGATTTCTCGAATAAAGAAGTATTATCACCTTCAGAGAACTTTTAGAGAAAGCAGCACTAAATAAAAACAAATTCAGAATTTTTTTACAGCATTGAACTATTTTGATATTTATTAATTAGAGAAAATAATGTCTAAAAAAGGAATAATAACCTCTGTACATCATCACAGAGTTATCATATGATTGTGATCAGGGGATAACAGCATCTCTCTCTCTCTCTCTCTCTCTCTGTTGCTCCATATCCCACAAAACATATAACTGTAACTTGATGATGGATGAAAAGAAAAAAAAAAGGAGTAAATATATATATATTATTTTTTTCAGTGTGTGTGTGTTTGGTAAAAGGAATAATACAGAACTAAAATAAAAGTCGAAAAATGATGACCAATTTTGATCTTTCCAATGTTGTTTTGGTCTTCTTGTTTCCCTATTATCATCAAGTTGCCCCCGCGTGAAATACTCGTCTTATGTACGGCCGGAAAAAAGGTTGAGAGAGAACCCCTGTGTTATCTGATAACTTTGAAGGGTGGTATAGAGTGTGCCACTGATAATTGTGTGTGTTTGTGTTTGCCGACACCTGGTCTAGTGACTTGTACAACAACTGAGCTGGTGCCCCATTCTCCAAACAAAAACAAACATGAAAACAAAGATTTTGAGATTTGACAGATTTAACATGCATCAGGCTCTCTACGCGGCCAGTCTTTAGTGATTATTCTCGAAGATAAGGAACATGTGTATTACAGGTATATATATACAGTCAAACCTCCATATAACGAACCTCCATTTTGCGATTTTTTTCCTGGAACCAAAAACATGTTTCAACTTTCTTCGTAAAATAACCCGCTAATAACGAAATGCATTTTCTATTTAACGAACTTTTTCTCTTGTGATTCGATTTTTTTTCTCCCCATTTTTAAAATATTACAGTATATTTTTCAAATTATTCTCTCTTTTAACACATTTTAAGGTGAGGAATGACCTTGAACTGGTTTTACCAGGTGCCCAACTGACAAAAAGCAAGGAAATTGCCGTAATTTTTCAAAGAAAAAACTCAAGAGTAAAATTAACAGATTTTATCCATAATTAAATTTAAAGGATGTATGTGGCAGTGCATGTTTAAAATTACTGGTTACAAAATAATGTATGTTTAAAATCACTTGTAGGCTTAAAATTAGGAAATGCTACTAAAATTAATTTATTTTAAGGTATATTATTTATTACAGTTGAAAATACAGTGGATTCCTCTAGACAATGTTTCTTTTTTTTTTGTCTTGATTTCCTTGCAGATTTCTTTCTGTTGAGTAAGATATGTAAAATGAACAGATATTAATTTTCAAAAAGTTTGAATAACCACTTTTTAAAAATGAATTTATGGATTTAAAATTTGTTTTATGTGTTCTCTAAAGTATAATAAAACATGAGTCTTTATTTTACAAATTTTCCATATAGCGAACTTTTTTTCGGGGTTTAGCGACTTCGTTAAACAGAGCTCCGACTGTATATGTATCCGAAAATTCTTTTAATAATGAAAAAAAGACATTTTAAAACTGTATATCTGCACTATTTTTACCTCAAGTCTATGAATTGAATCTATTAAATGGCTTGGAATTAATTGGTCGGCATACAGCAGTGGTCAACATTTAGAGGATGGCCGACCTATTCATTCATACATACATTTCATTTTTTTAAAATTGGATTTAGAGAATACAGGATATAATTGTATAATTTGCAACAAAATTGCAAATAAAATTTTGCATACAGTTATACGATTGAAAATTCATATTTACTATCTATCATACAACTTAATCATTATTTCAAAAATTACGGGGGGAGGATAACATATTTATTTACTTATTGTTACAATTTTTTAAAAAGAAATAGTTCTAAAAATCCCATTTTTCTCTTCTGGTTGTACCTCTTAGCAAATTTGTAAATGATTGTACCATTGAATTTTTTTGTATTCTAGTTCAATTTAATTGCAATAAAGTTTTTTGATAATTTTAAACCAGACGTTTTTAGTTTTTTTTTTTTTTTTTTTTTAATATTTGTATTCACAGATGAAGTAACACATTTTAGAAAAATCATCTATGTTGGAAAAAATTCCTCATGCACTACTCAACAGTAGGACGCTAAACACCTTATCAAAAAATACAATAAGAAAACATTAAAAAAGGTTGCAATAAAATACGTATAATGATTTACTCGATGAATTTTCCAATTTCCTTCCTTAGTACAACATACAATCAATTCGTCTAGTTATAGGGACGAAGGGATATAGCGTGTCTCAATGCTAGATGTCAACTTGAATAACATAATGAGGTACATGATGAAACTGTAAATATTAGATCAGCTTTAATAGATGATCCGCATAGAGAAAATGTAGATTTTTCAAGGCTATATCATATTTTCTAAAAGTTATAACGGTTGTAAGATTAGAATAAAATTGATCACGGACTAGCTACATAATAGTTAATAAAGAGTAAATCTTACAAAATATTGAAATGAATTATAAACTTAAGATTTAATGGGCAAATCAATGGTCACGGTCATGAGTTCCAACCCTAGTGCCACTGAAAACCCGCTGCGCAGTTTGAGCAGAGGTCTCAAACTCGCGGCCCACAACAGAACTGTTTGCGGCCCCATCAATATATCGGCACACCCAATGAATGTATAATAAAATAAAAAAAAATCCTCTGAAAAATAGGAACGAAAATAGCAGAGAAGAGATGTCAAGTGTCAGGACGTATACATTAAAGTGTGTGTTATTGGAAATAAACCTACGTTTCTACGAATACTTATTTTTTTCGGCCCACCTAAAGTTAAACCTAGTTTGCTTGTCTCAGGTTAGCCATTGAGTTTGGCACCCTTCGTGTAGAGCAGGGGTGTCGAACTCGCGGCCCGGCCAATGTATCGGCACACAATAATATATAATAAAATAAAAAACAGACGCGAATAAAAATAAGATAGGTATAATTCGCTTAACTTTTTTTAATCACCGTAAAATCCTGCGTATAATGCGCACTTTCAACACAAAAAAACAAGAACGAAATTTATGGGTGCGCGGTGATACGCCGGGTATAAAAATGGAAGTTTTAAAAGTGAAGAAAAAAAAGAGACGAGCATAAAGAAAATAAGACTTCTACATATATCGAAATACTTTTAATTTTAAAGAAATAACATACCTTATGAACTTCAAAAGCATGTAATTCGAGAAGAATACTATTTTTTCAAAAGCCTAGGATATTACCCCGAATAAATTACTTCAAAACCTAAGAACACGGCATTTCAGGTTTTTTCATAAAAAAGTGGGTGCACGTTATACGCCGCATATACCTCAAAATTAAAAAATGGAGCTTGAAAGTATAGGTGCGCGTTATATATATATATATATATATATATGAAAGAAATTTGTATAATATATCAAAAACATGAAATAATAGATAATGAACATAACAAGAAATAACGTAATAAAAATATAAAAGCTAAACATGAAGATCGACTTTATAGAAAAATACCAAAAAGAAGCTACAAAAAAGAACCTAGCGAGTCAGAAAGCAATTTCGGACTTAGGACCGAATAAGTGGGGTTAAACTAATTTGAAGGCGACAACCTTCCCCCTTTGCAACTCGGTAGGAAAAACCAAATAAAATGAACAAAAATTCAAAGTTTGTAAAAACTCACAGAGAGTATGATAAAACCACTGACTACTACTCTGCAACACACAAACTCTCCCAAATTATATACATATGTATACATACATATATATATATACATATATATATATACATACATATATATACATATATACATACATATATACATACATATATATACATATATATATATATATATATATATATATATATATATATATATATATATATATATATATATATATATATATATATACACGGCGGCGCGCATTATACGCCGGATTTTACGGTATACTAATTTTTTTCGTTGATATTATTAAAAAAAATACATACATTTATTTCGTATATTTATTAATTTTTCTGAACATTAAAAACATTTGGCCCTGAACTTCGTATTAAATAGAGCTTGCTGTCCGTAATACCATATGAGTTTAACACGCTTAATGTAGAGAGTGTTATTTTTTTAAACTTATCCTCCTCTCTAAAAGTTAACACAGAGATATTGATTTCGGTAACATTAGCTAATCCTGTGACATCAGAAAAATGACAGGAAAAGTCGCTTCTAAGTCAAGAAAGTGGCTTGATAAACTAACTTGGACATTAATGCCCCCAATATAGTAGGTAAAAATGCAACAGTATTTTTTCAAGGACATGCATCATTTCTTATCGCACTCTTTTCTTCTCGCTGTCTGGAGGTGAAAGTTTTTGTTCATAGGCAGTCAAAAATGATTTTTATAGTCTATTTTTAAATTCTCTTTCACGATTCCCAATATTTCAGTCCATTTTCCCTCTCAGGCCTTCAATCAGCCTCTTTTCATCGTCATTAACAATCAGTGTTCTTTGGTAAGGAGGAAAACATTTGAAATAGTTTCCAGTATTACGTATATCTCATCATACATGCATCACAAAATGAGACTGCAGTGATGCGTGTATAGAAAAACGATTTCGAAAGAGTTACTGCAGCAAAATAGTAATAGTGCGTGCAAAAAGAATAATGTGGACGTTAAGTTAATTTTATGTGTATGTTTTTGTTTCATCCCTCATTGGTAATCATTTACGAATCATTATTTCGATGAGATACTAACACGCACACATCTTGTAATTTTGCCCAATGCATGTATTTCTGAAGTGATAACTTCTATTGGCGCGATTTGTTTCTTTCTAACTAATGTATTACTCATTATAATGGCCATGCCATTAAAGCTATGTAGATTGAGTGCGTGAATATTAACGTCACACTATTTAGCTACTCGAGAGCTTTTGGCGACGGACCTCGTAATTTTGAGCCATAGTCAAGTCACAAGGAAGCTCACCCCCTCCTGTCCAAACTTCTACATCACACCAACGGCAGGACGTAGAGCTTCGACAGACTTTCCGTGCATCGCCCCCTTTCCTACATGGGGAGTAATCAACGGGGTACTAGGCTCGAACTCATGACACGCCGGCCACGAGTTTGTTAGCTTGACTACTAGGCTACAACAGCATCAAAGCTGTGTAGAAGGGCTAATGTGCTTTGTTGAGTTTTACAGTTCTCCCACGTTGGCGTGATGTGGACTGATTTGATTTGGTTTTTTTTATTAACGTCGCTTGATCGATTGATTGATTGAATATTAACGTCGCACTGTTCAGCTACACGAGGGCTTTTGGCGACGGACCACGTAATTTTGAACCATGGTCAAGTGACGTGGACGACACCTGAGCTGGCACCCCCTCTCCTAACTACCACACCACATCAATTTATTAACGTCGCACTCTGTTACAACGCCAGGGTTATTATCGATGGATACTGGAATTTTTAATCTCGGTCAAGTAATGAAGATGACCCTGAATTGGTACCCCTCTCTCCAAACTTCCACAGCACGACAGCATAAGGACTTTTAGCTATGACAGATTTTCCCCCAAGGGTGACTTTCTGTGGTATCAGGCTTCGAACTCGCTACTCGCCGGCCACGAGTTTGTGGGTGTTATGAGAAGTGAGTGAGTGAGTGAATAATAACTTCACACTGTTCAGCTACACGAGGGCTTTGGGCGACGGACCACGTAATTTTGAATCCTGGTCAAGTGAGGTGGACGACACCTGATACACAGCTGGCACCTCCCCCCTCTCCTAACTACCACACCACATTACACCAACGGGAGGACGTTTGATCTCTCGACAGATTTAACGTGCATCGTCTCCCTACACGGCAGGACTTTAGTGGTACTGGGCTCGAACTCTTGAAAAGGCCAGCCACGATCCGACACCTTGACCACTCGGCTATCGCGGCCACAGGGTGAGATGAGGAAGTTTGAGCAGTGGAGTGCCAAATCAGGTGTCATCCTCGGCATTTGTCCGTGGTTCAAAATTACGAGGTCCGCCGCCAACAGCCCTCGTGTTGTTCCAAAATACACAGCTAATGAGCAATCCACTCGATTATGGCGATAAATCGAAGAAATGCAAATTCTCTCATTCTATCTTTGTAGCGTGATATACATTTATTTTAGATCATATTTAGAATTTTCTTTCTATAAATTACAAAAAAATTTTTTTAGTCTAAGACGAAAGTAGAATTCTCTCTCTCTCTCTCTCTGATACTCTGTTGACTGCATTTCCCCAACAGAGAAGAAAACTTAATCCAACACGACAGTGTTCAGAGAGAGACAGTAAAGGTAAGAAGAGAAGCTGTCCAGCTGTCTACTGTCCAGCTTGTTATGTTGGGTTGTGTACAGTGTCGGGTTTTCGAATTTATCATACACGCGCGATGAAATTTTGATGAATCATTAATGTAAATACAAAATATGTAAATAAAATTTGTAATTCAAGATAAAAGCTAGATATTCTAAACTTTATATTTATAGTTAGTGTGAATTGAATCCAAAGTTTAATGATTTCTGCCATACAGATAGCCAACTTTACACGTAAATTACTCATTTATTTAAATAGATTTTTTTACATGAATTATTAGAAAATTTTGAATGCGAATGTTACTTTTATGTTTAAAAAGATATGTATATTTGAAAATTAGCATAAAAGACGAAATTTTTTTTAATCATAATCCAAAAATAAAATGAGCCTGGAAGGGGTTAACAAAAGGGATAAGTAAATAACAGTAGCAAATAAACTTGTAAGAATAATTACCTTAAGATTAAATTTGGCGTATTCTAAGTTAAATCTGTGCCATTTACAATGATGATCGATGGCATTTTTACTGTAAGAAATGTAAATGCTCATTGCTCTCAATGCTCCCTTGCTCATTTTACAATATTTTCTTCTCTCTCGACCGCACCCAAGAGTGCCCCTTTAGGTTTCGTATTAGCCCGCTAACCAGTTTCGCCAAATGGCGCAATATACAGTGGGTGATCGGTTAACGAACATAATCCGTTCCAAGACTATGTTCGCTATCCGAATTGTTCGTTAACCGATCATCGATTCACCATAGACTTCTATGTGAAATCGATTAATTCGTTCTGGAAACCCTAAAAATTAAATTTAAAAAAATGCATAATTTCTTAGTAAGTTTTTTAAAAAATAATACATACATATATAGTCTTGCATATTAATCAGTCCTCTTCATTTTTTGCTAATGGGGCGTTGAAGAACATGTCCAATGTCGATTGCTTTTCTCTCTTTTTCAAGATTTTCCGGAAGTAATTAATAGCATTGTCGTTGTAAAGATCCCCAACCCTACTGACATCAGCTTGGTTTGGGTGCTATTCTAAGACCATTTTGCTCTGACAGCCTCCCACTTTTTCAAAAGATCTTTAATGGCAGATGTCAGCATTGGTCCTCTTTCGTCTTCCTCTTGTTCAGAAGGAGACACATTTCTCAGTGTTTCTTGGCGTTTTTCATTCAAAATTTCTTGGAGTTCTTCTATCGTCATGTCCCATTATGAGCTCTTCTATGTCATCCTCGTTCACCTCCAATTCCAGATCTCTAGCAGTTGTCAAAATTTCATCCATAAATTCAGGGGTGTCTCCCTGATCACCTCCGAATATGTGTTCGTTGTCCAAACACAAAAAATATTTCTTGAAAGTGCTCGTTATCCGAATATGTGTTCGCTATTCGAACACAAAAATCTTTCGTGAAAGTGTTCGTTAACCGATCACCCATTGTACAGCCAATAGTGGGGAGGGGGAAATGTTCCCGAGCAAGCTCGAATATAACTTTTTAAAGTGTGAGTAAGTGTTTATTTACGTCGCACTATAAAACAACATGAACGCTATTGGCGACGAGGACTGCATATGAGCTGGCACTCCCACTCCAAACTATCACGCCACCCCAACAGGAGGACTTTGAGCCTCGACAAAATTTTACGTGCATCAGCTCCACCGGGTCTTCAGAGGCACCACAGCTTGAGCTCATGAGACTTCAGCCAAGAGTTCATGACCACAACCTTATAAAGCTGTATCTTATTTTTCTATTTGTATTTTTGAGGAAAAATAATTAAAATCTAGGACTTTCCATCTATAAAAAGAACGTAGTGGAAATAATCGGAAGATTATAGAACCCCTTGATTAAAGAAAGAGTGTATGTTAATGCATACAATATGTTTATTTAAAAATAAATAAACTGCTGTATATTTCGTTTATTTAAAATTTCTAATTGTTTTTTTTTATTTAAATAATTTTGTAATCATATTTTATTCTTTTTTTGCTAAAAATAATGGAATTTAAGTTATGAAATACTATTTAAATTTATGCAAATAAACTTTGGCGCAATTTCTTCAAAATTTTCGCCAATTTGTTGATCGGCTGGCTAAAACACATATACCAATCGTTTCATTACAATCAGAAGTAGTTCATTTCAATTCTAAATATAATTTCTTAAACCACTTAGAAAATAAACAAGAATTTAATCGGGAGGAGGGGGAGGACACACAGAGAATCGACAGAACATGGATAGAATTACAGTAAATAAATCAGAACTAACCTCGTAGCTTTAAAAGAACCCATAATTTTCAGTATTAATTAAAAATTATCGGTCTCATTAAAGTGTTTCATAGCACAAAAGAGTAAAATTTCAACCGTCCTAAAGTTTAACCTAATATTTCAACAGACACAGTTTACATTGTCACTAAGCAAACACTATTTGCGTAAAACGAGTCAACATTTCGTCAAAGAGTCTTAAACATACTAATCCATTCATTCCAATGGACTCTGTTAAGCGAAGCGCTTTGAAAATTTTATCTCAAGGTGACTTTCAAACTAATTATCCAGATAATCGTTAAACGAAGTTACGGAATAAGCAAATGGGAAGCAGGAAATCATTATTCGATTAAAACAGGTTTAAAATGGAATGTTAGAATAAAGTAGCCGAAGGAAAAGTAACGAATGTCATAAGAGTAGTTCCAAGTAACCTTTAACTCAAATTATGTTAATTTTAACCATAGAAATTACATTTATTTTTAAATGTAATTACATTAAAGATAACCCTTTAAGTGTCTTATTTTCAATTCCTACTATTAGTTCACACTCTCCCTATATATATATATATCTTATTCAAATTTTCAATCGTTAATAAAATACTTTTTATTCATCCACTCAAGTGTAAATACATTTTTTAAAACTTGTAGTGGATGACAAATTTTTAAAAAATATTAATTCATTAATTAATGAAGAATTAGTAACAAACAAAAATAGTTGTCCGACACCATATATAAAAAGGAAAATCGTTCGTTGTGTTCCTGTAGCGTAATGGGTAGCACATTGGACTTGTAATCCAAAAGTCGAGGGTTCGAATTCTACCTAGGATGGCCTAATTTGTGAGAATGTGATTTCTTTTTTTCTATACTATTATATTAGAATAATTAAATTTAACTAATGAATAAATAGTAACAAACAAAAGCAAAAATAGTCCAACACCATATATAGAAAGGAAAATTGCAAGGAATATCGCTTTCTCTATTTTGCCACTTAATTTTGTGATTCTGTCATTTATATATATATATGTGTGTGTATTAATTGTATTTATTTAATACAAGGTAACTAAAATAAAAATTTTCTTTGTTGACCTAACTAGGAATTGACGTAAATTTTTTTTACATTACTTGTTTGCTATAAAACCATGCGTATTTTTATCCTTTCAAAATAGAATACTCAGCAGCTTAAGTTTAATGAGATTTCTCTTTTAAAAAAGGGGGGCACTTTTTTCGTATCACCGACGAAAATCTCACCAAGCAGGCTTTATTGGCGACAACACACAACATGCACATAAAAAAATGTTATAAACAAGAGTTCTCTTTTCTTTTTCATCTAGTTTTGATGTATTATGAAAAAGACGTTACTGATAAGAAAAGACCACGATTTGTTTTGAAAATGTGGTGGTTAAAAGTTACCAGCGGGAATATTCGGTTTGGCGTCGGTTGACTCATTTTTGACAAGTTTATTGCTTGCGCCAAAGATACGGAAAAGTACCAAAAAAGGAATAGTGTTTAAGTTAATAAATTTAAATATATAATAATCTAATAAACTTTCAAAAACTGATCACAATCAAAAAAATTTATAAAAAAAAGAAAAAGTTGAATTTTTTTTCCTTTTTTTAAAAATTTTGGTATTCTAAGATAAAGTTGACGGTTATCTCAATCAAAATATAAATCATTTAAAACAAAGATGTATTCTTTTGTAAAAAAAAAGAGTATTTCAAGTAAAGAATAAATTATACAATATAAATTAATATAGCTTACGTATTTACAAAAAAAAATTTCGTAAATCATTTTTGATAAGTGTAATTCACCATTTTCAAAGGGTTTATACATAGTTGAAAAAACATACTCAAAAAGTTTTCCAAATCGCTGCTACCGGACTTTTAAGTCCGGTCAAATTTCTGAATGAATTTACGACGGTAAAACTAACTAAGAAAAACTTGTTTTCTTCTGTCCTCCGGTTCAGTTAACGGTGAATACGGCGTTTAAAGGTATAAAACTTTGTGCAAGAAAAAATGAAATGAAATTAGTCTTAAAAAGCTACTGTAAATAAGAGAAACAGTTGAAGAACGCATATAAATGAATTTATTGCTTGATTTATGCAAATGACGTTAAACAGAAAGAAAACACGAAGTTCGTTTACTGCTGTAAGAAAAAACTAAGTTCTAAAATTAGTTAGTAATAGTGTGAAATACAAGCATCGTAGCGATATTATGAATGCAGGAACAGTTCCTCTCACTCCAGCGACAGAATGGTTTTGAACTCAACAGTCTTTTGGTGAAAGTTAATGAGCTGAAACCTTTAGTCTGAGAACATTGTAAAAACATGCTTAGCAAGACTTAAGTTTAAGATCTTGTTTTCATCATTTACGCGCCGGATATCTTCATTTTCAAAATATTCCTCAACCAGTTGAGAAGGGCTTGGCATCATTTTTTTTTGAGAATCTAGTTAGACTCCTTGTGTGCCAACAAGTATAACACAAGGCTTACAAACGTAAGTCAATACTCAAACAATAGTGATAGGAAGTTACATATAGAAGGATATAGGCACAAATGGGAACCAAAAAGGGGGAAAAAAAGAGAGAAAAAAGTGGATACAAAAACAACAAATACAGAATTAAATACAAGATTGCTCACATGCAAACGGAGATAATCAATCATTAAAATTATACAAAGAAGAAGATAAGAAAACATGATCTCAAAAAATTTTCAAAATACAAATACATAAAGCATACATACATATATATACATATGTATATACATACATATATATACATACATATATATACATACGTATACATATATATACATATACATATGCACATATATATACATACGTATACATATATATATACATATACATATGCACATATATATACATACACACACATACACATATACACTGCTGTGCAAAACTTTAGCAACAATGTAAAAATTCAGGAGCTGCTGGAAAGTGAAGATATCACTCGAATGGATTGGCCAGCGTACTTCCCAGATTTAAATCCCATCGAACATCTGTGGGATGCTTTTGGAAGACGTTTTGCAGCACGCTTATATCATCCGGAGGATACCCAACAACTCAGACAGATGCTGATTGACGAATGGGCACTTCTACCGCAAGAAATGTTGCACCAGCTGGTTCTGAGTATGCGGAGACGGTGCGAAGCAACCATTGCAGTGAGGGGAGGGCATATACCATATTAAGGAACATCTGCTTGTTGTTCTTCCTGTTGGATAGACCATCATGAGTCACGATACTATGCGTTCAATAAAGCTTGTTTTTGTTTGATTCCATACCGTATGCATTGTATTCCTTTTTCAGAGCCGATGCCTTCGTCATCCTTTACGTACATAATACACTCCCTCATTTCTGAATATCATGTCTCTCAGATGTTTTTTCGTGAAGTTATGGCAATAAACCCACCTGTTGCTTACGTTTTGCACACTAGTGTATATTTACGTGCAGAAAATGTTAACAAACACACAAAATTTAGAATCTAAATAATACAGGAAAAATGATATTAATGTATGCACAAAACGATGTAAAAGATGATTTGCCTTGAACAAAGGCAGAGAAAGGAGGAGGCCACACTACATTGTTCTTTTGTAGGAAATTCATGAGTGTGCGTCTTTCCGAAGAGAATTTAGTACAAGCAAGAATCGGATGCTTGACATTCTGGACTGTGTCACTGAAGCAAGAACACTGGTCAGTAGGCGACTAATTGAAGCGATTTAAATAGGCTTTAAAGTTTCCATGCCCAGTCAGAAACTGGGTAAGTTTAAAATTAGGATGAAAGTGCTTAGCCCTTAAACGGCTCTGAATAGAAGGAATAAATTCCTTGGTGAGATGCGCATTATTTGAAATTTGATACAAGTTATTCCACTCGGAAATAATCTTTTCTTTAAAAACTTTCGTATATGATATGATTTTGGAATGCTCATAGGAATCAGATCGCTTAATTTTGTCGCTTCTTTTGCAAGCCAGTCAGCACGTTCATTGCCATAGATTCCCGTATGTCCTCGAATAAAAGAAAAGAAAACTTGTACTTCCCTGCTTCGAAGAAAATTGAGATTAATATGCGTTTTAACAATTAGTTTATTTTGGGAATTAATGTTATTTAAGGCACACAAAGATGATAGAGAATCGCTGCAAATTAATAAATTCGATGAAAGGATTTCGTTATTGCAGATCCAAGAGACTGCTGGAGCTTATGCAAAGTAATTCAGCCTGAAACACACTACACTCATCTCTTATTCTAAATTGGCGAGTTTCAATTTCAATAAAATCTTGGAAGATAACAAATGCAAGGCCAACCTTATTGTTGATTTTGCTACCATCTTTAAAGCAGACAACTGGAAAGATGTTTTCAATATTTTTACGGTAATTAACCAAGTTAAGGGGAAATCGTTCAGAAGGATGAGGGAGCTCAGAAACTCTCAGGGAACCATCTAGACTCCCATTGGTACAGTTCTTCGTTGCAATCTTAAATTCATTATTTCTGATAATAAAGATGTCAATAGGTGGAAAGCCCGAAATAGCAAACACAGCTTCACAGGATATCGTTCGATAGCCAGGAATAACTCGAAGTACTCTTCGTTCAATTTTTCGCAAAAGCCGAGAATTTATTTTCTTCTTCAAGGCGGAGCCCCAGATTCGTGAGCCGTAACAAATAAATGGAACAATGTCTTGTTTATAAACGAGGGACAGCGGCGCACCCAAGGGGGGGGGTCCTAGGGGTCCGGACCCCCCCAAAGCCCTTAATATTTTTTCCGATTGATTACTATTCTAAGTATATAGTACGTAAAACTTAATTAAGTATTTGTTATTAATGATTAATTTTATTAATTAATGCTAATTATTTATTCAATAATTAGTTTTTTACTGTGTTTTGTTCCCGAAAATCAACAAAATCAAAAGGAGCATTATACAAGAATGGTGAATTTTCGACCCCGGACCCCTCCCCCCTTGAAAAATTCCTGTGTGCGCTACTGATGAGGGATGATACATTGGACTTGATCCCAAAGCTATTTCTGGCAGCTTTATTAAGCCCTAGCAGAATTTTTTCACATTTATTTGAAAGATGCAAAACATGTTGTTTCCAACAGAATTTACTGTCAAGGACAATACCAAGATATTTTAGTTCTTTCACACAATCAAAAGGAAACCCATTAAGGGTGAGGTTGCCAGTGAGAGCGTTGTTTTCTCTCTTCTCCAAGAACATAAATTTTGACTTGACAGCATTAAACTCTAATTTATAATTCTTTGTCCAGGTTGATGCAAAGTCAAGAGTAAGCTGCGCTTGTCTGCTTATGTCATGAAAAGACTTTCCCTGGAAACAAAGAAGTAAGTCATCGGCAAAAGCAATCGTTTCACAGGAAGAAAAAGCCAAAAAAATCATTTATAATGACGTTCCAGAGAAAAGATCCAGAAACGGATCCCTGAGGACATTCCTTCTTCAAAAATTTCTCTTTTGAGGAATGACCTAAAGATAAAGTCACAGATCTATCCTTCAAGAAGCTGGAAATGACGGCAAATAAGTTGCCAGAGAGATGCTTAATCTTTTTAAAAGATTCAGAATACCAGGCCACCAAGCATTATCAAAAGCCCCCTTAATATCCAAGAAAACCAGAATTGTATGAAGGTTTATCTTTTTTCCTTTTAAAACAATTTCATTAAGTTTTACCAAGGCGTCCTCAGTACATTTTTGAGGCATAAAACCTAATTGGTTTTTATTGAAATAATTATCTTTGTATAAACGCCAGGCTACTCTGTTGATAATGAGTCTTTCAAAACATTTACCCAATGTTGACAGCAAACTGATACACCTTAGGTTGTCTAACTTAGGGACACGGACATCATTGACTTTGGGAAATAGGATAATCCTAGCTTTTTTCCAACAGCGAGGAAAAGTCTTGAGACGAAGACAAGAGTTAAAAACTATTAGGAAAAGATCAGGGTACATTTCATGCAATTTCTCGACAACTTCGTAAGGAATAGAGTCAGGGGGGGGGCAGGTGCTTTTTTAACTTCAATTTATTTATAACAGCATTAATTTCATGGATGGTAAAAGGCGGGTCATCCGTTACGTTGCTATTGATAAGAGCGTCACTCCGTATTTCCTTGTGACAATCATCATCATCATTCTCACAATCATCAGGAAAAGAATGGAAGAGAACCTTTGGACTCCATAAATAAGAAATGTGTACTACTTATAACACTTTTTATGGTACCAGAACTTTATCTGTGTACATTGTTCCATCACATAGTTTCAATGGTTGTCTTTCTAGTTACGATGTTCTCGACTTCATTGCAAACGGTCAATGACAAGCAAATAGCGAAGAACGTCAGGAACGTTTTGAGGCATAGGTCAACTGGGCCCGTGTCTAGAACCACGGTCTCAGTGAAGGACTTATCTCGTTCCCGATTCAGCATTCTCGTTCAAAGTCATGATCTAATAATTTTAATGGCCAAATGTGATTCTCGGATATATACTCCAAAAAACTGGGAATTTCGAACTATATGTGCCAACTGGCAACAGTGGCAAGACTGCATTGTATGATGACCACCGTCCATGTGTCTAGGCCTATTCCTACCACTTTACAACATCATTACTCATTTAGTCGAAAGATGGCAGTTGGTTGAGCCTTTTTGTGTCTAAGTTTGTGAGATAGTAAGTGAAGCATATATTCATTTGTTTCGGGTTACCATTTGTATAAGTATTTGACAATGTATGCTGTCAACAATGTCATACAATGCTGCTGCAATGTATGACAACTGTCTGCTTTTAAGAATCCCAGATGGGTCCTCCTTTGCAAATGAATCCAAAGCCTTGAGAAGTTTTAAGACGTTCCTGTCTGTAATGTACAACACTTTCCATGAATCTCCATTAAAATTTTTGCCTGGAAATGATTGTTTCTGTGGTTGCGACTAAGTCCAAAAACACCTGACTTCCACACAACGTCCGGATACCGATAGAAATGTGTCTAATTCAGCTGTCGTTATTCTCAGTCGAATTGTCTATGAAGCATGTCAATGAAAATTTTCCAAAAATTATGTACCGTTTTCACAGTGGAAATTATGTACTGTACAACATTTACGAAATTTTGCACTTTTTTCTGTGATTATCCACTTTCTAACATTCTATTGATTCTGCCCTTTAAAAATAATTCTATTTGTCTTCCTTGAACGGTAATGAAAATTTTTGCAACACATGAAATACACACAAATCTGGCACCAGGATTTCGTATGCATATTCACATCTTTTTATTTAAAGCATTTTCAATAACCCTTTCCCACCGTCCTATAATGTTACTGAGCTGAAACGTCCTCCCGTTGGTGTGGTGTGGTAGTTAGGAGAGGGGGGTGCCAGCTCAGGTGTCGTCCACGTCACTTGACCATGGTTCAAAATTACGTGGTCCGTCGCCAAAAGCTCTCGTGTAGCTGAACAGTGCGACGTTAATATTCAATCAATCAACCTATAATGTTACTGACAAAAAAAAGCTTGCATGTACACAATCATTATTTAACATCATTGGATTATGTATGTCCAAGCATATGTCATGTATTTCAGAGTAGACAAGTAAAAAAAAAATAAATAACACCTATTTAACAAAATATACCTGTGCATGCATGTATAAGAAAACTTTACCTTACAAAAATATTTTTATGCAATGAAATTGTTCAATATACTTGTAATAACTACGTAGCCAAAATTTTTTTCATAAGAAATGCAGAGCACTATTTCAGAAAAATATTTGCTTTCTTACGTGTATAGCATATATATATATATATATATGCACATTTTCAAAAAAAAACTAAATATTTCAGTATAAATTTAAAAATAAAGATCTCATGTAACATGCGTCTTGACGTCATACAATTCAGTATCCAGAAATATAATAAATGCGAAGAAAAAAAGAAAGAAAAAAATGTCTTGACTCTCTATATTTTTCAAACGCCCTCCGGAAATATTGACGTCATCAGAAGATAAATCTATACATATATATAAGCAATATGATCTATTAAGACTAAATATAGAGAAATATTCAAACAATTCCTAGAAATATATATTTTCTGGATTTAATTATTTTCTTTAATATTGGCTTTAATGATCATTTCAGTCTCATTATTGCTTTTTTTAATGCTATATTTTAGAAAATAGCTTAATTTCCTAGTAATATTTCGCCACTTTTCAACATTAAACTCTACAGGAAAATAATCTTTTTTTCGTTTAACATTAATATTGATCGTGGTATTTCAGACAAGATGGTTTTGGGATGAAGTACGTATAAAATAATTTATATCATCTAAATTGCAGTCGGAAGTAAGGAAAGTTTTCTTTTTAATCAACTTTACAAACGTATATATATTTAGATTTATTTTTATAAAATGTACTTTTATTATATTTATGAACAAAAAGTTCTGTTTAAGCAAATGATATTTTTAAAGTTTCTCGCAGGTATATATTGATTAGTATAATATAGTTTAAGGTGTTTTTAAATGAATATATCGAAGTTTTAACACTTTATAGTATTTAATACATGTAACTTATAAGTATAATTTATACATCGAATGAAAGAGCAACTGAAATAGTTTCGTTTGCTGGCTTGTTTGCGCATGCGCGTGAAACGTCTGTTTATTCTTTTCCCCTTCTCTACCGATCAGTGAGCTGTAAGAAAAATGGCGACTAGCGAACAGTAAGCGTTTTGTGTTCTCCAATTTGCAAAGACAAAATCTGCTACTACTAAGCAGCGAGTATGTAGTATTAAGTTCGGTTGTCAAGAACGAGAACAATTAAATTGAATGTTTTTAGTGCCATATCTCGGCTGAAAGTGTATGGGTCTTTCGTTTTCGGAAAACTAACCAACTTCGGAGCCTATCTTGTTGCTCTACAACTATGAATATTTCCTCAAATGGAAGAAATTGAACTAGTTGACTTCTTTTGGTAGCAAAATGGTGCACCTCACTAGCATCTCTCATTACACGATTGGTTGAACATCACTGTACCCTCACGTTAAAGCTTGTTTCGCAAGGCCTCCACATTCACCCGACCTGAAGCTATGTAATTTTTATTAGCGGAGGTTCATTAAGGATTGTGTGTGTACGTACCTTAGCTACCAGTTTACCTTCCAGACTTAAGACACAAGATTGCAGCAGCTATTGCAAGAATTAACTCAGACACACTTAACAAAGTTTGGGATGAACTCGCTTATCAAGTTGATGTGTGTCGTGTGACGAATTGGGCTCACATTCAACATTTGTAAGCTTGTAGGTAAAACTGTTTCAGTTACTCTTTCATTCGATGTATGAATTGTACTTGTAAGTTGCATGTAATAGATATTATAAAGCGTTAAAACTCCGATATTCATTTAGAAACACCCTGTATTTAGAACTGTGTAAAAGATTGAAGACATTTGTAAAGAAAACTGAATATCCATTTAAGCGTTTGTTTTATTCCATCTCTTTTGTTTCAATGACCATTATAAATTAATAGAGTTTTTGTTTATAAGGGTTATATTTCGTCTTCCAAAAACATCCTAAATAAAAAAAGAACATGCCATCATAATGTATCATTTCGGACATGACTAAATTGATAAATGGCATATATAAAAGAGATATGAAACACACTTGTACATAAATCATTTTTGGATGAAGTAGTGTCATAAATGATTTACAGGAACTAATTACGATGGTTAATTCTTTTTTATTTAGGATATTTTTGGAAAGTGACATATTATGCAAGTCACACAGAATCAAGATTTTCCCAAACACAGCAAGGACAATACAAAAAAAGCGCGAAGCTTTGGTCGGATAAAAAAAATATATCTCGTTCCGCAATCTAAAAAGCCTCAACCTTTTTAAACAGTTCGGCGACATTTCTGTGGAATCACGTGATTTATAATCCGAGTTTGCGAACTGATTAAATCTAGCAGATGAAGCAATATTGCGTAAGTTCACAGTTAAATTTGACGACGTCGAACTTAGAGGGAACTATGGTCTAAGTTAATTTACTACTCTCGATCAGTGGGTAATTAATAAGAGGATAGCGCTATGTCTTGGTGGGTTCAGAACCAAAATTAATTTAAGGAACGCCCCCTGAGGAGAATTATGTATGTGTGCGTGCTATATGATTAAAAGATAAGATTAAGTAAAATCGTGTTACGATTTCCGTAAAAATTTAAAAGATAAACTGAAGTCAAATAATTAATCACTAGAAATTTCAAAGAAAAAAAATAATCAGACATAACTAAAAGAATTCAAATTGCAAACTTTCTTATGCTACTAAAATAAAATCAGATTTCTAAATCTTGTAGTAAGTGTTCGTAGACATACATAAGACAAATAATAACGTTATTCGACAATCGTCATTGTTCTTCAAAATAATTCTTTTTCTTAAATTTTATGGTAACTAATCCACAATACGTCAAAAAGAATTTGTCATGTTTGCTAATAAATAGGCTACAAAATCCAATCGTAGATGTCAGATGTAGGCAAATACAAAAGCGGGAAAGTCAAGATAATGATAATGAAAAGAATGAAATTGTGTTATGTTAAACATCTTTTCAGTCAAAAATTTTTAATACAGAGAGAAACGAAATTTCTTCAAAACTCAATCAAAATGATATTTATAGATGAAAATAGTTAGAAAACATTTACGAAAAAATTTATTTTTGAACTTTCGTAATTCAATTTCAAAATACATTTTGTAATTAAACAATTAAAATTTAAAAAAATTAATGTTTTAAGTCTTTATCATAAATAACATGTAATATATTAAAACGAGAATTATATGGATGCTTTCGCAGTAAGCCAACTTAAGCCAACAAAACTACAACGCAGGTTTGCACAGTAAAAACTAATTATAGAAATTCAGCCACTTTTTCAGAAAATTTAAAAGTCGCCAAAATTTGCCAGAATAACTCATTTGTACTCAAAATCCAAATTCTGAATATTTTTCTGCAAAATAGAAAGTGTATTAAAATAAGAAAAAAAAACAATAGTATTTCTAACACTCATATTTTTTTGTTATATTGCATTCTTTAAAAACTTATAAATCCGCAGAACGCAATGAATTTTTAACCTCATCACATATGATTAAAAATCCATTAGGTATTCGAATGTAGGAGATGAAATACAGAACAAAAATACGGGCAAAGAAAAAAAATGAACTGACCCAAATCAAAAGTAATATACTTTAAAATTCTGCTCTGTATTGTTTTAAGTCGGAATAGGATATTAATAATGGGATATTTTCTATCCGAAATTTTTTTTCCACATTTGAGTTCGATTTTTTAGTGTAAGCGAAAACAATCTTCAATTAAAGTACATATTCTGCAAGCATCATTTATAAGAATATTCTGGAAGTATAAGCTCTATTACTATATCACTTTGAAAACCGGGAATTTAGTTATTTTACTTTTATTATTTACTTCCATTGAGAAAACAGTGTGAATCATTTTTTTTAATCTCCATTCAAAAGCGTCTATGACATTTCCTGTTCTCGGTACGTTTAATGCTTTGAGGGCAAAAATAGCGGTCGTATTCCTGTTTTAAAATTATGTTTCATCTTTGACCTGCTTTCAATCGTTTTTTATTTTAGTGGTTCCTGTTCATTTACAAATAAACAAAATATTTATACACAATTGATTATTGTACAATTGATTATTATACAATTGATAGTCATAAAAATATTTTAAATTTGTAACAGTATTTCTTGATTCTAAAATATTCAGAGAATTTAAGGAAAATTTCATTTTAAAAGAAAAACTATTAATGTATAACTTTATAATATATCATTGGCAATTTGCTTACTAAAAAGCTATCTTCCATGTTTAAAATTATAGACTGGAATTTCCGATAATCTCATCATCCACTTTTAATTCACTCAAAAAAAAATAGATGTCAAACTCTTTCAACACGTCATACGTTTTATCAGCCACTTTATTTAAACACTTCGGCTTAAGCTTATCTTAAGTGAATTTTAATATTTGCTAATTGTACTTTCTTGTAATCTATAATTTAACATCAAAAAATTTTACTTGTGAACATTTTTTCGAACGAGTTCTATCCGATACAGAACCTTTTAATTTTGATCTCTGCGTATTCTGTGGATGTATATAAGAAGCATAAAAGCATCACGTACGATTCGAACTATGATGAGTAAAAAAAATGACAGAACAGGAAGCAATTATTTTGCAATATTCCCCTGAATTTCTCAACCTACGTCACTTTAAAACTAGTGCGTATATATCGTAATTCCCAGTGTCTTCCAATCCTAAATCGTTTTCCTCAATTTCTTTTAGCAATTTTTCTCTCTAAAAAAGCCCTCTGGAAAAGGAAAAAGAATTGGCTACAGAAAATATAAGATTAGATAATTATATATTTTTGCTTGGGAAAATTATATACTTTTTTTAGTAAATGAAATTGGAAGCCATATTCAAGCATAGATTCAAATATAATCTGAGGTTTATAAATGTAGCCAAATTACTGTCGATTTTATGAATTGTGCTTGGAGAAAACAGCCATTTTTTTAAAAAAAATATTCGCAGTCACTCACGAAATACAGTAAAAAACAACTGACTTTAAAAAGTATATCTTCAAAGCAAAATAAATCTGATATTTATTACGGACAATCCTTAATACACTCACTCCTAAAAGTTAAGCACGAAGATATAAAATGCAAAAAAATCAGCAAATACTGCTTTGATTGACACAAAATTTGGCAGTAAAGTAGCATATATATTTATACATAAAACAAAATCAATAATTATGTACAGAAATGAAAACAATATTAAATCTTAGTTAGTTATCAGATAATATCATACTGGAGACTTAAACAGAATTATGTATAAAGTGAAAATAAACAGCATAAAATGAAAAAAAAGGACATTAATAGGTATGTGATCCCCCTCATCTGTATACAAAGTTTACACCTTCTGACCATGCTTTCAATTAGGTGGTCAACCACCGCAGAATTAAGCAATCGCCATTCTTCTTGTAGAGCAGTTTTCAGCTCAATAGGAGTGGCTGGAAGTGGGAAACGTAAAGATACAGCACGGCCGAGAGCCTCCCAAAGATTTTCAATGGCATTAAGGTTGGGCGAATATGCTGGCTACGCCATACGCGCAATCCCTTCACTCTCCAGGTAGTCATCGACAATGTCAGCTCTATGGGACGTGCGTTATCGTCCATTAAAACAAAAGTAGGGCCAACTGCTGCAGCGTACAATCTCACAATGGGTTCTAGGACTTCATCTCGATACCGGACAGCCGTCACAGAACCCCGTTTTAAGATGTGCAGGTCGGTACGGCATCCTAATGAAATCCCTGCCCACACATGGCCCCAGTCAGACACAGTCCAATTGCAATGTTCCCGGTACCACTTTAATCGTGCCCTTCTTGATTGGACGGATAGAGGAACACAAACTCCAGGTACCCGGACATACAGTCCATTCATATGTAATCTTCGGCGTACAGTAGCTGCAGATATAGCCTTACCAATGAACGCTGTAACCATAGATGTCACACGTGTGGAGGTCGCTCTGCGATTCCGCTTGGCTACAATAGCAATATATCGATCTTCCGCGGGGGTTGTAACCCTTGGGCGACCACCTACGGGCCTTCGGACAACTGTCTATGTGGTTTGGAATTGTTTCCATAAACGTGAAATTACAGAATGATGAATGCCGAAGAATAGAGCAACATCTGTGATCGACTGTCCTGCTTCAATGCGACCCACAGCACACCAGCGCTCAGAATCTATCATTCGTTTTCTGGAAGTCAGAGAAACACGTATGTCTTGAAAACAAATTGAACGAAAGTTTTAAACACCTTCTATCAGCACTTACAATCAACTTCTGTAACCCTTCATAAAGATGGCTTCTTATAAGATTGCACGTTTGGCTGTTATCTAACATATTTGCATACTTCCATCTACCTGTGCAGTGAATTGCATCCTCTTCAATTCTGATTGGCTTCCGGAAATTAGCATTTTCCTCTCCGTGCTTAACTTTTGGAACTGAGTGTATTTCCACAAACTAAAATTAATTTTTAATTAAAAAAAATTAATTTTTTAATTAACGAAGAAACTTTTTCCCCATCGCATTTTATGAAAATGATGAAATAAATGTGACACCTAAATTTTAATTTTATATTCTTGGAAAAATTTAAAAAAAAACGTAAATTGTAGTCAAAAAGGAATATTTCATTTGGAAACATACAGATGGTAGAACTTTTTGGTAGAATCATAAATTAACTCAAACATGAATTTTTACTCGACTACGAATAAAACAGAAACAAAATTAAAAAAGAATGCGTTTAAAATTTACGTTGCCTAACATATATATATATATATATATATATATATATATATATATATATATATATATATAAGAAATAAAACATTATAACATTCAAACTACATTACTTTAAATTCAATTACATAATTATATCAGTTCTCATAACCAGAAATAATATTTATTACATCCTCTCTTATTCCAAAATATAAATTTAGTTTTATAAAAAAATTAAATCAATGGCAATTTTTGACTACGAGTTCCTATTAAAAGCATTTTTTTGAAATACGACAAACAAAATCGTTCATTACTCAGCAAATTTAAATTCTAACATTAAAAAAAAAGTGTGTTGATATAGAATTTTAAGGAAATGGCATTACTTTTTTTAAAAAAATATTCGATCATAGGTATTTAAACCCCACAATCGATCACAAGAAAAACATGGAAAGCTTGAAGAGAATCGAAAAGAACTTTAAAAGTAATTTGCTTCGGTTCTTTTCCATTTTGTTCCTTAGTAATATTTAAAAGAATGAAAAACATCCATTTCATCAGGGTAATAGGAACAACCAAGTTTTGAGAAAATATTCGTTTTTAAAACGGAACAATACATTCTTGAATATCGAGTTCTCTTTCACTAATAATATATATATTCATGTTTATCCGAATCCATTTTATCTTCAGCGATTTCTTGCTGGATCAATGGTTTTTTCCTTTTTCCGCTACAGCGTACTTCTTTCCATTCAACTGCATTTTTCTCTATGAAATTCTTTGATCGGTCACATTCTTCACGATTCATTTTCCTATGAAGCATATTTATTACTGTTCTCAATACTCCACAAACTTCTTTACAAATGAAAATCACACACTGCATTACCTTTATCCAACACATCTTTTATTATACAGATACTACTGCAACACAAGAAGCAAATCAGACAACCGGAACTATGAACTTAACGAAAAAAAAAAAAAAACCCTCAAACAATGGAATAATTATTTTTATTTTCCACATTATAGTATTTTCCTCATATCATTTACGACAACAGTTATCAACTAAGACAGTAATAGCAAACGATTTATTTAGAGAACTATTAATATATAATTACCAAACGATTTACACACACACACACACAAAAGAAACAAAAAGAACTAATCCACTTAAGTTAATTTTAACAACTACTTTATTCTGAAAAGAAATTCGATGATGAGTTCATGTATTACCAAAAACAACAGCTTCCTAAATTAGTACTAATATAATTAAATGAAAACTGAAATATTTTTTTAAATACATGGAAGTTTAAAATTGGAATAAAGTTAGTTCTTCGACCAAAATTGAATAAAGATGGGTTCTTCGATTAAAATTGAATAAAGATTTTTGATATCTTTTGATTTGATCAAGCGATAAAGCTAAGCACAAACTTATGTATACAAATATTTCACTCTTTTTGAAATAAAAACTAGTTCTACGAATTTAAAACTCAAACGAGTTTTCAAAAATCTCCGAAACAAAATTTCCATTTGGTTACACATAGTACCAACCTTTAGAAGTAGAATAGAGTAAAGTGGAATAAATAAATTAATTTAAAATTGTAATATATTTTCAGAAAAATAAATAATCTTACAGAAATTATTTTAAAAAATTCAATGGTTAGCAGCGAAGTAAGCAACTATGAAACCTCTCAACACATTAACATTTTTAAGGAACAATATTCCCTCTATATCAAAATAATTATCTCAAACGAGTCTTGATTTCTTCGTGTGCTAATCAGCAAACCAATTTTTTCTAATTAATTTCTCCAAGAGGAAAGATGTTTATTTTTACAAATGAAAGCCGAACATTATACGTTTTTCTTGAAAGATTATTTAAATGTAAACTGTAACGAATGGGGCAAAAAGATGATACTAGAGCGCCCTCTTCTGGTCGTATGGATACTTACAGAGTCGGCCTGCTACCTCGGTGGAGGGCGGATGTGCCAATGTCCGCACGTGCAAACCCCTTAGAATTTGTATTGTATTAATTGTTTTTATGTCTTTGTAACCGTGCTCAATCAGAATGTGTAGCAATTAAAATTATTTGAGCTAGCCCCACCGGCGTTATTTTTTGAGAACAGGTTATAAAATAGCGGCCGAATAGTCAGACTAGCAGTCCTATTAAAATTAACTAACAAAATTATCTTCAATATTCTGAACTGCCAGTTCATAAAGGTTTTCTAAAAGTATTTTCTGAAGTTGTAGCTGCAAGCAATGAAGTTGGATTGTTTATTTCCTACCGGGAAATTAGGAATTTTGTATTGCATTCGTTTTCACGGATCGTCAGCTAAGTTTCTTTCGTTTTGTTTTCTTATTCATTTTGACTTTTTGTTGAATTTTACTTCTGTATTTGTATTTTATTTCATATATATATAATAACCATCATTTATTAGTCTATTTTATTCGAGTGTAATTCTTTTTCCTATTTCGGAAACTCTTTCTACTTTTGTTCATTTTTTTTCTCCCGGTCTGGGATTTATGACTATTAGTGTGTGTACTTGTTTGGGAATTTTTACCCCCACTTCTGACCTTGAACTTTCACTGTTTGTTCTGTAAAATTTATTAATCATCGGGGTACTTTTCACTTTTTCTGCTGACTCATTAATTCACTTATGACGCAAGAGTGTCGCTGAGATTGATATATTTCCTGCGTATTATCTTTTTTATTTAAGTGTTATACTGTGTTTTATTCCTAACTATATTGAAGAATTTTGATTACATATTAGATTTTTGTGAATTTAAAAGAAAGAAATTATTATTTTTTGTTAACAAAAAAAAAAGTATGATAGAAGAGTATTTTTTTTTTTTTTTTATTCTTTCAAAAGATTCATTCATAGGTTTTGTTTCGACTTTGAATTTCATCAGAATTTCTTTTATATGTGAATTATTTTTATTTTCAAAGCTAAGATTTTGCCTTCTTTCAAATAACTACAATATTTTAAAAACAGTATTTTTATTCCTTCAAAGGATTAATTTATATGTTGTTTTAAAACTAAGTTTATCAGAATTTCTTTTTACTTGAATTTTCATTTTGTGCTTTCAAAGTTTAGATTTTGTATCCTGTAAGACATTTATAGTACATTTTTTAATAGTATTGTGTTCGAATATTCAATTCTTGATCTTTTAATGACTAGTTGATGCTTAATTATAAAGGTTAACTATTTTAAAACTAAATTAACTGCATTGAATTATTTGTGGCTGATGATCCATTGAATCATTTTTAAATTGCAAAATTAAATTACGATATTACAAGATTGAAATGAAGTTGGTCACAAAATAAATTGCTTATCGAAAAGCTTGAGGAAAATTTGGCTTCGCTTCAAGTAACGCCCAAATGGTAAAAATGTTAACTATTGCTAATTAAAATTTTTCTTCGGTTCATTACTGTTAAAAATACATCGAAATCTGTAGTCAAAGATGAATGAAATTTGGGATGATACCAGATGCCTGAAAGTGATTGTTACACTAGCTTGTGACAAATGGCGCCAATGAATGCCAAAAGGCTATAAATGGTACCCGAGCGTTTGTAAAAAGTCTGATTATCTTACATCCCTTTCAGTCCGGAGAACAGAAGAGTTCGTTTCCAATGCTGCAGAGATCATGGAGATCGAGGCATGGATCAACTGGTGACTGTTCTCTTCACTGATGAATATTTCCAGAGAACAGAAGAGTCCGTTTCCAATGTGGCTGAGATCATGGAGATCAAAGCATGGATCAACAGGTGACTGTTCTCTTCGCAAATGAATATTTCCTACCGGGAAATGTGGTTACCTATTCATTTTCTGAACACCTAGTTCATAAAGAATTTTAAAGTGGTTTTTCTGAAGTGTAGCTGCCGGCTACGAAGAAATTTTGGGATTGTATATTTCCTACCGGGAAATTTGATGTTTTTGATAGTACATTTCCTACCGGGAAATTTGATGTTTTCGATAGGGCATTTCCTACCGGGAAATTTGATGTTTTTGATTGTACATTTCCTACCGGGAAATTTCATGTTTTTGATTGTACCTTTCCTACCGGGAAATTTAATATTTTGAATTGTATATTTCCTACCGGGAAATTTGATGTTTTGAATTGTATATTTCCTACCGGGAAATTTGATGTTTTGAATTGTATATTTCCTACCGGGAAATTTAATATTTTGAATTGTATATTTCCTACCGGGAAATATGATGTTTTCAATTGTATATTTCCTACCGGGAAATTTGATATTTTGAATTGTATATTTCCTACTAGGAAAATTGATATTTCAGATTGCATCCGTCTTTATGGTGCATCAGGTAAGTTATTCCATCTTCGAAGTAGGGGGAGAAGCCATTCCAGTGATGCCTCTCAGAGAAAAAAAGGAAGGCCCAGGAACGACAATCTGCTGGTTCCTCATCGAGGACGATGTTTAGGAACCAGAGGGGGAGTGTAACGAATGGCAAAAAGATGATACTAGAGCGCCCTCTTCTGGTCGTATGGATACTTACAGCGTCAGCCTGTCACCTCGGTGGAGGGCGGACGTGCCCATGTCCGCCCGTGCAAACCCCTTAGAATTTGTATTGTATTAATTGTTTTTATGTCTTTGTAACCGTGCTCAATCAGAATGTGCACCAATTAAAATTATTTGAGCTAGCCACCGGCGTTATTTTTTTGAGTGTAGTTTATAAAACTATTTTCTCAAGAATAACTCATTAACATTAAACTGAATAACATTTTTTGTTTAATTATGTATACGCAGTTGTCTTTTCTCTGTTAACTTTCTAGATCAACAAATATTATTTATAGAACTTATTATTTTGCCAGGAATTTTCAAATAATTATTACATAAACAGAATGCTTTCCCTTTATTTAACGTATGCTTTCTAAGAAAAAAATAAAATAAATGATAAAGAATGAAAAAAATAACAACATAAAGATCTACACCTAAGTATTCAACTACAAGAGATTTGCTCAAAATCGGAATAAAATATGTTATCTTAGGTTTACTCCGTTTTTTGTTAAAGAACTGAATTGAAATTTCGCATTTTTTCTCTTACAAAATTCTGCTTACTTTCCTAGTATTTCATAAGACACTATGTATTTTTTTAATATACTACTCATTTATTTCGAATAAATATATCTTGTAAACTCTTAAAATACATTCTGTGTTTCGCTTTATAATATGTAATGTCAATACAAAATTCTGCTTACTTTCCTAGTATTTCATAAGACACTATGTATTTTTTTAATATACTACTCATTTATTTCGAATAAATATATCTTGTAAACTCTTAAAATACATTCTGTGTTTCGCTTTATAATCTGTAATGTCAAACTATTTTTTTTTACTTTTACCCATTAAAATGAATAATGAAATCATCGCAAAATATTTCAACATTTTAAAAAAGCTCATTCTGTATGATCAACGGTTATATACAAGTACAATATTCACACAAATTCATTTTAATGAGGACGTTTTTTCTAATTAAAAATACGTTTCAAGTTAAAGCTTTATTTGAGGATATTACAAAAGAAACGAAAGCTTTTTTGAGAAACATATAAAAATCAACAATAGAAAATTAATAATATTCAAAACAGAGATAACGGATCGATAGAAAAATAAGAGACATATGTAGGGTTAGCACAAATAATCATTGGATTTTAAAAATTTATATTTTCAAAAATTTATTACACATATAACCTCTATTCTCAACTCTGCAGATGATCTTTAATCTTAGCAGAAACACTTTCAGGCACTTTGTTTTCCTAATAGTGAAAATTGATCTTGCACTAGAAAGAAATCTCAGTTCCAAAGCGAGCTTTCTGACTGTCTTGGCGGGTCACTAGTTGCCCATCCCTGACTTATAATAAAATGCGTAATAGTTTCGAAAATATAAATGATTAAAATCCAGTCATTAATTTGCGCTAACTTGATATAATAATATGAGAGCTTTTTAAAAGTGTGCTTATTATGCATTCATATATAATTATTTCCTACTTATTCATATAATATAATACACTCATGTCCAAAATTAAGGTCACAAACATGTTTTTCGTCATAATTTTAAATAGCATCCAGAAAAACTAATAAAATTTATATTTTGAAGAAAGGGGGTATCAACCTTCAATTTAGAAAAGATGCTGTTTAACTAAGTTTTTGCGGAATTATATTGGATTGAGAATGCTTAAGTATATGGGAATTTTGCCTGCAGTTCAGTAAATATTGCATTAAAATGTACGAGGTAGCCTAATTAATTGCAGTCAGAATAACGTCTAATAATCGTTCAGATGATTCCTTGAGATATAGAGCCGTTGGCAGGTTTGAAGCTGGCCAGCCTCAAGCAGAGACAGCTCGATGGTTACAAGTGTCCCGAAAGTAGTCTCTCGGCCGTGGAAGCAATTCCAAACAAGTGTTACTGTCACCAGGATGGTCAGCCAAGGTCGCCCCAAAACATCAACATCTGCAAAGGATCGCCACTTGGCCTCAAGCGCACGACGATACGGGTGGACAACGGCTCCTCAGCTTGCTTGAGACCTTGCTGTTATTTCCGGAAGAATTTTCAGGCAAACACTCTACAGCCGTCTTGCAAAAATTGTTCTTTACACTCGGAGTCCAGGCTTGAGCGTCCCTTTGACTGCATCCAAAAGAAAAGTCGGGCTATTGTGGAGCTGAAAACATTAGTCGTGGGCACTACATGAATATGGGGGGAGGGTTCTTTTCAGTGATGAATCGAAATTCACCAGATAAAGTTATTCTTGTCGTGTCTTCATCTGGTGAGAAAGTGGAGCTTGCTTTCATCCCTCCTACGTAACAAAAATCGATAGATTTGGTGGCAAAGAAATTCTTGTGTGTGGCGGCATAATGGTGGCCAGTCGTACAGT
Organism: Trichonephila clavipes; assembly: GCA_019973935.1. Lineage (NCBI taxonomy): Eukaryota > Metazoa > Arthropoda > Arachnida > Araneae > Nephilidae > Trichonephila > Trichonephila clavipes. Next base: position 635,782 of record BMAU01000077.1, read on the forward strand.
CCTGTATGTTTTCGATGCGAGCACTATCATTCATATCACTATCATTGAGCACTATCACGAGCTACTGAGATAAGATTCTGGAAGAATAAGGCATGGGCCCGGGCCCAGGGCGTCTGTTAAAATAGGGGCCTCGTCTCGTTCTTGATTCAGCCGTAATAAGATCATGATTCGAATAATTTCTACGGTCAAATGTTATTTCCGGTTGTATTCTCCGAAAAACTGAGAATTGTGTACGATATGTCAACTGGCTACATCTGATGACCCTCGTCTACATATAGGCCTATAAGTCTACCACCATACACCATCATTAATCATTTAGTCGAAATGCAGCTTTTGGTCGAGCTGGTTTGTGCCTAGGTTTGTGCAATTGTAAATCATGCACATTTATTTATTTCGGTTAATTGTTTGTATGAGTACTTGACAACGAATGTTATATACAGTCTATTTTTAAGAATTATAAATGGGGCCTACATTTGTGTAGGAGCCTAGGGCCTCAAGAAGTTTTAAGACGTCCCTGCCTGGAAGCCCATATTAGGGCCTGTAATACATTTTTATGGACGAAAATGCACCGTCACATAGAACTCACATTGTTGGTGAATTTCATGAAAGAGTGGATATTAGCCATATGGATTATCCCTCATCGTCTCCGGATCTCAATTCAATTGAACACATTTGGGATCGTTTAAGAAAAGCCATTTCTCAGCGTTGCCTCCCTTTCATGACCCCAGGAGTTAAAAGTTTCGCTTTTGGAAGAACGGGCTTTGTTGCCACAAATATTTATTGATACACTCATAAATAGTATGAAAGCTCGATATGAGGGTTGTATACCGGTGCACGGTCGTCACACTACAAATTAGACAGTCATTTCCAGAGTTAAATGCTTTATCTCCAATTCAAGATTTCACACTTTTTGATACATCCTGTATCTTAATCCAAAATTAAAATATTTTCTGAATGGTTATGTTGTTATATTTTTTCTCACATTGTTATGCGTCTCTGTGGCAAATTTCGTCGCAACGCAGCAAGTAGTTCATCAGTTTTCCCAGATTTTGTGTTTGTGACCTTAATTTTGGACACGAGTATATTTAATTAGTTTATAAGTAATTAAGTATTTTCCAATGAACTCGTTTAAGATCTTTATATATGCATTGAAATACATAATTTCAAAACAGCCTATTAAAAAATTGTAAATCACTGAAATACTTATTTTGTAAAAAATGTTTCAATAAATGCGAAGGACGAAAGAGCATAAGAAAGCGAATTGAATTATATTACATTAATTACCTTGGCATAAGCTTTCTTTTGATAGTTGAACATGAGGTAAGGTACTGGAAAACTACATTTTGTATCAGTTGAGACCGAGAAATTTGTGCAGAGGTACCCTGGAGCTAACAGGAAACTCTGTAATTCAGAAAGAAAAACAATTATTTAAGCAATTATTCTCAAATCAAGAAACTATAAATACTCAATTTACTTTAATTAAAAGAGAACCTAGGCATTTATACACAATAAAAACTTGTAATTTGTTCTAAATGTGGTGTAAATCTAGTTTGGAATAAAAAGTTCCTTTGATCCAATGGCAATTAATTATTCATCTTCTCAAATCCATCCCTTTTTTTTTAATAAATCAGAAATCATGAAAAATACTAAGAGGCAAATATATATTGTATTACACAATTTACTAATTGCATCGGTTTATAATGATTCGCTAAAACACACACATTCAAACAATACGAAATATATTTCTAAATTAACCTAATCGATAAAATAAAAAAAAATTATACAAATAATTCATCTAAAAAAGAAATTTTTTTTAAAAAAATGCTCTCTGTTATTAGTTCAATAAGAAAGTTAGAATGAAATGGTTGTTATCTAAGAATTATTTTAATTCATTAATTACGAAACGCAAAGAACAAGCCATTATTTTTTTTCTCAATAATTCTAGTTAATTAGTTCTGAAATTCGACTAAACATTCAGACATTGTTTAACGATTTGGTACTACAAAGTAAAGTGGAAAAAAAATTCCTTTCTTTTAAAAAATGTGAAAAAAAAATTCAAGGAAACACTTCATAAACGTAAGCAAATGTCATTGTGTGTAAGAAAAGCTTTGTCAATAGTTATATAATGACCAAAAAAGGGGGAAGAAAAGAATTACAGAAATATTTTATGGCCATTCTTATTAGAACTGTGATACGAACACAATAGCAGATACCGCTTCAGATAAGTTAAAAATTAGGTCAGAAAGAACAAGCAACTTCATTTTCTTTTTTAAAAAAATGTCTGACATTCATTTATAGCAAAAAAATATTTTTTTGGGGAAAAATACTATCTTTTTTACCTCAATATGGCCATTCTTAAAAGAAAAGCAAAACATCAAACTAAGAAAAATCAACATGAATCATAATTTGAAAATAATAATAATATATATAATAATATATATAGAATAGAATAATTTTTAACTTTTACTGATATATCATTTCAACTATCATAATCTAGCTTCTTCAATTCGTTTTTTTTTGTCCAGTTAATAAGACATTTATCATTCAGAAATTAAACATATCGATAGCAATTCTTTTCAAAGGATTAAGAAACTCTTTATCGTGTTCTCAACCTGGGGCACGAAACATTCTCACGGGATACACGATAAAAAGAATTAATGTGGACTTCGATAGAAAGAATATGTATAAAGGAGTGCTTTTTTTACTATTATACAAAAAAAATCTCGTCGGCAAAGAAGTTCTGAAGTTATAATTCTTATTTCTTATATTACGTAATTCAGGTTACATTCTTTTTTGCTACGATGTTACGACTTCTTATAAGGATGTTGCAACTACATTATATTGTTATTATTGTGTCTCTGCACAAGTAGATGTTAGTAATTATACATAATAGAGGTGAGGTAGGGACGTGGAACAGTTGCTATAGGTCAGGGATGGCGAACCCATGGCACGCGACACAATATTTTGGGCACGTCAGCGATCAAAAGGGTTTGCATTTTATTTCAAAATAACAAAGTTCACTATGAAGTATTACGAGTGATCACTAGTGGAGTGATGGGCAGCACACTCGTTTGTTATTGTCTTGCCTTAATTATGCCGTGGGCTATAATAGCTTATGATGTAAAATTTGTTAATGCTTAGCAGAGTCAATTTCGATGTCACAGCTGTATTTTAAAGTTTATTTGTGTTATATTTACGATTTTGAACTGTTATTTAACATGGCTAGTTCAGCCAAAGGGTAAAAAATGCAGGATAGTAAGTGTAGCAGAGAATTTGAAACTTGGTGAATCTAGAATTACGGCATTTTTAGTAAAGGCGACAAAGCGGTGTGTGTTTTATGTTCTGTAACAGTAGTATGCAGAACATCGTCAGTAAAATGGCATTTTGAAACGAATTACAAATCCTCTTGTCAAAAAATGAACCACAGCAAAACTAATTAGTTGGCTAAAAACCGTTTGGCAGATAACTTGAATTCAACATGCCTTTTATACTAAAAGTAACAATAAGCACAAGTCAGATTTATTTCACACACACACACACTGCACATCTATACCTCATTAAATACTTTAGAAAAAAATGGCCCGTTGATACATAAAGGTTCGCCATCCCTGCTATAGGTCAACGGATATGCGAGTAAAATCGGCCGAGAAAAGCCATCTTAATGGATTAACATCTTCTGGTTTATTTAATATAGAAGGCTTGATCTTTATAGAACATCAAGTCTGTTTGAAAATCAAATAGCAAATTATGCTGTTAAAAGGTATATTTTTTTTCTAATCAATAATAAAATTAAAAAATATATATCATAATTTTCGTGCGTAAGCAAATAGAAGTAGGAGGATGTGGTTTGATACATTCATGTAAACGATCCTAATGAGCATTCATGAATTCCTTCCTACCTGTTATTGATGAATAATCTCGCAGTTTTCAACCACAGTCAAGTGACAAGAACACCTAAACTGGTATACCTTCTTTAAACTTATACTCCAAGTCTACATGAGGCCTTTGAATCTCGACAGATTTAGGGTGGTTTCAGACGAGGCAACTTTCTGCCAGTCAACTCGTTTCCTAACACTACTTCTCTAGTGTGAAAAGAGGGGAGAGAATTCCTTTCGCACATGGACACAAAGTTGACTTGAAAAAAATTGTTGTAGCAATCTCATCGGTACAAAGATTGAGTGTCAAAAATAAAGTTTTATCCATTTTCAATACACAAATTGCGGCATGTGAAGAGGGTATCTTTTACAATATCCTCTTAGTTGAGTCAACTAGTGGAAAGGAAATCGTGGTTTTTGAGGGTTTCACACCAAGGAATGTCATGTGTGAAAGGACCAAGGCGATTTCTATTCTCCCGATTGTTAGCTTCATCGATTATGTGCGGCAGAAGTTGCTGCGTGTAAAAAGGCATATTGGGTCGCAAATATTGAAAGTTTGAGAAGTACTGTACTAATCATTACTCTAGTTCGTCGTACAGCGATTTTCACACAAATGTACTAGAACATGTTATTTTTCCAGCATTTATTCGTTAATATATATTTTTCTATAGTCAATGATAAAAAAAATCACAAAATAACAACAGCAATTGTCTCATTAAGGGATTAAATAATTTTTCTGCATATAAAGATAAAAAATTTATTGCAGAAAAATAGTTCATTTGGGGTTTTAAAGTTTATTTCAATTATTATTACAACAATGTTATCCAAAATATGATTAAAACATTAAACACATAACTTACTTCACAACTCTTACATCACTTTTATTATTTTTAATAACGTGAAGAAATTAAACGGAACGGAGAAATGGTTACAACATTATAGCTACTTTTAAAATAGCACAAATTGTTGCAAAAAAAAACTCTTATGATACGAGAAAAATGTAAATTAGATGGTTGAAGAGCCCTAGCGAGTCGCCACTTAGACTTAAAATGTCAAGAAACCAGGTGTGCAATCAAAAAAAAAGAAAGAAAACAAAAAATGATGAGTAAAATGCCAAAACAAAAAAATAAGAAGAAGAAAATGAAAAGAGAGAAGCCAATTAGAACAATGCTGCTAAAGAGCAAAAACTCCATGAGCATGCGTCCAACCGAGTGCAATTAGAGGCTTTTAATTAAAATTTTAGAATTTAATTAAGGTTTAGTTGCATTTTAGGGAAGCTTCAAAGGCAGAAAGCCTTTTTTCGTTTTGTTGTAACAGATTATTTTGAAAACGTTCCCTAGATAATTTAGTTATTCAAGTTCCAATTAATTCTATTTTGAGATATTTGCTGAAAATTATTCCTTGCGAACCGAGATATATTTCAGATATAGTAATTTCTCGGAATTTTTTATTCAGCATTATTTGAATCTTTTTGCGAGGGTTAAGGCTGCAGCACTTTTCCCTCTCCCTAAAGGCAGGGTAAATAATGAAGAATTTGTTTGCTTGTATGAACTTAGTTGTGTGCGTGTGTCTAGGTCAGGGGTGGCCAACCCGCGGCACACGTGCCACCGTGTAGCATGGTGGAGTTGAAACAATGGCAAGTGAAGACGTACTGAAATTTTTTTTAAATTTTGAAGATAATAACCATTTTTTACAATTTTATTGAAGTAAAGTTGTCTCAGAAAAAAAAAAAACCTCAAAATTTGGATCAAAAATATGTTTGAGAGTAAAAGTTTTCTGCCGTGAACATAATATAAAATAAATATCATTCAAAACTAGCTGATGTGCACCTATAATAACTTAATTTTGTCTGCATCTGTAAGACAGATGACTAGGTAAAAAAAGTAGTAATTCAAAAACCACACACATTAAGTAAATACTGAACGTTTAATAATTATTTTCAATTAAATGATTCAAGTTACTCACTTTTATTTTATTCTTAGCCTAATTGATTGATTGAACTTGTAAAAAGTTTACACTAACAGTTTAACCTAAGATTGTAAATTCGTCTTATTTATTGTATTATTTTTAGATTTTGACTACATACATACATACGTATCCGAATACGTTCGGAACCATGATTTTAAAAAAAGCGTATAAATGGATAATTTTCATGATATTTAGTGTCACTTAGATTAGAATACATGTATAAAATGGTTTTAAGAACATTATGACAAAAAAAAAAACTTATTTAAATACAATGTTTTGGCAAAAAATTAACTTAGAATAATCTTTTTTCAAAACGATCTCCTTTTATAAAAAATGCTTCTATAATAATGATATTTTGCTTATTATTTTGCTTTTCAGAGAGTCTGAACTAGGATTTTTCAAAAATTCACATTATTTTCAGAGTTACTACCAATTGAAATAAATATCGGCGCCTTTTTATTAAAACTTCTCCCCTCTGTTGTAGTAAAATATGAAAATATGAATAAATCCACTTCTAAGTTGTATATTTCAAAAATTCTAGTTCAGCCTCTGTACGGAGGTCTGAGCTATATACAGGTAAAACATTATTATAATAGAAGCTTTTTTCATAAAAGGAGAATATTTTGAAAATTGGTCATTCTATGCTCATTTTTTGTCAAAATATAACACTTAAATTATTTTTTATTGTAATAATATTCTTAAAACAATTTTATATACGTCTTCTAATCTATAAGTGACACTAAATATCATAAATGTTATCCATTTATACGCTTTTGCAAAATCACGGTTCCGAACATAGTCGGATACCTTAAGAAAATGTGTTATTTGCGTAACAATCCTATAATAAGTAACATAACAATCCCATAATAAGAAACAATTTTTTAACTTTTCCATGTTTGTTTGTTGGAAAAGTTGGAAGTGGAACGCATAATAATTTTTTTATCAAATAGTGGCACTCTTCCCAAAAAGGTTGGCCACCCCTGGTTTAGAGAGGAGGAAAATGATAAGACAGATTTCGTAGAGTTGATCACAAATGTATTTCATAGAATTTATCGCAAATGCATTTCGCGGGATTTATCACAAATAAAAGAGTTTGAATGTGAGTGTTGTCTAAATGTAGGCCCAAGTAATGAAAACCAATTTATATAATCTGTAAAAAACTAATAGGGGTTGGGCAGGGCCATATTTCCTTAAAATCATAGCTTCTTTTTGCATTTATAACTATCCTCTAATTTATTTAACCACTCTTCAAGGGCATCAAGATAATTTTGTATTGGTTTTAATTGTGTATTTTTTTAGTGAACATTCTGAGATAGATCAGCGGTTCCTAAACTGTGGTCCGCAAACCCCTAGGGGTCCTCAGTGCTTTTCTAGGGGCTCCTTGGAGTCTTTCTTGTAATGTTAAATTTTCCTTCTTTTACAGCCTGTAAAAGGCCTTGTGGAAAAATAGAAAGATATGCCATGTTAGACTAGATCACTTAGACAAATGTGCCATGTTAGACTAGATCACTTAGACAAATGTGTCATGTTAGACTAGATCACTTAGACAAATGTGCCATGTTAGACTAGTCCTCAATGGAAAAAAACTATTACAACTTGTATTTTGATCAAGAATATTAAGTCGGGGAGGGATGTTCGAAACCTTGGGGGTCCGTGATGTCACGCTGATATATAAAGGGGTGCCGCGGTGATCGAAACTTTAAGAGCCACAAATAAAAATGCTTGGATGTGGGAAATCGTATTACATATCGTATTAAGTCCTCAATGGACGAAAAAACTCGCAGTTACGGAGAAAACTTGGGTGCAAAGTCGGTTTTTTGATTTTACAAAGGGTAATATTGGCGAAGTCAGGGGGAGGGATGTGATGAAACGTCACTGGGGGGGTCCGTGATGAACTATTTTAAATCGTCAAATGTTATATATTTTCCAAAAAATTGGAAAGTTCAAACTATATGCTAACCGGAAGCGGTGATCGAAACTTTAAGAGCCACAAATAAAAATGCTTGGATGTGGGAAATCGTATTACATATCGTATTAAGTCAGGACACAACACTAAGGGACGAGGCCCTCTTACTGAGCACAGGGTTTTCGTAGGGGGCCTCGCAGTGGCGTAACGGAGAAAACTTGGGCCCCTCTGCAAAGTCGGTTTTGGGCCCCCAAGTTGGATTTTACAAAGGGTAGGTACTTGGCGATAGTCAGGCTGTGGGCCCTCTAGAGCCCTGTCCCCCCGCGATGCGGTGATGTACGTTACGTCACTGGGGCCTCGTCTCGTGATCGACTCGGACGTCAGATCATGATCTGAACTATTTTAAATCGTCAAATGTTATTTCTGGGCATATTTTCCAAAAAAATTGGAAAGTTCAAACTATATGCTAACCGGAAGCGGTGATCGAAACTTTAAGAGCCACAAATAAAAATGCTTGGATGTGGGAAATCGTATTACATATCGTATTAAGTCAGGACACAACACTAAGGCACGAGGCCCTCTTACTGAGCACAGGGTTTTTGTAAGGGGCCTCGCAGTGGCGTAACGGAGAAAACTTGGGCCCCCCTGCAAAGTCGGTTTTGGGCCCCCAAGTTGGATTTTACAAAGGGTAGGTACTTGGCGATAGTCAGGCTGTGGGCCCTCTAGAGCCCTGTCCCCCCGCGATGCGGGGATGTACGTTACGTCACTGGTGCCTCGTCTCGTGATCGACTCGGACGTCAGATCATGATCTGAACTATTTTAAATCGTCAAATGTTATTTCCGGGCATATTTTCCAAAAAAATTGGAAAGTTCAAACTATATGCTAACCGGAAACAGTGGCAAAACTTCATTAACATGAAATATCCGTCATCCGTGTCTAGGCCTACTCCCATACACCAAGGTGGTAGTCAGTCGAATTGGTTTGTGCCTAGATTTGTAAGATTGTGGATCACGCACATTTATTTGTTACGGGTAGCAGTTTATTTAAGTATTTGACAACTTATTGTACATACTGCCATACAACAAGTGTCACAGCTGGGGACTACTAATACAAAAAAGTCCCAGGGCCTCAAGACGTCACTGATTGTTTGTATAAGGTTTTTATTGAAGCCCGAAGAGTTTATTCTGACCGGGAAATCCCTATTTTAAATAAAATTGTGTAACTTTTGATAAGAAATGCAAAGAATTTTAAGTTAATCATGTTAAAGGATCATTTCATCGATATTATCGAATCGTTTCTTCGAAACATTTTTTCGTTTTACAGAATTGGTTTTTATCCTTAAAGACATCTATTGAGAAAATTGTGTTTGAAACCCATTATTAATTACGACGATGGCTCGAATGAATGCTTAACGAGAGTGGCCATCACGGAAACCATTCTATTTAGATGGAATACAGTTGATAGTGTTATAAAGTGTTCCGATTTTGTTAAGGTTATTCTTTCCAAAATCTAAGTAGTAGTTGATTGATTGTGTATATATTAACATCACAATTACACACGAGGACTATCGGCAAAGGCGTGATGGAGACTATTAGCACCCCCTCCCCCTGCAAAGTCAGGTTTTGATCTCCAAGCCGGATCTTACAAGGGGTACATACTTGGCGTCAGTCAGGCTTTCGGGCCCGACCACAATGCGGGGATTGTGGAGGTGTACGTTACGGCACTGGCAAAGGAATTTTGCACCTTGTAGCCGAGATCAAATGATAAGGACGATATATGAGCGAGCACACTACTCCCCAAACCTTCACGATAACGGGGGGAGGGGTGAACCTCGTGAGATTTAACGTGCATGAGACCTTCTACATAGCAAGTCTTCAATGACATCAGAACTTGAATCCTTGAGTTCACGACTTAACTATGTGACGGATCTATTCGCGATCCTTCCACTAATCCTCTTGGGAAATCTTTAGGCTATCAATTCGCGTTATTCACAACCAACCCTTTGGAAGAAGAGAATCATGATATGCAAATTAAGTAAACAAAATGTAGTGGAAGTTTTCTAGCTAGAATAGAGAATAGGGATGGAAGCAAACCAGAAATCAGGTGAGATTGTTACTGACAGGTATCATATTTGAATTATTGCGATTAAAGACTTATTAGGAGAAAAATTTAAAGTGACGATTAAACACTGAGATTAAATTAATATTAGATTAAATCGGATAATAGATTAGATCCTATATAAAGTAAGGATAGAGTTTGATAGTCTCCTAATCTCGTGTATTTCGTCATTGTTCCACTTTCGCGGTTGACACCAAGACATTCTCTTACTGTTATTAATTGAATTTGTGTCGTTACTTTGTGTGGTCAATAAATAGATTGATTGGATCATGAGTAGTGTATCTTCCCTACCTCCTACATATCTCGGTGCTCAAGAAAGAGGTATAAACCTCTCGCAACATGTCGGCAACATGTCAGCAGCGGAGTGAGTGCATATTAACGTCGCACTAAAAGCAACACGAACGCTATTGGCGACGGACCTCGTAATTTTGAACCTCGGTCAACAGATGTGGACGACACCTTAACCGACCCCCACCCTCCACTCTCTTAGTTTCCACACCACACCAACGACTTTGGGCCCCCCAGCCAGTAAGAGCCTCCCACTGTAATCACTTTTGTCTAGTGGTTAGTAACGCGGCTCAGGATCCTAGCGTCGCGGGTTCTGTCCTCAGATAAGAACCTCCACACCTTGACAGACTGAATTAAGAAAAACGCAACCTTTGGGTGACGCTATCTATCCGCAATAAGAGCTATCAAAGTCGTTTGAGGCAACATCGCCAATTAACAGTAACAACTTACACACGTTCCCCATAACAACAAAATCATTCGCCTATCCACCGACTCACTGATGGGGGAGTACTGTGGTGGTATCTTCATAAGCCAGTAAGAGCCTCCGGACAACTGTAATCACTTTTGTCTAGTGGTTATGTAACGCGGCTCAGGATCCTAGCGTCGCGGGTTCTGTCCTCAGATAAGAACCTCCACATTGAGGACCTTGACAGACTGAATTAAGAAAAAACGCAACCTTCTGATCTGTCGTGACGCTATCTATCCGCAATAAGAGCTATCAAAGTCGTCAGACCCACTTGAGGCAACATCGCCAATTAACAGTAACAACTTACACACGTTCCCCATAACAACAAAATCATTCGCCTATCCACCGACTCACTGATGGGGGAGTACTGTGGTGGTATCTTCATAAGCCAGTAACAGCCTCCAGACAAGGGTGATCACTTTTGCCAAGTGATTAGATTATGCAGCTACGGATCCTAGCACCACGGATTCTGTCCTTGGATAAGAACCTCCACAGTCTTAACGTGCATCACCCCCTATACACGGCGGGTCTTCTGCGATATCAGGACTGGCTTTGGGCAGATGTTTTAAAGCATAACTATAAATTAGTTCTGAGTCTGCAACGTTTTTTTTTAATTTGAAGTTTATTTTTATGAAAATTGATATATAAGTCAGTTAACAGTTATTTTCTTCAACATAAAATGACGGTCATTTTATAAAATAAACATAAATGGGTTCGAATTATAAAAACAATATTTAAACAGATTACAAACTCAGAATTCTTCATTAAACAAAAAATATATGAGAACAACATATATTCTCATAATTTTTCCAGCTGTAGAAAACGAAACTAAAGATAAAATTCGAACAATGTGAAATATAAAACAAATACATGAATTATAAATGTATTTCTTACACAGATTAGTTTTAATTCGGGAAAACTCCAAGAAAACTTTCTAAAAATTTACTCCAGAGAAAATATCACGTAAGAAATTTTTATTAGTTAAACACAATTGTTAATCAAATTATGTATTTGAAATTTAAAAGATTCTCTTTGTCCCTCTATTTTTTTAATAATAATAGGATATGTGGAACAAAATTAAGAAATAAAAACAAAAACAAAAAGTAAGTATTCAGGAGTTCCAATTTACACTCATGCAAATCAAGTTTAATTTTTTGAAAGCATTAACAAACTAATGCCATAATTATATTCATGTGGCCATTATACCCATCTAAAAAACACATTTCTGAAATTTATTACTTACAGTGCCTGATTATTAAAATATACTCCTAATTCATTAAAAATAAGTTTACTTTTATATAACAGATAATCTAAAATACTCTCAAAAGATTATATTGACATTTCTTTTGCTTCTGCAATTAATTTCTAATGAAAACAGAATAAAAATTACTTTAATTATTTCAGTGGCAGCAGTTATTAAATCGTTTGATAACTGTGAGAGAAAGGGGAAAAAATAGAATTGACAAAAGACTCCATCTAAATCATTTTAAGTGAATTACTTTAATGAGCATGTGTTTAAAAATTGCATTTTTAATTACCGACAGAAGACAATTTAAAGAAAAAGCATCCTTATAAAAATTTCGCTTTTCGAAAGGTTGAAATAATTATTCGTAAGAGGATGATTTTTGTTTTAAGTTTGACACGCGAGTTCTGTAAAATGTCCAATACTAATAAAAATTGAACAAACAGTAAGTGCAAAGAGTACATGGTAATGACATTTAAGTTAACTAAAAAAAAGACTATAAAATCATATAATGATGTATATATTAAATAATAAGAATTTACGCATCAAACCTTATGTAAAATAAAGTAATATAATTTTCAAGATTAAAACAGGAAGGAATTCATTTAACATGAGTGTTATATAACAGACCATCAAAAAAACACATGCAATTTGCGTATGCAAAACGGCAATTCTGCTTTTTACTAAACTCGTAAGCTACTTGAATCCCTTTTTACAAAATTAACCATTACTATTTTTCACATTTATTTTGGAAATAAAAGTTGGTTTACTGAACTTATTTAGCTACAAAACACCAAACTTTTTTGTTCGTTTAAAATGTTAACTCAAAAGCTTCCATTTGCTGCGGCTTCTCATACATAAATCCCTTGACTAATCTCCGGAGCTACTTAATTGAGTTGTTTAATATGACCACTTCACATTCTGAATGAACAATAATATATACAAAGAAGCATAGCTATTTAAATAGAATTGAAGTGAATAGAAGAGGGAATAAAAGGTAAAGTAAATAAGGATTCCTGAGTGAAACTTGGAGGAGAAAGGTGAAAGGTAACTTAATCTAGTGTTGAACATCTGAGTTGTAGACATTTAAATGTGGTCAAAGAACCGTCTCTTGATTGATTGATTATTTATTTAACAACATCTCACTTCGAGACTACACCAAGGATATTGGCAAAGAGCCTCGGTGAAATACACTGCTGGACAATTGCTAAGGACGGATCACAAATTGATATGTAGCATAACATTAAGCGAGACATGAGGCCTAGTAGGATAAAATATAGTTGCCACACTGTTCAGACATTAGAATAAAGAATATTTATTGTTCTGGAAAGTACAAAAGCTGTGAAACATCTGAAAGAAAAAAATGTTCATTTGATCTGCGTACGGAGAAATGGAACAATGCATCTAAAAGTCAGCAGGCACCTTAAAGAAAGGTATCAGTACGGGATATGTCCACCGTGGAGTGTGATGCAACATTCCACACGTCGTACCATACTTTGCACAACATTATCCAGCAGCTGTTGAGGCAATTTATCCCATTCCTCTGTGAGTGCACGGATGAGGGTGTTCTTGTTTGTCGGAGGATAGTTTCGACCAGCAACTTGCCTCTCCAAAGCATCCCACACATTTTCAACGGGGTTTATATCTGGAGAACGCGCTGGCCATACGAGACGTTGAATACCCTCGCTGTCTAGACAAACCTGAACAGCGAGTGTTTGATGACATGTTGCGTTGTCGTCCATAAAAACAAATTTATCACCGACAGCACCACGGAAAAGACGAACATGAGGAAGTAGAACTTCATCAATGTATCGTTGGCCCGTCATAGTCCCATTCGCAAAGACATGTAGGCGCGTGCGGCCATTGATCATGATGACGGCCCACACCATGATACTGCATGTCGGATATCGGTCCTTTTCCTGGATATTTTCTGGACGATAAGCAGTATCACTCTCGCGCCAGATCAGTTGGCGTCTACAATCCGATGACAGACTGAACCTACTCTCATCTGAGAACAGTACGCATGCCTAGTCCTATTCAGTCCAATTGTGATGCTCACGACACCATTGCAAACGGGCAGTACGGTGCTGTCTGGTCAATGGGACACACACAACAGGTCTGCGTGCGTATAGTCCTCCTCCTCCCCTCAAACGTCTGGCAACAGTTTTTCGGGAGATCTGCTTTCATGAGGCAGCAAGAAACTGATTTGCCACCTGCTGAGCTGTGGTGCGCCTGTTCCTTTTTGCTGATAGGACGATATATCTGTTTTCTGCAGGCGTCGTACTTCTAACACGACCTCCCCCGTGCCATCTACTACACATTCCAGTAGTTTTAAATGACTTCCACAGCCGTGAAACAACGCTGTGAGCGATGTCGAACTCCCTGGCAACATCTGTTATTTTTCGCCCTTCTTCGATCTTTCCAATAATTCGGCCACGCATAAAATCATCTATGTGATGTCGGGAAGACATGCGAAAAATGTTAAGTTCGTCTATTAAATCTTTCCTGTAAAACTTTGACTTGAAACAACAACTGTCCACACGCGTCAAAACCTTTAAAGCTCTTATGAACGCTATCACGTGATGAACAGACGTGGAAAAAAAATTTGCATACTCATACTTCTTACTAATATCCCGCACTTATTCTAATTTTTCACATTTTGCTTCCTTTCATTGTGTGGTTGCTATGGATGATAGTGTTATCCGTCCTTAGCAATTGCCCAGCAGTATATGATCTTGTGAAGAAAACACCCGAGTTGGCATCTGATTCTCCAAACTTCCCCACCACACCAACATGTACATCAGCACTTTGACACAAATGGTCTTTGGCGTGAGTGAGTGTTAATTAACGTAGCACTCTAAAGCTACACGAAAGCTATTGGCAAAATACCCAAAAGAGGTTTAGAGTTACAAACCGGTTCCCCGGTAAACAACTACCCCTGCCTTCAGTCTTTATTGAAAAAAAAATATATTATTTAAAATTTTTATAGAAGTACACAAATCAAAGGCAAAGTCACAATACACATATATATAACCACATAATACAAATTATAGATATATTCGCATCACACATGCAAAATAACAAACAAGTAACATGAAAAGTTTTTAAGTCAATTCCTACTTATAGATCAACAAAGAAAAATTTTATTTTTGCTACTTTTTATTAAATAGTTACAATTAATATAAATATGCATATTCATATGACACAATCAGAACATTAAGTGGTGATTAATTTTTATTAATTATCATTAAAGTATCGTATTGTCTTCCAAAACAATCGTGCATATAAAATTTCAGTTCAACTGAATGCTTTAAAATGTAAGAAAAAAAACCTTTCCAAGGTTTGACACAAGTCAGCAAAAGGGTCGCTAAGTCGCCGAAAAAGATACCAACGTGGCTGTATAATTCTTTAAATAAATAGTTTTAATCAATTAATTTTTATTAATTGTAAGTAAATTATTGTATTGTCATCCAAAATAATCATGTATATAAAATTTCAGCTCAAATGTGCGCTTTAAAATGTATTTACTTAACGATTGAAAAATCCACCAAGATAAATAAATAAATATACATATAGAGGGAGAGCGTGACCTAATAGTAGGAATTGAAAATGAAAGATAAAAAATCACGATATACATAAATAATAACACAACACGAATTATATACATATAAAGGCAAATATACAATACACAATCACACAATATAAATGTACAAAGCCAAGAATAATAATTATAAAAATAATAATTAAAAAAAGAACACATACACACGAGTATATAAGGCAAGAAATGTGGGGAAAAATATCATTCCAGCAATCGCAAGTGCATCAAAAACAACAATAATCTCCAGCTGACGCCACATTTCTTGATGATACTCATTCGCCTCAATTTATCCTTCTGTTTTAAAAAAAATGAATCAGTAACTTTTAAGGAAGACGATTCATATTAGAACCTTCCTTTTATTTTAACAAAGTAAAAAATTAACCGAAAAAAAATTTTGGTATTTTATCGGCGATATATTTTGCTATATTTTGAAATAAGAATTTAACTTCATATAAATATTCGTATTGTTAACTGAAGAGCTAAACCATAATTTACAGGATATATCAGTGGGTTCAGTAAGGTGATAATTTTTGGTGAAACTGTGCAATGGAACTCAAAGTGATCCACATCTCCGATGAAATTACAGAGACAATTGAGGTTAGCTTTTAATTTAAATCTATGCAAATAATATAGGAACGGGCAATGGTTAGTTAAAAACTGAACAATGGGCCTGAGATAAGGTAAATACTAATATTAGGGGTCGTTAAGTATTTTTGACCGGTATTAAAATTAGCCCATAAATTCTCCCATTCTTCAATTTTTTAGTATTTTTAAGAGATAAGAGCGAGGGAATATACCTCTTCGCCATCTGAAGTGGCAAGTTTAGCACATCAATCCGCAATGTCGTTGTGATAATTTTGATAATAGGCTTTAACCCAAAAAATGTAAAAATTTTGGTGTTGTTACTTATGCCACTTGATCGACAGTAACATCGGATCAAGGTCCACGGAATTCATCGCACATTTTTACGCCTGTTGTTAGCTTTAGCTTTGAGCACCATTCAGGTGACAGTATGATTTTGCTCGGTTCCGCCCCAATTTTGAAGAAGAACACCCTAGGGGTGGCCAGGGGCTTCCCACCTCTCGTCTCCTTCCATTAACCTCACGAGAGGACTTGCGGCTCGACGGCTATTTAAAGTACCTCCATGCCGCGAAGGCGCCATACATTTACAAACATACATGCCTTCTCCGGGATTCGAACCCAGTCCTTACGGCACCGCAGTCAGTGTCACTAACCACTATACCGGATGAGTGGCGCTGTAAAAATTTTGGTGTATAAAAAGTTTATTTTTAATTAAATTTAAATAGAAGGATTTGTTTATATTAAATTATGAAAGAGGGAAACTGAAGATAGAATTCATATTTATACGGACAGTCTAATATTAGTATGAGCTGCTGCCCAATAGACAGAGAACCTAATTGCGGATATCTACCTGAAAGACAGTGTTGTAGGTTTTGAGTTTCAAAGGATAAGTGTTAAGGATTCCCCAGAAAAAGATACAGACAGAGAAACCAGTGTCAAAATTGGTCCTGAATCCGCTTGTATGCACCTCCCCTTTCGAGGGCCCTTCCAAAAAATTGTAAGAAATTAGTCTGGGAATAGAACTAATATTATGAAGCAGAATATTACAATCGATATTTTACAAGTGAATGAGAGCTATTGGTGACGGACCTAGTAATTTTGCACCATGGTTAAGCGATGAGGACGACACCTGAGCTGCCACACCTCTCGCCGAACTTCCATACAACGCAAACGGGAGAGTTTCCAACCTCGATAGAGTTAACGTGCATCAGCCTATCAACACAGCGAGTCTTCAGCGACATCAAACTCGAACTCATTGACACGCCGGCCACGATTCCGTGACCATGACCACTTAGCTACCGCGACGATGGGTCTTTTGTGGACTCGGCCACCAAAGTATCTCGCAGGAAAAGATTCGGAAAGCGGACCCGAAACTTCGAAGAGATTATTACTATTAAGACATTGCAAGACAAAAAGAGAATGGAAAATTTAAATATAATATTTATTTAATTGAGTCAGGTCCACGGATATAATTTATTTTGGTGCTCATTTATTCAAAAATTAAATAAAATAGTTCGGCATAAAAAGTGCAATGTTTTTTGTTCATTTAAATGACTCAACGTCACTCATTTTAACCCTTTTGATTCTGTGAAAACATAGCTTAAACAAGTAATTTTTTAAAAAAATCAAGTCAAATCCTGCTTAAGTCAACAAAGAAAAATTTTATTTTAGTAACTATTTATTAAATAATTACAATTAATATAGATATGTATATACATATGACAAAATCCCAATACTAAGTGGCAAAATAGAAAGCAATTTTCCATTTTTCTTTCTATATAGGGTGTTGGACTATTGGGTTTGTTTGTTCCTTAATTAAATTTAATTACTCCAAAAAATATTATTGTAAAAAGAAATCACATTCTCACAGAAATTGAGCCATCTCAGGTGGGATTTGAACCCACGACCTTTGGATTAGAAGTCCAACGCTCTCTATCCCTTGCGCTACAGAGACACAACGAGCGATTTTCCTTTTTATATATGGTGTTGGACAATTATTTTTTATTTGTTACAATTTATTCATTAATTAAATTTAATTTTTGAATTAGCATTTGAAAAAACTGTATTAACATCAAATGTCATCCACTGCAATTTTAAAAAAAAATGTATTTGAATGGATAAATAGAAAGTATTTTATTAACGATTGAAAATTTGAACTAGATATATATATATATATATATATATATATATAGAGAGAGAGAGAGAGAGAGAGAGAGAGAGAGAATGAACTAATAGTAGGAAATGAAAAGGGGGGGGAGATAATACATAGTGAAAATTGTTAATTAGGTTTAACACGTGATCAGAAATAAAATTACTGTAGCCTAAGTCTTGTTTACATTTTCAAATCTAAAAAACAAGGTTAAGGTCTCCTTGTCAGTCAAAACATTTTCCGGGCTACATTAAGAATGCAGCTTCTAAAACGCAATATTGTTTTGTTTGCAAGTAAGATGAGTAGATATGTATATTTGGCTTAGAACTTCTAAGATGGCCCCCAAAACTTCAACAACAACTTCATTTAATGTTCTTTCAAGAAATACCGATGGAATTAATAATAATAATTTCACTCTCTTGTTGAAAGAATCTGACCTTGTGCTACAGAAAAAACTCTTGAGAATCGAAACAATTATCATTCATGACAAAACACATTTTTTTGGCGGAAAACTTTCTTTAAAAAAAATGTCGAACGCCAGAAAACAATAAATACATGTTGTTGCTAATTTTTTTGTACGATCTTAAATTAATCTGTTTAAAAAAAGCATTTTGGATTTTTTTTTTATACAAAATAAAGGAAACTCTGCTACGACTACACATGGCGATATTTTGCAACATGTTTGAGTGACATCTTTTGTACGCGGTAAATTATGGCAATGGAAGTGTAAAGCAGTGTGCGGAAAAGAATCTGGAACGCCCGCGGAATGGCATGGATAATTTGAAGTGAAAAGAGAAAATTATTCTTTCGGGTTCGCTTTCCTGCATCGGTATTCGGAACACGAAAGTCGGAACTTGTATTGCTTGACTCTCGTGTGTGGCGGCATATTTCTTCCAGTTTAGAAAAAAAAAGAACGAATTTGCGTGGTACCTTTTTAGGGAAGAGAGATCTTTAGTATTAAATATTTTTCAAAAAAGAAGAAAGAACTTCACGAAAAAGTTTTGATTCAAGTAAAAATATGTTTGCGAACGCCATTTTGATTTATATGTCGCAGGAAAATGATGAAATTATGACTTTCATCGAATCCCTAAGGGAGATAATCAATTCACGCAAGATGTTAAAATAACGTCTCTTTGAGGTCATTTCCCTTATGTAAGTAAGTGATTTGATCAAATCCCCGAACTGTTTTAGTGAAATGATGAAATGAACAAGTCAGCCATTTTTTAAAGATATGGGGTTGATATTTAGGGGATCCATAGTACTACCTGTATGGTTAGGAAGAACAAGGACTCCACCCTTAGGTGTCTTCCCCCTGGACAGCATTTTGCCAATGCAAATCCTGACTAGTTCATTTCACTGAAACAGTTCAGGGTTTGATAAAATTACTTTCAATATGGAAATGACCTTGAAGAGACATTTTAACATCTCCCGTCAATTGATCCGATCCCTTAGGTATAATGTGAAATCCCTAAGGGATAGGGAGTGGAGAGACACCTGGGGGTCGATTTCTTGTACTTCCTAACCATACAGATAGTAAAGGGTGTTTTTTTGAGAGGTATAGAACTTTAAATTGCAATAAAACAACGATGTATTATTCGATTGACATGAATTTTTTTTATTCAAAAGATAATCTTGTGGCATTACATTTGAAATATGATTTCTGGCATAGGACTGCCACGGCTGGCTCAGATGTAGTCCAATCTGGACGTCCAATTTTCGACGACTTTTTCCAACATTTGTGGCCGTATATCGGCAATAACACGGCGAATGTTGTCTTCCAAATGGTCAAGCGTTTGTGACTTATCCGCATAGATCAATGACTTTACATAGCCCCACAGAAAATAGTCTAGCGGTGTTAAATCACAAGATCTTGGAGGACAATTCACAGGTCGAAAACGTGAAATTAGGCGGTCACCAAACGTGTCTTTCAACAAATGGATTGTGGCACGAGCTGTGTGACATATTGCGCCGTCTTGTTGGAACCACAGCTCCTGGAGATCATGATTGTTCAATTCAGGAATGAAAAAGTTAGTAATCGTGGCTCTATACCGATCACCATTGACTGTAACGTTGTGGCCTTCATCGTTTTTGAAGGAGGATTCTACCATCCCATAAAGCGCACCAAACAGTCAGTTTTTCTGGATGTAACGGTGTTTCGACATACACTTGTGGATTAGCTTCACTCCAAATGCGGCAGTTTTGTTTGTTGACGTAGCCATTCAACCAGAAGTGCGCTTCATCGCTAAACAACATTCGCTTATGAAAATCGACCATTAGTTTCGAAATAAAATTGCACAATTTGAAAGCGTTGTTCAGGCGTGAGTCTATTCATGATGAATTGCCAAACCAAACTGAGAATAAATCACTTGACAGCTGTTAAATCGGTTGCCATCTTGGAAAGTAATGCCAACTTAAACTTCTATACCTGGAAAAAAAACACTCTGTACTATCGATCATCTAAAAATATCAACCCCATATCTTTAAAAAGAATGGCTGACTTGTTCATTCCATCATTTCACTAAAACAGTTCGGTGATTTGATCAAATCACTTACTTACATAAGGGAAATGACCTCAAAGACACGTTATTTTAACATCTTGCGTGAATCAATCATCAATCTCCCTTAGGGATTCGATGAAAGTCCTAGTTCCATCATTTTCCTTCAACATATATATATGTACGTATGATGCTTTTCTGATGTATTTTTTAAGCTACAGGCGGGGATTCCCAAACTTTTCACAACATCGATTCCTTGTAAAGAAAAATTTTCTTCATAGACCCCTCTTACGTTTATCTCAATATATTGTAAAGAAAATAATATAAGGCTAATAACTGCGCAAAAAAGTTGAAGATAACAATTTATTTAAGAATATGAACAGAAAATTAAATTATTTGATTTATGTTTTAATCCAACGAGAGCTTGAATTAAAATTAATTCAAGCTCTCGTAGGTAGCGTCGGTCCAAATTCTGTACCGAGAGCCGCCACTAGATAGTGCTACCACAAAATGGCTCTCATATTTGGGGATTTTATGCAGCCCATTGGGGGGGAGGGGTTATGTTTTATCTTTTATGGTAAGAGGGGGTGAGTGTTTATTAATGTCACTCTATGAGACAACACGAGAGCTATTATCGGAATACCCAAAAGAACCGAGCTCACCCAAAAAGGGTTTAGAGCTACAAACCGATCCCTCGGTAAACAATCATCCCCACATCCAGCCTTTATTGGGAAAAAAAATCAAAGTTTACATTTTAAACAATAGAAGACAGTAAAATCACAAAATACAAACTGTAACAATTACATTTAAACTCTGCCTTCCCTTGACCATTAGCGACAGCCAGGTCAAGCTTAATCTATATTATCTATCTTTTGAGAAGAGGGAACTCGTTTTCCTCTCTTCTGCCCAGGATCGCCCCCGGAGAAGGACGCGTACACGTGGAGTCAGGGAATCCTGGTTCCCTCCTTTAGTCCATAAGCTATTTTCTGTTCCTGTAATAGATGTGTGATGTTTATTAAATGACCCCTTGTGTTGTGGAACGTAAGAAAATTAAATAAGATTTGTTCCCGTACCTCAAAGCTTTATTTAACACAACGAAGACACGACATGGGGGATTGTCTTAAAACTTAAAGGTAATTGGATGGACAATATACATACGTGTGCGTGAATTTAATACAAATATACAAAGCAAATATAATAATAATAATAACATAAAGAGTATAAGCAATGGAAGAAAGAATATATATATCCCAACTTTCTTACAAATTCATAGAAAAAATAAAATTATCCAATAATAAAGCTATTAGTGATGGATCTTGTAATTTTGGACCATAGTTAAGCGACGAGGACGACACCTGAGCTTGCACCTCCCTCTCCTGACTTCTACACCACGCCAACGGGAGGATGTTTGAGGTTCGACATATTTTACCTGCATTACTGCCCTCTACATGGCGGAGCCTCAGTGGTACGAGGCTCGAACTCATGACAGTGCAGCCTCGAGTCCGTTACCTTACCTTGACCACTAGGCTACCGGAGCCACACCCCAATGTTGAGGGACTGATCGATGCCCGTTAAATCTATCGAGGCTTAAAATAATCTCGTTGGTGTGGCGTGGAAGATAGGAAAGTGGAGCGCTAGATCAAGTATTGTTCTCTTTACTTGACTGCGGTTCAAAATTACGAGGTCCCCCGCCAATCGCTCCCGTTTTGCTTTGAGTGAATGTTTTATTAACATCGCACAATAAACAACTCTATGGATATTGGGGACGGACCTCGTAATTTTGAACTACGGTGCAGTGTCGAAGATGACCTGACCTTAAACACTCACTCGGAAAGTAACAATGGGCATCTTGAAGAGTAATCAATTCAATAAAATTAATGATAAATGAAATAACTACGAATAACAGCAAACCTCACATCGTGATATAAGGGGGGAGGGGGTCAGCTGAGAAGAATTTGAACAGTTGGTTAACAAGCAGGTGCGAAGAAAATTAAGTTGAGTTTTAAAGCCCCCAACGTCTTCATTAACGAATTTAGAAAGCTTCCTTTAGAAAATGACGACATTAATGAACTTAGAAAGCTTTCTTAAAGGAATTTAGAACAACTTCGTTGTGTTAAAATTCGATTAGCACTGGATGGGATTTGGTTAATTGTCTAAGATAAATGATGCAAGAAAACGAATCAACTTATGACAATATTAATTTTTTTTACAGAAAATCAAACTGTAAAATTATCTTATAGAGCAGAGGTTCCCAAACTTTTTTGTCTCATAGACCTCTTGCCGTGTTTTCAGGTTTCGGTGTAGACCCCTGCTTACCTAATACTGAATTTTTGCAAACTTATCAATTTAAATGTGTTTTTGACAGTTGGTACTACTACTTACTTTAAAAGAACTAAATTTCTTACTGTAGGGAAGAATAGCGTTTAAAATTTAAGAAGCACATCTTAATGAATCAAATAAAAATTAAACTAATACATAAAATAACTAAATAACAAACAAATGCTTTTAAGAAGAGGGATGAATCTGGCGCTTCAATAACAAATTTTCAAAATTTAATATCGATCTATTCAGGTTTAACCCTAAATCTCCTTTTGTTAGAAAGAGTGGCGGTTTTTTCCCTGTCCCCCCCTTTCTTTTTTTTTTTTTTTTTTTTTTGGGGGGGGGGGGTTCTTGAGATTGGCAAACTCAATGAAACTCCCTCTCATTAGGAAAAGCAATTAAAAACTTTCTCATAATACTCATGACAAATAACAGGTATGTCTTTTAAAAGCCAAAATTGCTGTCACCCGTTTCTAAACTTTGATTTAGGATCTTCATTAGGGCCTATTCTGATCAGTTACTAATATGACTGCAATATGACATTTTTTTTCATTGTGACTAAATGAATTCACTGTCTAGTGTAGTATTACTATTTAAAAAAGCAATTTTAAACCTAGTTTAAAAATCTGAGTAAAAGGCATTTAAATATTGAACGTTGGTTAAAATGTCCAGACAGATTCTCTGTGACAAAATGAGAAAATTTGTAACGTTAAATATAATACTTCTTTTGCTTTATTCTGTAAAGATATGCTGAAATTATCCTTATCTTAGTAAAATTTATGCTGTCACCTAGTAACCACAAATTAACTTCACTAAATTTAGTAAATAAATCAGTTAAATTGGTAAAATCTAGTTTCCAATAGATAAATTCTTTTTCAAAGAATTATATATATAAGTCATGATCTAGTTTAATGAGAGCTACTATCATAGACCCCCCAAATTATTTTTTCGCTGGCATGGACCTCTTGAAGGTCGTCATAGACCCTTGGGGGTCTATATAGACCACTTTGGGAATCACTGTTATAGAGCATCTATATTTCCAGTGTTAATGCTTCTGAAAATCAGATGCAGCTTAGAATCCAAGGCAAATCATTTGTTAGATGAGGACAACGGAATTTCCACCCTTTTCATAGGCAAAAATGTAGCCGTCTATTTTGGCCACTTGCATTGATGACTCATCCCATTCCGCTGTTTATCTCCAGTATTAAGTCTATCCTAAACACCGTTATCTGCTCGTATTTATGAAACTTTTTTGTATAAGCTTTCTTTTAATCACCTAAACATCAAAGATATCGCTAGCGTCAAGACGAGTTCACTATGATACAAGTATGAAAAGGGAGACTCATTTTATACGTAAAAAAAACAGAAACAGTGCATCGGCTACAGAAAATTTGACATGAATGAAACAAATGTACGTCGATGGCTTAAACAAAATTGTTCAATTATTTTTGCTTATTAATGTTCAACAGTCTTTAATAATTCTTTTACATTATTCTACAATACATTCTTTTTAAAAAAATGTTGCATAACAAATGCATTGGGTGATAAGAAAGACGACACAGTGTGGAAAAATGGCGACGCCGGCACCAATTCCAAAGTCAGCTGTGACAATGGGAGTGACGAATCATTTTCGAAACATGATACCGCCGGATAGAGTTATAGATTCATGTGTATGTAATTGAAAGTTTTTAAAACTGGTATAAAATAAATTATATATATAATTATTAACTTCTTATTATTTTTCATTAAAAATTTCTTTTTAAGTTTCTGAAGTGTCGCATGTCGAACGATTTTTTCTCAAAAACTTACAGCGAATTGGTGGGGGGGGGGTACGTCTTAGAATCGATGACAACACTTTGTGACGGGGCTTTATCGCGTTCTTCCTATTAATCCTGTTCGGGAATCTTTGGGGCCAGAATTGAGTTATTTCATATCCAATCCTCTGAAGAAGAAACCGCGATATACAGATTAGTTAATACATATATAATGGAGCTTTAGTAAACGCGTAGAAGAATGGTAGAATAGAAGAAGGAGAAAGAAAGCGGAGATGCTGATCGCTTTGAGCTGATGGTAAGACATTAAATACAGAAGCATAGTTATAGAACGGGCTTTAGCGTGTTAAGGAATTTAAGGCAGATAAGGATTCTTAGGATAACTTCTAATACAGATAAGTGACTAGGATTCCAGGCGCTATTTACTTAGAATTTAGAAATACGTTGTATCACTCCTGATTACATCCCTATTGTAAGACTTATGTAGTTTGGATCAATATATGGGAATAATAATAAATTAGTTGATTGTGGCTAACTCGAGTGATCAATCATTTTCTCCTACAAATCTCGGTCACGTAGAGGAAGTCACGTGGAGGCGGTCATTGAATCTTTCTCTCATTCCGCTGTGAGTACCCACTCGATTTTTTTGTACTTGCATTTCAAACAAAAGAGGCCGTAAATGAATCAGAAAATTACGAAACACACAAACAATTTAAATATATTTCTTTCGAAACATAATGTGTTAATAAGAAGTAATGACAAACATAATTCAATTCTAAAGCAAGACGCTCTAATATGCATCATGTTTTTTTCCCAGAGATCAGCTGGATTAAAAGTGTAAAGTTTTTCTAAAACTAAATCACTAACTTTCAAGGACTTGATAAAATTATGCTTGCGAGCGAAAGCTTTTGTTTTCAGAATAAAATTGCTCTGAAAGCTTTATATAAATCAAAATAAATTTTCTGAAAAAAGTAAAATATTTCGATAACTTGTGATTCGATGCATTATTTTAGCAATTTAATAGGAAATTACAAAGAATCTATTGCCATATTATACATCAAATTACTGCATTTACAAAGATTTTTTTAAAAAAATTGTGAGGCCTCTCGAGAATATATAAATCTATTTAGTTAGTTAGTAGCCTAGTGGCTTGAGTGGAAGCGTATCGCGCTTCCCCGCCGCAGGTCCGGGGTTCAAATCCCGGGCTGGGCAAGGTCGACTCAGCCTTTCATCCCTTCAGTGGGTCGATAAATGAGTACCAAGTTTGCTTGGGAACAGAACACTGGAAGTTTTGTAACAGGCTGACAACTTGAACGAAACATTTGCATATGCACTTCAGCGCCTAAAGTCACGTAAACTGAAATATCACAGTAGGCCTTGGCCCACATGGGCTGGTGCGCCACTGAGCTCAGTTTATTTATTTAGTTAATGTTTTTGAAATTAGAGCAAAAACTCCTCAATTGACAATTAAGAAAATTATTTTGTTTGAAGAAAATATTATAAGTTGTAAATTATCAATTATACAAAACAAAAAATATTTAAGTCGGATAATTTTTCAGTCATTTAGAGCAGAGGTTCTTAAACATTTCGGGGTGGCGACCCCATTTTTTCTACAAAAGTTTTGTGTGACCCCGTAACCATTGACTAATATGTGCAAGACAAATAAAATAAACGGCTTTGTTATAATTTAAGTCACAAAGTTCTTCATTGTATGTATTTTCTTGTTTTGATTATATTTCAGACACAATGTATTAAACTATTTGTCAATGGCAAAAATCCTAAAATTGTTGGCTACCCCAGCCACAAGTCACGTGACCCCTTAGTTCAAGAACCGTTGATTTGCAGCAATTTTTGTGTTTACTACTTTTCAAGGGTTCTTCATTATAATTACATATAAAGGGTGTTTTTTTAGAGGTATAGAACTTTAAATTGCAATAAAACAACGATGTATAATTCGATTGACATGAATTTTTTTTATTCAAAAGATAATCTTGTGGCATTACATTTTAAATATGATTTCTGGCATAGGACTGCCACGACTGGCTCGGATGTAGTCCAATCTGGACGTCCAATTTTCGATGACTTTTTCCAACATTTGTGGCCGTATATCGGCAATAACACGGCGAATGTTGTCTTCCAAACGGTCAAGCGTTTGTGGCTTATCCGCATAGACCAATGACTTTACATAGCCCCACAGAAAATAGTCTAGCGGTGTTAAATCACAAGATCTTGGAGGTCAATTCACAGGACCAAAACGTGAAATTAGGC
Organism: Trichonephila clavipes; assembly: GCA_019973935.1. Classification (NCBI taxonomy): domain Eukaryota; kingdom Metazoa; phylum Arthropoda; class Arachnida; order Araneae; family Nephilidae; genus Trichonephila; species Trichonephila clavipes. Next base: position 662,830 of record BMAU01000077.1, read on the forward strand.
GGTCACCCAACGTGTCTTTCAATAAATAGATTATGGCACGAGCTGTGTGGCATGTTGCGCCGTCTTGTTGGAACCACAGAGAACCATGTCAATTCAGGAATGAAAAAGTTAGTAATCGTGGCTCTATACCGATCACCATTGACTGTAACGTTGTGGCCTTCATCGTTTTTGAAGGAGGATTCCACCAGCCCATAAAGCGCACCAAACAGTCAGTTTTTCTGGATGTAACGGTGTTTCGACATACACTTGTGGATTAGCTTCACTCCAAATGCGGCAGTTTTGTTTGTTGACGTAGCCATTCAACCAGAAGTGCGCTTCATCGCTAAACAAAATTCGCTTATGAAAATCGGGAACAACGGCAATCTCGTTTTGGGCCCATTCGACGAATCTACGCCTTGCTTGATGATCGTTTTGATGAATTGCCAAACCAAACTGAGAATAAATCACTTGACAGCTGTTAAATCGGTCGCCATCTTGGAAAGTAATGCCAACTTAAACTTCTATACCTGGAAAAAAACACTCTTTATATTTTTATCAAGAATTATTCCATATTCAAAATGCTACAAGTGATTCAAATTTTGCTCGAAAAGCTGTAATATTTTAAAATTTTATCCGTAGTGCGTAATTTAGTTGTGTGTATTCAGCGAATAGCAATAATATGTTTCAGAAAATTAAAACACGCCTGTCCCTCAAGGGTCTTATTATTTCGACTACCAATATATAATGTAAGTGACTACTATTATCTGTTACAGGTAAAATATAATATAGTGCGAAAAATGATATCAAGTTTTTTTGGAATTTCTTTCAGAGTTGCATAATTTCTTCTGAAATTTAATATTATCGTGACTGGCAGTGCTTTTCGTCTCCATCGTATCACAAAATTTTGAAAAGAATTTAAAAAATTTCCAAAGGACCAAACATGTTATACATTAGACGTTTCATCATTGATCCGTTAAATTTTCAAATAAATGACTTTTTTTACCAAATTTTCATGAAAAAGATGGTAGAAAATTAAACAATGTGTGCTGTAGATAGCACTTCCCAACCTTTTTGTCCCTGCGTACCGGTCAACATTTGATAATCTTACCGCGGCCCGCTAAGGGAGGGGGCGTTGACTGTTTATATTTTAGATTGTTTTGATCCAATAATTTTAATTTAACTGTATTTCAACATGCCTTCAGAATAAAGAACAATTACACCAAAAAATGAATGTAAAGTGATTTAACATAGAGTATAAAGTGATTTCCAAAAAAAGCAGCACAAACCCGAGAGAAATACATCACAGTAAATAAAATTAAAATAGTTTAATGATCCTTGTGCACCCCAGTATTATCTGATCCTCGGTAGGGATGGTGATTCTTTGCGATAAAGATGGATTTTTAAATCGATTCGAATCGTAACCTGATGAATCGATTCCCAAAAAAAATCGAGGTCTAAAAGATCGATTTTTTTTCCAAGTCTGCATTTACAATGTAAATATAAATCCATTTCATGAAAAACAAGGAAAATACCATACTAAACGATCTCTTATCAGTAAAATCAGGGGATTTTTTAATTCAGGGAATTCAACAATGATACAATTATTTTTATTACCAATTCAAAGTATCAGGTATAAAAGAAGACATTTATTTTCTAAATGTATTTGTTGCATAAAAAAGTTTTGAAAACAGATTATATAGCTTCTATTTCCCAATGCTTAATATGAAATCTTTTTAAAAACAACAGTCAGTCAAGTCTACTGGGATCCAAGCGGCTCCGCTCATCACTGGCGATGTTTCCGGCAATCGAAAAAAGGCACTCACGAGGAACAAATGATCCCCCGATACTCATATACACCATGGCTATTGAGTGAACCTGATGATAGAGTTTTTTTGTTTTTGTCAGTAAAGTAGAGATCATAGTTCCGGTGCACAACTGCCTGCGATAAATAGTTTTTAAATTCTTCGGTTTGTATGGTTTTTACCAAAACAGAAAAAAATCGAATGTCGATTTTCTGGGATGAAATATTAATTCACTGAATCGATTCAGTACTATATATCGATTAAAAAATCGATTTTTCGGTTCATCGATCTCAGATCGCCACCCCTTATCCTCGGACCGGTACCGAGGTCCGCGGCCGAGGGTTAGGGACCACTGCTGTACATTAAAGTTACTTCAGAGCAATAAAAAAATAACAAGGTATTTTAATATTTAAAATTGCATGAAAATAGTCTGGACTCAGAAAATTTGCAGTTTAAAAAGTGAGTGGAACGAGTCCAAGCCAATTCAGGTGCAGCAGTAAGTGTGAGAGATGAGAAATTTTTAGATAAAAACTGAATTCAGTACAGTGCTGAGTGGAGCTTTTGTATTTGGCCGAACGATCAGCTATTTTAGATTCTTCAATTGCCTACTTTTCCTGCATGATTCACTCTTTATTTTCAAATACTCGCACTCCGCTTGACGCCTATCTTTTTACTTACAATTTTTAGAATTCAAAGCTCGTGTATTCATTAAGCCTCCTCGTGCCTCGTGTATTTCTCGTGTTGCAAGTTCTAAGCAGGTAATTTATTGCACACCCAGTATGTGAAAAATGCTTTTCAATTATCTTATAAGCCATTCTTATCAATATGTCCGCCATCACTATCCGATTTTCAGTAACTAATGTGACTTGCTTTTTGCAACAGGATATCTCGCAAGGTTTCCCTCTTGAAAACAACTTGGGGGGTTTGAAGTTATCGCAAGTTTTTCAACTGACATTTTTTAACAGAAAAAACATGATGTATTAATGAGATAATGTATGTAAAGCGAATTGAAGTAGAAAGTTGAAATTGTAGTGAATATAGTGGGAGGAACGTGACATTTAGTCAACTATTCGGGAACTTATTTCAATCATCCAGTGTTCCTTTAAAAGGAGGACTCTAGCGGTTTATTAAGGTAAAGATTTGGAGTGTCCGCATCAGTGGATGATTTTCCGATCCAGTTTGTCTCCACCCCTGTTAATTTCTGGCGGGTCAGTAATTTTCGATTACTACAGTTAATCGTGTGAGAAAATCTTCCCACCACAAATTAAGTATTTGATAAATCTAGATTAGTTTATTCTTGTATTTGTGATGTGTTATGGCTACGACCCCTATAACCATGTTTGGTTCGAGAGTAGATATAACAGGAACGGAATATTCGAATTTAGCCTCTTTCCAAGATTCTATTACAGCCTTACTTTTAGACATTATAAGTTCTCCCGTGTTTTAAATCTCCTCTCTTTTAAACGATACATTTTAAAAACATCGTCTATATTTTAAACGTTAAAACAGATACGAGAATTCTGTTTATTCGGAGTTTTCCTAAGTAAAAAAGGCAACAAACACACACACACAAAATTAATGGTAGTTGAATACCAGATAGAACGAATTGGTCAATATATAGGATTAAATCTAGCCATACTAATCCACAGTTTACTTTTTATTGTAGTTTTAAATAAAATAAACGAAATCAAAGATAATCAAAACACAACATCACTATGCAAAATATATTTATTTCATTTTTACATATTTATTTCATTTGTAATTAAAAAAAGGAAATTTGATCTTGATCAGTTTTGTTATAAATTAGTTTTATCAGTTAATATCAGTTTTATCAATACAAGATAAAAAAAATTTACAAAATATACTAGTAAAAAGAAGGATCTGGATTTATTTCCTCTGGAGAAAAATATTTCTTAACTATTATATATTTATAAAATCGCTTCCGTGTAGAAAACATGATTTATGTTAATTGAGTGCTATTTAAACTCTAGCGAAGTGAGTGTAAGAGTTAGTCGTTAGACTGATGTTAAAGTTAGACTAGAAAAGTTACTATCTGAAATCTTTGGAGTTCTTGAAGAGAATCATTATTGTGAGATATCTAGTTACATTTGTCAAGACCTGTATGCTTCAGTTACTTCAGATCTCAAGCAGATAAGTGACAATTATTTTGTAATGGGTCTATTCGCGTTTCTACTAATCCTGTTGGGTAAAATAATATTTTTAACTGTGATTTCAGTTGAAAACCACTTCGTGAAGAAGACTTGGTTTATATAAATTAGAACATCTATTTAAGTGTTAGTCGCAAAGTAGGTGGGATGGTGGTTGAAAATTGCGATAGGAGAAAGCACAGCGTTAGTGATTGGTGGCCGTATAGTTAATTTAAGTGGAATATTATTCAAGTGTTGAAGCGCTATGGAACTGGAACTAGCAGAATCGCAACGGAACGCTACGAGGACACCTTCGCCTCAGCTTACACCATGTGAGCAGTTGAAATACAGTAAAGCCCAACTTGCCAAAATGGAAACCTTCCGCAGATGCAAGCAGGCCTGCGTCGACGCACTGATGATGATGCCAGACCACCACCCTGATGAACCCTTCTACATCAGAGCAGTCACTGAGCTACAAGACATCGAAGAAGCCATGACATTGGCGGTAAGTGACATTGACTCCTTTGAACCATGCATTATCCCTGGCTGTCCCCATCATGAAAATGAAAAAACTCAACAAAATTCCCCAGTAAAATCCACTTCTACTACTAATAATTCTGGAAAAAGGAAAGAAATTTCCAACTTTGAATATCCCCCAAAAAAAAACGGCAAAAAAGATAGTTCTTGAAAATACTGTTAATGATGAATTAAATTTGTCTCAAAAATAAATTTGAACTGCCACAAGGCGCTCACTTTAACAACCTCGAAGACTCAGGTCCAGTCGAAAACGAAAACAACCCCAATGGCTCGAAAAATTCGGCCAGTCAAAATGCTCCACAAACTCAACTCCCACCACCCATCATGCTATTCGTCGAAAAAAAACTACCAAGCCCAAATGGCAGCAATAACAAAAGCTTTCCCCAAAATAAGATCCCGCCTTACGGGTGAATTTCTTAAATTATACACAGACAGCGCAGAAGAAAGACGTATGGCTGTACAACACCTACAATGCTTGACTTTCAATTCTACACTATTAAATCAAAAAGCCGAACGCCCCATTAAAGTAGTGATCAAAGGCCTCCCCAGAAACACCAACCCTGAAGAAATTAAACAAGATTTGGAAATACTAGGATACACCCCAGACAGAGTTAATCAATTAATTGGAAGAAAAAAATAAACGCCCCCTCCCCATCTTTTTAATCACCCTCCCCGTAATCTTGACAATCTCAAAATATTTGATCTTAAAACCATAAATTACCTCAGCATCAGAGTTGAGGGTTATGATGGTAGGGGTGTAACTCAATGTTACACCTGTAACAATTTTAATCATAGCTCTGAAAACTGCCACCTTCAACCAAGATGCCTAAAATGCGGTGAAAATCACCTCACCCGAGATTGCCCCATTAAACAAAAACTTGAAACGCCTTACTGCATAAATTGCAACATCTACGGTCATATGGCAAACTATAGAGGTTGCCCCTCATTCCCCAAACCCCCAAAAGGAGCCGCGAAAAACAACAGAAATTCTTACACCAACATTTACAATAGCTTAGTTAGACCAAATATCTCCTACGCACAAGCGACAACCGGAGCTATTAATTCAAAAACACCCTCAGATGGCGACACGCGGACCTGTGTCTTCGGCACAAACTGAGACCAACAAACCAATTCCCCCAATAACAGATATAATAATAATCACTTCCCCAATTTTAATCGTAGAAATAACAATTTTAACTTTAATAACATGAATAATAACAATAATATTAATATCCAAACAACGCTGCAAATGACAATGCACTGTCTAATGCAGCTTTCCCAAATTCTTTGTAACGGCAATAATATAAATACAAACCAACAATTAAATCCCAATCAAATGTACGCCCAAATAGAGGCATCGTGTAACAATATTAATAATGTATAGTTCATCCCCGATTGGTCTCAGTTTGTGTTCATGGAACGCAAACGGCTTACTAAGAAAAAATTGCTGAACTACGTATTTTTATAGAGAAGATATTTTTCTCATACAAGAAACTCACCTGAGACCTTCTCACAACTTTAATATAGCGAACTACACCTGTCACAGAAATGACAGAATCTCCGATGGACCGCAGGTGGAACTCTGATCCTAGTTAAAAACTCTCTCAAACACTACTGCCTCCCCACCCCTCCTCTTCGAGCTCTTGAAGCAACTAATATAATACTAACTCCCCCCAAGCATGATCCCATTTCAATTACTTGTGTTTGCATTCCTCCCTCTTCCGATGAAAATTTATTTACTATAGACATTGAGCACTTTATTCAAACAGCTAGTAATTGTATTCTCTTCGGAGATTTCAACGCAACTCATAACGCTTGGAATTGTAAAAATAATACTACCAGAGGAAGACATCTCTTTAATTTCGCTAATATGCTCAACTTAAATATCGCTTTTCCCTCAACTCCTACTAGATTTGGTCACAATTCCGCTAACACCATTGACATCGCACTAATTAAAAACTTCTACTACCCCTTTACAATTAACTCCATCGACGATCTTTCCTCAGACCATAATCCGGTTTTCTTAAATTTTAACTTCAAACTCGCAGAAGCACCCCCAAATCCCAGAGCGGTCTCCACAGATTGGAAAACTTTCAAAATAAATCTAAATAAAAATCTTTCTCTCTTTGATTTCCATCCTAATAATATTAACAACACTAACGACCTAGAACAAAAAATCACAGAGTTCACCGAGGCGGTCATTGATACTCATAGCCACGCCTCCCGACCAATAGAAACAGACAGAAGGAACTTCACTCCACATAACACTAACCAGCTGATTAAAATCAAAAATTACTTCAGAAAACGTTATCATCAAACCCTCAATCCCATTTTCAAATCACATTATAACAGAGCTCAATCTGATCTTAAAAAAGAACTTAAAAAATATAATGATATCATTTGGCAAAAAAGACTCGAAGCTCTTAACACCGCAGACAATAGCCTTTGGCGCACGCAAAATTTTTCAAAATAAAAGACCAAAAATTCCACCTCTTAACTGCGCGACAGGTACGGCAGTCACTGATCAGCAAAAAGCTAACCTTCTTGCAACTAACATAAAAATAATTTTGTTGAAAACGATCGCGAAGATGATAATTATAATCAAAATGATGAATTAATAAATACTACCGTAAATAATTTTCTTTCTACCCCCTAATTCTTTCATCGAACCCGCTCTCCCGGATGAAATTATCCACTACATTAAACATGTCAATGCCAAAAAAGCCCCTGGTAAAGACTCTATAACTAACCGCATGTTAAAAAACTTTCCAATTAAACTAATCCTAATTTTAACAATCCTAATTAACAAAATCCTCAAATTCAATCACTTTCCAGATAACTGGAAAGAAGCCATTATTTTCCCCATTAACAAAACCTGGCAAGGACCCTCATCTCGCATCTAGTTACAGACCAATATCTCTCCTTTCCACTATCGGTAAACTAACCGAATCTATTATTCTTCACAGACTAAAAAATTTTATCAATGAAAATAACATCCTCAATCCCAATCAGTATGGTTTCACTAACAAGCTCTCTACCCTTCACCCACTTTTAAGACTAACCGAAAATATCTCTAAAGGTTTCCAGAAAAAGAAAAGCACGGGAGCAGTTTTTCTGGACATCCAGAAAGCCTTCGACCGTGTTTGGATTAATGGTCTAACTTTTAAGCTAATTACCTTTAAAATTCCACATCCTCTTATTCATCTTATTCACTCATACCTCACTAATCGCTCCTTCAGAATTAGAATTAATGAGACCCTTTCTAATGAACACTCTGTTTCTGCAGGGTGTCCCCAAGGTTCCTTGCTCGGTCCTTTGCTATTTAACCTCTACATCAACGATATCCCTGACTATTCACTCACTAAAATTAACCTTTACGCTGATGATACTGCCATTCACACCACGTATAAAAAACTAGAAACAATTTCCTTCGCTTTAAACAAACACCTTCTACTCCTGCAAAATTTCTACGACAAATGGAAAATAAGTATTAATGTCGAAAAATCTACTGCCATTATTTTCACGAAAAAACAGTCACTCCCACCACCTATTTTCATGTACAACAAGCAAATCCCCTGGTCTCAGGAAGCCAAATACCTTGGAATTATTTTTGATACACACCTAACTTGGAAACAACACATTTATTACGTACGCGACAAATTCCGGAAAATAATGTTTAAACTTTACCCCCTAATTGGCCGGAATTCATATTTAAGTATAGAAAACAAAGTGCTTCTCTATACAGCCGTTATGCGTCCCATCTTAGCTTATGCATGTCCAGTTTGGGGTTATGCCGCTAAAACAAATATTAATATACTTGATACCCTGCAAAATTCTTTAATACGTATGATCGTCAAAGCCATAAGATATATGCGTAATGACCACATACGTAAAGCTCTTAAAATTAATAGTTTCAAATCTCATATTCAGAATATCGCAATTAACTTTTTAACGATTTAGAAACAACCAATAATATCAATATGCAAAATTTATCACATTATACCCCTAATGACAAAACAAAGAGACCAAGAAGAATTCTTCTTGACTCCTATAATCCCCCGTAATTCTATTTTCTCGTGCAATTTTTATTGCACACCGTATTTTCTAAAATGTCACTTTTTTAATTTTTTGTCAATAATTTTCTCCTGCTCTCCCCTCTGGACATGCTCCTCCCCATAATCTAAATCACAGCCCCCGGGGCAGCCAATCGGAGTCAATGTTCACTGTACCCAGCATCCAATCAGAGAGCAATCTCTTAGCTCTCAGCCAAGCCAAAAAACTCAAAAACTTTCCACCCAGATGAAGAACCATAGCCACGCCTCCCGGATTCCATCGCTCGACCAATCGCCGTCATGCCACTCAGCAGAATGGAAAACACCACTTTTGCCATGCCCAGCATCATAGACTCTCACGATATGGGATTGAGGACTGTTTACAGTCCAGACGCCCGAAATTAAACGCCTATTCAACGCCTAAAAAAAAAAAAAGCGCTCTGGATAAGAGACAAGTGTTTTTATTTCTATTATAATTAATTCATTAAGATTGATTACTTCTCGGGTTTAGAGATTTAAGGGCATTCTTAATTAAGTTGATTAAGTGATATAGTTAATAAAATTGTATTAATTGAAAGATGGCTTTTCTTTACTCGAACCCTTCACACCCGCGGTCGATGGATCGCGACAATTTGCCCTAGAAAATTTAGGGTTACGATTAAATTGACTGTTCCTTCAGTTTATGACATTTCTTGATAGTAAATTGAAAGAATAATAAATATATTTTTATAATAATGACTGATTATTCGGTGTCCCTAACTTCACCAGCGACCACAGATTCACGACTAAGATACCTGTAGATTCTATCGAAGCAGATGATTTTAGCTACATTGCATAAACATGACATTCTAATCCAATATGAATCTTTAATATGGATTGGAATAATTTTAAGACAATCATTTTTAAAAAAAGAACTATTTATGTTCTAGGCAACAGTTTCGACAAGTTTGTCAAATTCAAATAAAGAAAAATAATACATCATACGTAGTAAACAATGTAACGTCTAATCTAACCGCCCAATTTTGACACGTGGCAAGATAAAAAATAAATAACAAAACATAGAATTAATCAATTCAAATCCCACGTTTCTTTCTTTTAGCATAGAGCTTATTGTAAGTCAAGTTAAAATGTATAAATAACTGATGACTTTACATTGTATGTCACACAGTTCAAGTGGTCAACATACAACTTGTAAAAGAGTTCTACTTGAAGAGAGGTCGAACTTCCATTGGATATAATGTAATTTATATCAAGACAATGAAAATTAGGTCAACATATACAGATGGACATCTGTGGAAACTTTGCTGCATTTTAAATTATCTATTGCATCATAAAAACGATATCCTTTCATTTTGTGAGAAAGTACAGTATTTGATGGCACATAAGCAAACCCAAACATTTTTTTTTTTTTGCATTATTAATACGATATGATAATACAAGTTTTGTTTCTTTACAATGTGTTAAGAACGGTTGGTAATGAGATTTGAAATTTTCTATTGTTAACTACGTTTAGTTCCCATAATTTTTCCAAGAATTCTTAAAACTCCTTTCTATGAAAATATAAAAATTCTGTAATACGATATTCTTTTGCATATAGAAAAATGGATTTAAAAAAAACTGACAGGAATAAGATACTATTTGCCATGTACTGGTTATAATATGATTGACATGTATATTTCCATTTACGTCCAATCTTACCAGGTAATGTTCGTAAATTAAATAATATTAACGAAGTGTAAGTATGGAGATGCAGTTAACAACAAAAAAAAGTCAGTAACAACGTACAAAATATGTGAGTTATTACAATTAGAGAAAAATCTAATGAAAATTACTAAAACATTTATTATTTACTAGGAGGGGAAAAAATCAAACATTTGTTTTTTTAAAAAAATAAATCATTTAATAAAATAATAAACACCTTTTATTTATTTTAACGGCTCAAAAAATAGATTTCCACTCAAGAAAATAATAATCATATTTCGGTCGATCTTCTGCTTCTCTTTTATACTATATAATATAGAAAAAAATTTCTAAAAGGCAGTGAATATTTTATAACATTGAAAATGAAAAATTCTGATCTCTCTTTGGTGTGTTTATTCTAAAAACACTTTCTTTCTTTTTTTCTTCCAAAGATTCATTCACGCCTTAAAATTTGAATGAAACATTTACATTTAATAATTCTCAATTTGAATTTTCAAGATTGTATCGAATGCAATCGAGATTTAATAAAGTAATTTATTTAAATGACAGAAAAGATCTATTTTTACCATTTACATAAATCAATCTTATTGTTTGCAGAAACATTGATCAAGAAAAGTGATGCAATAACTAGCAAGTACTAACCGAATCGAAATTTTCGGAACTAGTAAAAAAATCCTACTCCAAAGAAGAAAATTTTGATTTCAAAATATTACTTTTAGTTTGTTTCTTGCACATTTTATTTATTTACTTATTTATTTATTTGAGCAATCAAGAGATTTAACTGCTAGAAAACATGGAAATAAGCATTCTACTCACTGCGTTACTTTACTATCAGCTAAAAACATTGCATGTTAAAACTCTTCTAAAATGACAAAAATAACGAAAAAGAGGTGCAAACGATAAAACACAGGGACCTTAGGACAAGTGGACGCACAAAAGCGGAAACGCAAACAAATTTTTCATACAATGACATCAGCACGTGAATGCTATCATGATTTCCGTTACGTTTCGAATAAGTCGCGAGAAACTTTCAAAAATGATAAAGTAATATCAGTCAGTTGTGTGTAAATACGTAATGTAGAAATAACTAGAACGAAAGATATCTCACTCCTTTTGATAACCATCAGTCCCCTTTTCTTTAAGATATCTTATCTTTTTTTATGTATTTCTTTATTTGATAATTATTCTTTCTTATGAGAATCATGATTCACAATTTATTCGATCGTGGAACTCCATTCCGTCACCTGGAAACGTGGAAGCTACTATTCAGTTTGTTTCCCCCAGCAACTCTTGTATTGTTCTGAAAAATGTCCACTGCTTTCTAAACTAGGAAGCGGGCCAACTTTATGTTTGTGTACCCATGGGCAAGAAACTGTTGTTGTTCTCGCCAAACCCTACCCCCAACCGAAATTCACTAATCACCAATAGTCATCAACACAGTTGCCAAATTAATTGTAGGCCAGATGATACCGAACACCTAAATCACAAGCACTGCATTAATTGATTATTCATTTACATCACACTATGAAGCAACACAGGCTGGCATTTCACTCTCCAAACTTCCACATCACGCAAAAGAGAGGATTTTTCAGAGCCTCAATAGATTTAACGCATCCGGGGGTGAGGTGAGAAGTAGCATTAATCCTTGTTTCGAGGGAAACAATACGTGTTCGTAACTATGACCACTTTTCAATAGTGGCCTCAATTAGCACTGTAACATAATGAACAAGCATAAGTTATTTTCTTTGTTTTTTCTTCTAATTGAAATTTCAAAGAAATCTAGTCAAGTTGATAATGTAATTTAATTAACATAAAACAAATGATACCGAAAATTGAAAAAATGTCAACCTGGATAAGGGCATATGGTGTTGCCGACGTAGAATTAAGGCGAGAGGAATATTTACATATGTGAAAGCCAGTGGTCTTCAAACTGTGTTCCGCTGAATCCTCGAGTTCTGCGAGTCAAAATAAAAATTCGAAAAGAAATTATCAATGAGTATGCAAAATAAATCCAAGCTCTGAATGGAGTTTGCATGACCACGAGTATCTAAAGTAGTGTTTTTCAACAAGGGTTCCGTTCCACAGAAGGAAAAACTTCAAAAAATGTGACACCAAACAGAGCTTCTCTTTTAAGTAATTTCCAATAACTCTTACTTCTTTGCATACGTTAGTTCAGAAGCTATTGCAACAGATACATTATGGCAGAAATTAGTCATAACAAAAGCGAAAAAAAATCATATTCGTGTTTTGACATGCCTTAGGGTAAATGAAATGAATTTGGTAAAATGACACTCTTCAGACGAAAAGATTAGAAAATTTATGAAAATTTCATTTTGGAACTATTTATTCAGCTTCCCACATTGATACAGATAAGACAAATATTGGAGAATATTCATTCATTGTTTAAGCAGAAAAAGATAACTGTTTCTTCATTTTCAAATTCTTTTGGTGTTCCTTAAGATTTAATACACAAGTATTTTAATCATTATGCAAGATACAGTGGGAAAAAAATGTTCTATTGCATTTACTTTTATTAATATTTTTTTTGACATTTTCGTTTTTAGAATATATTTATGCTGGTTAACTCTCTTTAAGTGTTTTTTGCACCATAATCTTCGAAAACACTTTTTATTAGCATTTATATTGAAAAAAAGTGTATATACTGCTCACATTGAAAACAATTTCTTCACTCGTTTATAAATGCCAATAGCAGTTAGTTTTAAAACACAGAATATACTTCATTTATTTACTAGAAAATAAAAGGGTTCTGATAAAAATAGCTACGCTCGAGATTGAAATAAAACGCGGTTATATGATAATTTTTATGATACATTGTTCTTTGTGGTTAGTAATAATTATAAAACTCTGTAATTGTCAAATATTTAATTTATAATGCTTCAAACTATGAGAGATTTTTTTTAAAAAAAAATTATCATTTTGTATGTTTATCTGTGCATGTTTTTTCGTACGTTCTATGAGCTCTATTTTTAGTACGTTCTATGTAATGTCTGCAGCAAATTTGGCTAACTTACAGAAATTGATAATTTCAGACTCTCTGATACCACCGTCGTGTGACATATTCAGACATTGACACATTTTTGTGAAAATATATATTTCATTTAATATCTCTTCTCCCTATCAATTTACCATGCAGTCAATGAATAAGCAAACGTTGCAGTTTGGTTCTTTTGGTAGTCTTAGCTCTTTGTACGAATTCTACAATCCAAGATATGCTGCTATGCAGATCACCAGAAAGAACTACTACGGAAAAAAATATTGAACCTCATTAATAGTTCTATGAACGAACACGAACTACGTAGGAATTTGTGTTCGCTAATTTATACAGAACAAAATCGTTAACGGATTCCAAAAAAGGATTTATATCCTCAATAATTGTGAAGACAACGAATACCGAATGCATTACCCGAATGCATTACAGGATGTTTTAGTTTATGCTGTTTTAATGATAATATTTTGTAAAATCAGGAGAATTAAATTCGAAATTTCTTGCTCTATTACGCGAAGAATTATTCAGAGACTACAGAACCCTATAAAAGCAGGGTTTTGTTATAGAAAGAAAAAATCTTGAACGGACTTTTTGCGAGTTCAAAGATGAAACTTGCTTATTTTTATACGAACGAAGTGTGTGATGAAATATGGTTACAATGTTTATCCTTTTTAGTAGATATGCTTGCCATTCAAAAGGAAGTAAACATATCTTTTCAAGGACTACATGTTCAGGTATTTAAAATTAAAGAGAAAAATGGGGAAAAAATTGGTTTTAGAACTTTATTTGTGGTCATCACACGTCAGAGAATAACGTGCTATGCAAAACTAAACAGCTTTCAAGTGGAACATGAATTGAATTTAGACAACAGTGTTAAAAATTACATAATGGAGTTCTTATATTTTCAATTGAAAAAATTCGATTTCCCAGAAGAGATAACTAAGCATAAACGGATAAAAATTCCGCTCGAGTAGTATGATAAATCTGAAGGCTTGCCGATGAAGGTGAGGGAATAATTGATCAAAATATCAACACATTCGACATTAAAATCTAAATTTAAGTAAGAACAGCTTCTAAATTTTTGGTTGCAAATTTTCATTCAGAATACACCAAAAGTTTTTAACACAATTATAAATATTTTAATGCCATTCGAATTAACGTATTTAAGAGAAAAGGCTTTCTTAACGTACGAGGCCACAAAACAAATATAGGCAAATTATATGAAATGCAATTGTAAATAGCTTCAATAAAATTAGATTTTGACAGCTGGTGTAAAAAAAATGAAGGACATATATTGTATTCCAGTCACTAATTTTAATGCACCTGTATAATGGGTGACATCTGATTAACAAGTTAATGCCCTTAATGAGTAATTTACATTACGTTAAAAACTTTTTTAACAAAGCTTTAGCCTAGATATGTTTACTTTAAATCTTATTTTAAGACAGTATACTCTTCTAAGGGTGGGATGAGATTCCCTGAAAACACCTTATGCTACAATGGCTTTCATAAGTCTGCAGAGTTTGATGACAACAAGTGTAGGAGAAAAAACAAAGCACAAAATTGATTGGTACATACAATATTAATATAAATAAGAAAAAAAATAAGCACATAAATAAGAGAAAATACAATGAGAAGTAATAAAACTAGTAAAACTAAGCAAAAAAAAAAAACAGTAGCAATTTACAATAAAACTACAGTCATATGCAAAACGAATTCGCTTAGAAATTTATTTAAAATCGCAATGAAGTGCAGGTACCCGAAAAAGTATCTTAATATTTTCTGTTTCATCAGATATACATTTTGTGGGGTTTTTTTAAAATAAAATATATACATAAATAGTGAGAAAATCAATAATAGGAGGCTGTTTAATAACAACTAAATTGTTTTAATTTTCCAGCTAACGAAAATAAGAAATTCAAAAATAAATAACTCTTTGATAAATATGTATTTAAAAAAGATTTTAAGCTAAATTTCAATAAATATTGGATTTAGTTTACATTTTCGTTCAAATAAGTTATTTTACAACAGTAAATAAAAGGCAATTAAATTATTGTTTAAATCTTCGAAAGTTGTTACAAAACATCAGAAAAGATTCGGAAATAGAATAAAACATCATAGGAGTATTCTTTTGGAGAAATGGCTATAAAATATTAATTAAAATTATTTTATCAGCCGTATAATTCTGTGCTTTCACTCAAAGAGTTGTTTTATTTCTGAACTGATTATCCTTTGTTTTTTATTTCACAATAAATCTTGTTTTAAATTCCATTCTTTTCGAAAAAAAACTTTTTGTCTTTCACTTTATATAGTATTTTGTTAGCACCATTCGTATATTGTTTTCAAACATTTATTTTCAAATTAAAAATAACTGTAAAATAAAAAAAATATTTAAAAAAATGGTTTTAAAAATTTTGTTAGCTTGATTCAATGTTTTATTTGAATAATTTTTTCCCTGTGATTTCGTCATTTCATTTCATTCTCTGTAAATCAACCAAACGAAAATAATATATGTATACATATAAAGAAGACTTGACCTTTAAAACAAGAACAGAATGTTCGCCATCATCGTATAAATGACTTTGCTTTTTTTTTTATACGACTTTGCTTTTTTTTATACAGCCGAAATATGCGACGTGTTCAGATTTTTAATGTTATGAGGAAACCTTCTTGGAATAAAAGGGAAAGTCTATTGCTCAATGTCTGCTAGTTTTTTTCAGAATTTTATTTTATTTAACTGTGGGTCATTTTGCTTTCAACTTCATTTAACGTTTAGGAAAAAACGAGAATACATGTTTTTTTTTAAAAAAGTAAAATGGGAAAGAATAAAAGTAATCAAAAAAAATGTTTACTTTTTAATTCATAGCTATTACAAATTAGCATAAGAAAAATTATTAATTTAAAGATTAAATGTTAGCTAATAAATATTGTGGTGGTTTTATTCTATGTTACGAAATTATAAGCCTTCTGAATTGTAAATTAAAACTGCACTAAATATTTAACATTAATGGACTAAATTCATGCGGCATCATATTCACGTGATAAGTACAAACATCTGTTTCAAGCCAACCAGTTCATGTTCTTCGTTGTTGCCAACTTTTGCTTTTTGCAGATTATTTTAAAAAATATACATTCGTAATTATTAATAATGCACATAGGTAAATAAAATGAATTTGATTTAAAAATACACGTTAATGTAAATATTTTTTTACGTTTTCGAACACTCTTTGAAGAATCGTAATATTTGGACATCTTTACTCAATTATCAAATTTGAAAATGTGTCTTAATTTTACAAGTAGAACAACAAGAGCAAGTCTAATGTCAGTTTTGAATTCAATGGAGAACACTTTATTGTATTCATCAAGTGACCGTCATGAATTAAGTCCATCGAAAATGAGATCTTATTAACAAACACCCAATTAGATTTTCGTTCTTTAAAATGAAAAATTCCTTTGTCCAAGTAATAAACTAAACACTGCAGCCAATTAAAATTTGTTCTACGTCGTTGTTGTTTTCATTTCCGCAGCCCTAACCTTCAAGACAAGTTCATGTTGTTTTTATTTTCCTGTTTAATAACCAACAACTATGAAAAATACAGTAATATAAAATAAGGTTTAATGAACAAGAAAATAGTTGAAGGTTTATCAAAATACCTGGGGTGACAACGAGAATTCACTTGCAAAAGTAAGCTACAATAATCATGTTAAGGACATCACAAAACGAGGAAGCTCTACTTTGGATTAAATGCCAGAATGTTCTGGAGAAGAAAAAAAATGGGAAAATGAGAGAGTCGAGTGTCCTTTAAAGAGTCAAGATCAAAATAAGGTTTCTTAAGAATCTATAGCAATGTCGCAATATAACCAAAAGGTCAACCGTAACACGAAATTGATAAACATTAGTAAATATAATAGACACAGAATTCAACTCCGTTCTATATGACTGATACTTTTTGGGGATTTATTTTAAAAAGAGAAAGCTTTTCAAAATGATTCTATTTTTAAAAACTTTTAAAATTAGGTAAAACTTGACTTTTCAAAAAGGGCCATCCAAGAGCTCTTTAAGTTCGAAGTTCAAAGTGTACTGCTGATGAAAGATATGATTTACAACTAAGCAGCACTCTAATTTTTTTTGTTGTTATTCTAAATCATTTGATATTTCAATAAATATAGTCTGCCTTTTATTTACAAGTAAATGACTGAATGAAGGATGTATATTTAATGTGGCAACACATTACGGTATCAAAATGTTACGAAATCAACTCTTTAAAGAGTATATACATAAAACTATAACATTATCACAGTATTAACAGAATCTTCATTCTAAAACTCATTCGTTTCATACAACATTACTGTACCGTTACAGTGTAAATGTATACGGAATATTGAGAAACTGTGATGGTATTATACGTTTATCATAACACAGGGAATTAATTACACCTTTGGTAGCGGATTTATTGAAGAACACTATATTTCCTAGAAAAAAATAGTTCAATAAACTCAAGATAGAGACTACATTAATGTAAATACATTAAAAATACTCCATCATTGTAACATTTAACGCTCCATTAATATCGAGGTATTATAATTACCGTAAAATCCGACGTATAACGCGCACTTTTAACATAGGAAATGAGATCGAAGTTTACGAGTGTGTATTATACGAGTACGCCGGGTATAAAAATGATAGCTCCAAAAACGAAAAAAGGGATGAGCATAAAAAAATTAAGACCACTACATAAATCGGAATACTGTTTATTTAAAAGGAATGCCATACCTAATGAACTTGAAAGGTTGTACAGCTCTAAAAGTATACTATTTTTTTCAAAATCTTACAATAATACCTCAAATAACTGACTTCAAAATCTAAGAGCATTACACACGTGAACTTCACGTCCTTTCTTAAAAAGGGGGAGTGCGTTATACGGCGAATACACCTAAAAATTAAGAATGTAGCTTGAAAGTATAGGTGCGCGTTATACGCCGGACTTTACGGTAGTGGTTTATTAGCATTGCAATTGGTGACAGTACGAAGGCTACAGGCGTCGGACTACATAATTTTGAACCTCGGTCAAGCAACACAGACAACAACTAAGCGGGCACCCCTTCTCCTAACTACCACACCACACCAACAGGAGTACACTGGGTCTCGACAGATGTAACGTGCATCGGCCCCCACTCCAAGGCAAGTCTTCAATGGTACCAGGATGCCGATTCGCGACACTCCGGTCATGAGTTAATGTGTGTGTGACCATCACCACTCAAGAAAATTACGATACACAAGTGAGGATATCGAAAGTTATATCCTAACATTTCCTTTTAGAAGCTTTTGGATACAGGATAATCGAAAAACAATAGATTTTTGCAATGCAGTTCAGTTAATACTTTAAGATCATTTTTTTTAAAGTGAAACTTCTTTGAGCAGAGAATTTGCACAGTTTTGCATTAGGGTGAAAAAGCGAATGGAAATAGTCTACCCCCCATCCCCCCGAATCATCGTCATAGTGAGGAGATAGCGAGCGAGAGGAACGGGGGAGCGAGACACCACGTGACTTGAGTCATATTCGTGAAAAAGTTGGATGATTGCCCACCTTGCCCACCTCTCCAATTGGACAACTTGCCCACCTTCCGATTGGGGGGTCCTTTTCCCCCAGATCCAAGAACATCTATCAACGGTTGTATGAATTGTGTGTGCATTACGGTGTAGACAAAATAGCTCTCGCAGCAAAAAAGCGTGCCTTTTTTAAATGTTTCCTTAGATTGTTGGCTATGTGGTGAAGTGTTCGGCGGCTAATTTGCTTTTTTCAATTTTCATTTGCGTTGAATTATTATTAATTTTAGTCAGAATGCCTAAATCAAACGCACAAAGAGAAAAACAGTTTCGTGAAGAAAAAAAAAGAAAATCTGGCAACAAGTCCAGTCGAAAAAGTGACAAAAAAAAAAACAGAAAAATAGTGCAAATTCATCAAGTGCTACTGCCAAATCTCCATCAGAGTATATGAGAGAATATCGAGCAAGTAAAAAAACATTGCAAAATACTCTCTTAATGCCGAGTTTAAGGGTTGGGAATGCTATTGAGACTCTTCTAATGACACCACGGATTAATACGGACTTTGTGAATCCCCCTGTGCCTTCAACAAGTCTCGTGCGTGTTAGAACGGATGCATGTGAATGGATAATAAACGTTACAAAAACTATGATTCCCATAAAAATGCTCACAAAGATTTTCAAAAGCGTTTCGTTGATAATCCTTTCGGTCACGGGTGTTCGATTTGTGATAGATTATGTTTTAGAGATGATTTGAGAACGCCTGTTGCTGAGCATAAAAATATTTTACAAAATATTTACAGGGAATTAATTTAGAAGACATTAAAGCATGCTACAATTGTGCCAACGAAGTTGAAGTAGGAAAAGTATACCAAATTTATCCAAATATAATGGTTTTGTATACCCATAAATTCCAGAATATCTTCTTACTTTGGATTTAGTATCAGAAAGACTCATTTCGTCACGAATACCTTTCATGCAAATTAGGCAATTGAGACATGTACATGGTCAGTTTGGAATATTAGGGCAATTAGTCAATGTTCCTACGTCGCCAAAAAGTTTCACTTCTATAGCGAGGCGTTACACGCACCATTTTTCAATTCCTGCTATTAGCTAACACTCTCTATATATGTATTTATTTATCTTGGTGGAATTTTCAATCGTTAATAAAGTACATTTTAAAGCACTCAATTGAGCTGAACTTTTATATACATCAGGGGTGTCCAACCCAAATGACCTTGCAGGCCACTTCGGAAAAACATTATAATTTCGTAGGCCGCACATAAAATTATGTATCTTTATATCAGATTAGGAAACAAAAAATAACATTTGTTGGAATGAAATTTTAATTAAGTGTTCCTTTTGAATTGATTTTTCGTTACTCATTAATAGAATTCGATTGTGCTGTCATTCGCAAACGATTAAGTATACATTGTCCTTTATCTTAACCGTCCTGAATATTTTTTTAAACTTTAAAAACATCTCTGACTGTCTTTTGTTTTTTTGGGGCATTCCAAACCAAAAAGGAGGAGAAATGAAAGTCGCACACACAAAGAATCGTGTACCATCCATAGTAAAGGATATACATAATGCAATTCGGAATTTATTAAAAAAGTAATTTATTATAGTAAAACCCAATGTAACTGTTTGATAAAATATAAATCTATTTTAATCTAAAAGACATTTCTATTATCAAAAAGGATTTATTTTAAAACAAGAGCACGTAACAAGCAAATACATTGTAGATTTATTTATGTATATAAATTTCAAAATGAAAAAACCTTAAAAACCTGATGTTTAAAATATTTTTAAAAAGAGTTGGCGGGCCGCAACTTACGTACTGGCAGGCCGCGTGTTGGACACCCCTGATATACATGATTATTTTGGATGACAATAGGGTAATTTAATTATAATTAATAAAAATTAATTGATTGAAACTATTTAAAGAAATACAAATACAGCCACGTTGGCATCATTTTTGGTGACTTAGCGACCATTTTGGCGACTTGTGACAACACTTGAAAAGGTCTTTTTTCCTCACATTTTAAAGCGCTCATTTGAGCTGAAACGTTCTATACACTATTGTTTCGGGTAAAAATACGATAATTTAATTATAATTAATTATAATTAATTGACTGGGGCTAATTATTTAAAAAATTACAGATACAGCCACGTTGGTTTCATTTTTAGCGACCTGGGTCAAAACTTTAAAAAGATTTTTTTTTCACGTTTTAAAGCATTCAGTTGAACTGAAATTTTATTTACGCGATTGTTTTGGATTACAAGACAATACTTTAATGATAATTAATAAAAATTAATTACCACTTAATGTTGTGATTCTGTCCTATGCATATACATATTTATATTAATTGTAACTATTCAATAAAAAGTAGCTAAAATAAAAAATTTCTTTGTTGATCTAAGTAGGAATTGACTAAAAAATTTTTTTTAATATTACTTGTTTTCAAATTAAAAGCAAGCTGATGCATTGCTTACAACATAAGAAAATGTAAGTTTATAACTGTCAAGCAACAAAAGCCTCCTTAATTAATTTCTACTGTAAATAAATAATTGTTCTAAAGCATCTTAACTGGTATTTCGGCCAAATTCACGCATCATTAGGAGGCAGAATCAGGTAATTATCGAATTATAATATGAATGAATAGATGCGTTAATTAAAACCCATAGACATGTTAATTGAAATCCATGCAGTACTTGGAAACTCTTTGTGAGACAGGATTATTATTCAATTAAAACTCTGAAATAAAAATTCCACTAGTTTTTTTACAATATTGTTACGAATTTTGTGTAAATAATGTAAATAATTTGTATTTGAGTGTTATATTTATTTCATGTTAAAATTGTACTATTCTCAAGCAGTGCCGCCCCTTACGTTATAATGGCGATTCAATGAGAACTTGGCGAAATCTTGGCGGTAGAGCCAAGTTGGCGGCCAATTTGGCGACTTTGGCGTCATTGGCAACTATGCTGGCGAGTTCGGAGCCCTCTGGAATCTTCTAGAAAGTAGTAGATCTCTCCACTAGTGTCACGTTCAATGACACGAGCGGATATATTTCTGGAAGTTTCTGTCGCGCCTATAAAAACGATGCTCGCCGGTACGGCGGAAAGTCTTGATTAAGCCAGCGAGTAGTGAGGGTTGTTTGGACTAGCGATTAGCTCGGCAGTGCTTGTGAATAATTTTTACGTACGTGTATTTTTAAACACTGTTTATTGTGTTTGATTGCTGTTGAAGGTGTGAAGACCTTCGGATATTTACCCTGTGAATATTGCCGATGAATCCTGTATTGAAAGGATTGGATATTCTATAATAAATTCGCATCGCTCTTAAAGAACTGGTTATTTTTTCTTTGTGATTGTTTTTGCATAAAATCCTCGAATCCGGATCCACGTAACAATACTTTTAATGCAGCCGAAAAATGCTGGTTAATTGGTGTGATTCAATTGAAATGTAAATTTAGATCAAATTGCTAAATTTTACCCCTTTTAAAAGCTGAAACACGAGCAATTTAATCTATTTTAAACAAACTAAAAATAGCTTCAGATAAGCTATTATCGCATGTCGATAACACAAGGCAACTCAATTTGAAGTAGGATTAACACTTAAAAATAAAACAATAACGATAATTCTTAGAAATCGAATGCGATCGAAAACAAAAACTATTTCGCCATCTTATGTATATAAGACATTCTATGGACACAAGTGAAGGTACACTAAGCAATTTTTCAAGCAAAATGGGAAGGGGGATTCAAGAATTCATTCTTTGTATTAAAATATATACCATTTATGAAATCTTTAAAGATAGCTACAAAATATCAAATTCAAATCAATAATTTTAAAAATAAATAGAACTTTTCAAACCATTAAAATGAAGAACATAAGTAAAAGAAGTACAAATAGGAGTTGATTCACAATAATACCTACAGTAAAAATTTCCGATTGTCTTGCATTATAATAAATACACCAATATGTAGCTAACCAAAAATTCTGACTTGTAAAGGGAAAAGAGTTTGCCAATATATATATATACTGCTAAAGTATAAATCCAAATATTTCTTCTAGTGCTATCGTTATAATACTCAAGGAAGGCATTAACAAGGTAATATTTATCCAAAAACTATCTGTAGAATTCTTCTTTGGGGTAGTAATAAATTTAGAAAAGCCAGAAGAAAAAATTATATATCGATGAAACCAAACGAAAGAAAATACTTATTTTTGCAAGGGAGCATTTAAATAAATATAGTGTATTTTGTGTATTAATTACGATAGAGAACGTGTTGTTTTCAGGTTAAAGTAAACTCGGAAGAAATATAATTTAGAATCTGAAAACCGAGTTGCCCAGAAAAGAATGCTCAAGCAATAGTAAAACAGTTTGATGGTATGGGGTTGCATGTTAGATACAAGTGCTTGCTAACTAAAGTTCATAGATAGTAAAACGAACAAGCATTTCCTCTTGAATATCCTTAAACACAATCTTCAGTAAAGTGCCAGTAAACTTCATTCATACAAAACTTTTAATTCGAAAAGACACAATGACCCAAACATATTGCTCGTACTATCCGTCAGTGATTGTTCTACCATACTCCCAGGGGTCCGGAGGGATTTGGAGGAGCCCCGATAAGCTGGACTTAACTAGATTTTCTGGTTATAAATTTCGATTCTCCAGTGGCAAGGGATGCTGTAGATCT
This sequence comes from Trichonephila clavipes, assembly GCA_019973935.1. NCBI lineage: Eukaryota > Metazoa > Arthropoda > Arachnida > Araneae > Nephilidae > Trichonephila > Trichonephila clavipes. The sequence continues at coordinate 686,306 of BMAU01000077.1, forward strand.
TCTGCGCCCTAGGCCCGAAATAAACTTAAATAGACACTGCATACACCACACACTCTTAAACATCCAGCTCAGTCCTCCGACTTAAATCCAATGAACATTTATAGAAACACCCTGAAAATAGAGGACAGAAACATAATGTGCTGGACATAAGCCAAATGAAAAGGCTTCTCCCACAAGTATATGACAAAATTTATTCTGAAACGACAAAGAAATTCGTGAATTCAGTGTCAATTAGGCTTAAAGCCGTTATCAGAAACAGAGGACCGGCTACAAAGTATTTAACACATTTTTTTCTAGTACTATACTCTGAAAATTAATTAAAAGAAGCTTTTTTTTTTTGTAAATTGTTTCTGAATTTCCTGAAACCACTTAAACTGGTTTTATATTCCTTGAGGTGATACAATTGCTCACCTTTGACAATACCAAAGCAGTTTGACTGGTTTAGCTTCATTTGCAAGCCTTTAACAGGTTTATGTTAGTTTTTGCGCTATTTTCAACACGCGTTACATTCGTATGCTCACATTCAAACTTTAGAAGATGTTTGCTGGCAACTGATTTTGATGTTAGTAGTTCAACTGTAAATCGTGGGCCTAGAAGCTAGCCGCAGTGTAAGAAGATCAAGGAAAAAACAATTTTTAACTTCTAAAATGGAAGGAAAACGTTTATTATGGGCTAAAAACTATAAATTATGAATTACTGAAGATTGGAAGAAAGTAATTTTCAGTGACGAAGCTCAAAAATTTATGCAGGATTACAAAGGAAATTTCGTGAGACGAGCACGACAGCAACTGTTAAACACCCTATGAAAGAGATGTTTAGTAGTTGTTTCACGTCAAAGGGCACTGGAAGCTTAGTTCCTGCTCTTGGTATGACGAATTCAACCAAGTACAAATGAGTATTACAACGTAGGTTTGTTGCATTCATGCAAATTTTTTCCTGAACATCTCAACATGACTTGGCACCTTGTCATAATTCAAAAATAGTAACACTATTTCCATTTTGGAAAACAAGATATTGGAGATTCAAGTTTACTTGGAGATTCACCAGAAATCCTTTTGAGAACGTGAGAAACACAGTTTGAAAAAACGCTTATGTAAGATGGACTGTGCAACAAAAGAACGCAAAACACACACACACAACTAATGGTATATATAAGTGTGGTTGAAATCAAGAATATGTGCCAAAATGTATTTAAAAGAAATCATTTTTGCTAAAGGAGGACATATTTCACACTAATGTGCGTATTTATCAATGAATATAAAGGCATAGTATGAATAAAAAAAGCATATATTTTTTTTTTTAAAAAAAATGATTTTTTTACTTTGTCCTAATTAGTTTGCCCATGATATTGTATTTTTAATCACAGCCTTTTCACTTTTATGCTTCATTTTGATGGGTTGAAAAGTTCTACTTGTTTCTGTAAATCTATTAATTTGAATTTCAGTTTAAAATTTTGTAGTTATATTTATTAATATACTAAATTATATAAGTAATACATTTTGGTAAAAATAATGAATTGCACCCCGAAAGTGTTTTAGAAAGTGTGCTTTCACTTATGTCTCCATCCCTACATATTTTCCTAAAAATAAAAAGTTGACGTAAAAATATTTTATGCATAAAATTAATATTTAATCCGTGTCTTAATAATAAATGTAAGCAAAATAAATGATAGAAGATTACATTCTTCAAACTTATAAAGGAAAGCATGCGAAAATAGAAGAAAAATGTACTGTTTTCTCAATCCGTTTATTTAAAATGAAAATTTAAGGAGAAAGACATTTCCCCAGAAAAATAAAAAAAATATTACAAAATCCAATTACAAATTATTCAAACACAGATTAACAAAAAGAAACGATAATAAAATTGAAAGAACTTGAATAAAGCAGAACTAGAGGAAATGTCCCATATAACTGATTTACAAGTATGAAAATTTCTCGGTTTTCCATCGAATAATGCCGCATTTGTCTATTTGAATTCGTATTGAAGGAACTTAAAATAGATTAACTAAACAACGAACAATGTTTAAAGGGAGGAAATTCCCATTGCCTATGCTAATTTCAAATTATTTGAATTCTAAATAGTACTTGAATTTACTCTAATTGATCATTAATTAATTCGATCTTTTGATACTAGAAGACGAGATGGCCGCGTAAGATGAGAGGTCTTTTCATCTCGTAGCTGGTGTTGCTTTCGTTAAGGCGTGGGATCCGAGTTCAGGTGCCATTAAACTCCCGAGTATATAGGAGTGAACTTTAAATTTGTCGAGGCTCAAAATCCTTACATTGATATGATGTGGTTAGGGGCGGCTATAGAGCCAGACAAAGTGCCCGGGGCGGAAAATTTTAAGGGAGGCATTTAGATCAAATTTGAAATATATATATATATATATATATATATATATATATATATATATATATATATATATATATATATATATATATACAGTCGCACCTCCATATAACGAACCTCTATATGGCGAATATTTCTATATAACGAACTTTTTTCCTGGAACCAAGAACATTTCACGATTTTATTCATAAAATAATCTCCCTATAGCGAAGTGCATTTTCTATATAACGAACTTTTGAACTTTTTTTCTTACAACTCAATTTATTTCCCTCCCTATTTTTAAAGTATTTCTGGGCATTTCAAGTTGTTCTCCATTAACACATTTTATGGTGGTTATAAATCTTGAACTGGCTTTATCAGATGCCTAACTCACCGAGAGCAATAGATATCTGGGAGTTTCATCCAAGGAGTACATCTTTGACCCCCATTGTGCAATTCATTAGAAACATCTTCGATGTCCTCTTTCACCCTCAGTGGAGTTCTAGTTATAAAATAATGTACATTTAAAATTACTTATGGGCTTTCAATTGTAGAAAATGTTTATAAAATTCATTAATTTTAATATAAAATCAATGTTAAAAATACAGTGCACTCCTCAGCACTCTTTTTTCTAGTTTTCCTTGCAGTTTTTTTTTTTTTATGGGTAAGACTTATAAAATAAATAGATATTAATTTACAAAAAGGGTGCTAATAATTACTTTTTTTAAGTATATAGTGTGTATGAATTTAAAATTTGTCTTACGTGGTTTATAAAGTATATTGAAAGATGAACCTCTATGTAACGAAATTTCCATATAACGAACTTTTTTTCGGGATTTTGAGACTTCATTACGTAGAGGTCCGACTGTATATATATTGTAACAAAAAATTTGGTATATTTTCTGAAATATTGTTGGGTGTGAATTTGGTAATTCATTTAATATATCTTATTTCCTTTTTTTTTTTTTTTTTTTTTTTGTACTTTGTATGTTTCATGTCAGTTTTCTTTTATGTTAAAACTTGTAGGGTTCGAGTACGGAAATGTATGTTAAATCATGAAATTGGGTATGTTTACACACCTTTCATTAGTAACTTTCTCCCCATCCCGGAGTGGATCACAACAGACATTCCTTTCACCCAAATGATGTCCGGTGTCAGCTATCCAAAAAGGGACAGGGGTAATAAGTTTTTGGTAGAAAAGGAAATGTTTTATTTTAGTCTTGAGTGTAGTCACTATAAGTTAAAATAAACGTTTGTGATGCTCACCATCAGTAGACTCTTTTTCGAGGAAATTGGCCTGTTGAAATAGACGATTCTGTCCTCTTGTGCATATTAACTCGTAATTGTCATGCTACCTTTTTGTTTCGCAAGAATTATTCAAGTTTCGTAGGTGTGTATCTATCTTTTAATTATAATTTACAATTTATCTTTTAATTAACAATTTATCTTTTTTAATTATAATTTTTTTCTTTAGAGAGAGGGGCGGCATTTTCTATTTTTGTTCGGGGCGGCAAAACTGCTAGAACCGGCCCTGATGTGGAAGTTTAGAGAATGAATGCCAGCTCAGATGTCGACTTCGTCGATTGATCGTGATTTAAAATTAAGAGATTTGTCACTAATAGCCAGTGACGTGTATGTAAAGGTAATGTTGGTTGATTGATTGAATATTAACGTCGCACTGTTCAGCTATACGAGGGCTTTTGGCGACGGACCACGTAATTAAGGTAATGTTGGAAGTTCTCAACAAATTTTTCATTTTTACGCAGGAGATTACCCCCTCGGCGCTTTCGTCTATGTGTTTTTGAGAACGTAACTCCCCCTCCCCCATTATACGGCGGATTTACAAAGGATGGCGTCCTTGGCGTCAGTCAGGCTTTGGGCCCCCTAGAATCCTGCTCCTCCCCACACGATGCGGGGTTTTCGGGGATGTACGCTACGCCACTTGTCTCCCTTTTTACTCTTAAATAATAAAAAAATTTCGATTCTAGTTATTATGTAGACTGACTAGAATAATGTATCGCAGTATGTGTTTATTCTTCAAAATTAAATGGAATATCATTAGAAAAGAAATACCCTTACTTTTTTTTAACGAATGTATATTGCCTTTGCAAGTCAAGGGAACATTTTGAGAGGTTTAATTTTTTTAAAACATAAAATAGCCTCTTATAAAGGGTGTTTTTTTTAGAGGTATAGAACTTTAAATTGCAATAAAACAACGATGTATTTTTCGATTGACATGAATTTTTTTTTATTCGAAAGATAATCTTGTGACATTACATTTTAAATATGATTTCTGGCATATGACTGCCACGGCTGGCTCGGATGTAGTCCAATCTGGACGTCCAATTTTCGATGACTTTTTCCAACATTTGTGGCCGTATATCGGCAATAACACGGCGAATGTTGTCTTCCAAATGGTCAAGCGTTTGTGGCTTATCCGCATAGACCAATGACTTTACATAGCCCCACAGAAAATAGTCTAGCGGTGTTAAATCACAAGATCTTGGAGGCCAATTCACAGGTCCAAAACGTGAAATTAGGTGGTCACCAAACGTGTCTTTCAATAAATCGATTGTGGCACGAGCTGTGTGACATGTTGCGCCGTCTTGTTGGAACCACAACTCCTGGACATCATGATTGTTCAATTCAGGAATGAAAAAGTTAGTAATCATGGCTCTATACCGATCACCATTGACTGTAACGTTGTGGCCTTCATCGTTTTTGAAGAAGGATTCCACCAACCCATAAAGCGCACCAAACAGTCAGTTTTTCTGGATGTAACGGTGTTTCGACATACACTTGTGGATTAGCTTCACTCCAAATGCGGCAGTTTTGTTTGTTGACGTAGTCATTCAACCAGAAGTGTGCTTCATCGCTGAACAAAATTCGCTTATGAAAATCGGGAACAACGGCAATATCGTTTTGGGCCCATTCGATGAATCTACGCCTTGCTTGATGATCGTTTTCATGAATTGCCAAACCAAACTGAGAGTAAATCACTTGACAGCTGTTAAATCGGTCGCCATCTTGGAAAGGAATGCCAACTTAAACTTCTATACCTGGAAAAAGAACACTCTTTATATTCCACAAAAAGAGTCTTCAGCCGTCTCCGGAATCGAACTCGTGATTCCATTTGAACATCGTTGGTTACGACTCATGACCTTTAACCACTTAACTAATGACTTATTGGTTAGTTCATTAGTGAGTGAGTGAGTGAATATTAAAGTCGCACTAAAAAGACACCAGCAAGAAAAAGTTCATCATGCTATTTGTCGATCATCAAAGGACAAACTACGTCGCCCATCCGGTATAGTGGTTAGCAACGCTGACTACTGTGCTGTTGGGCCTGGGTTCGAACCCCGGAGAAGACATGGATGTTTATAAATGTATAGTGCCTTTGCGGCATGGGGGTACTTTAAATAGCTCTAGCCGCAAGTCCTCTCGTGAGGTTGGTGGAAGGGGAATAGAGGTGGGATGCCCCTGACCACCTCCTGGGGGCTCTCCTTCAAAATTGGGGTGAAACCAAGCTAAATCGCGCTGTCACCTGTATGGTGCTTAAAGCTACGGCAAACGACAAGCGTCACTTAGCTCTTTGCCATGATGAATTTCGTGGGCTTTGATCTGGCCTTTGCCGAGCAGATGACACTAGTAACAACAAAACTAAAATAACTTGAACCAAATGTGACAGTTCAGCCTGCAAATAATATCCCTGTAATGCTAGCGAAAAGTGTCTGTTATTTGTGTATTTTATAAAGTCATGCCCATTTGAAAATTTTATATCAGTTGGATTAGATTTTTTTTTCTCAAATTATCAAAGAAAAATTTTAAAGTCCTTAAAGGAAGGTAAGAATACTCTCTCTTAGTTAAATTATTCACCGTAATTACGATTTCGATCGTAAACAATAAAAATAATTATAAAAATAAGATTGAGGTGACTCGGTCACCTCGCGCAACCATTAACCTTAGTATCGAGTGTGTGCCTGCTCCCGGGTTGACACGCTCACTGCTGCTGTAGGTGGAAAGGCGATGCCAGCCGTAGAAATGAATTTTACCCCAAGAGTCGACTGAAGGGGAGAATAAATGTTGATGAATAGTTCTTCCCACGATAGCACGGGAATGGCTTTTGAAACATCATTCCACACTCCACGCTTAAGCGGATTTGGGTTCTCGGGTTGATGTCATGTCCCGCGATGGGGCGAGACTCTGCAGCGAATAATTTAAGTTCATATGTCGGTTTCAGATTCATCGGTTCACGTATGTTCCCTTCTCGCTGCATTGGATACGTCCACGGTCTACTAGTCGCTCATAGTTGTTCAAGTACTCAACTCGACACAATTTTGGGTTACTTGTGTTTTTGTAATAAAAATAGTAGTTTGTGATATTTCAAAAAAGAGGGATACAATGCCAAAAACAAGCAAAGAAAACATACAATTTTAATACAAATTGGTCACACCTACGCAACTGAGTGGACCGTAACACATTAAAAATAGCGGAAGTAGCCCGTACCCTGGTGAAGTCCGCCCACCTCTGGTCTAATGTCAAAGACCAAGACCAAAATTCAAAACAAATTTCAAGGTAAAATTCGCCCCAATAGCGAAGGATTACGTCTTTCCAACGATTGTCGTGTAGCGTGCTGATGTACGTTATACCAATTAGGGATGTGTGGTTCCAGTTCAGATGTCGACCTTGTCTTCTGATCGAGGCTCAAATTTACGAGGGTGAGTGAATAAATATTAACGTCGCACTATTTACCTACTCGAGAGCTTTTGACGACGAACCTTGTAATTAGGAACCATGGTCAAGTGACGAGGACAACACCTGAACTAGCACCTCCTTCTAATTTCCACATCACACCAACGGGAGGACGTTTGAACTCTCGACAGATTTAACGTACATCGCTACTCTAAACGGCGGGTCTTCAGCAGTACTGGGCTCGAACTCATGACACGCCGGCCACGAATCCGTTACCTTGACCACTAGGCTAAAATTGATTTGATTTGATATTAGCGTCGCACTGTTCAGCTACACGAGGGCTTTTGGCGACGGACGACGTAATTTTGAACCATGGTCAAGTGACGTGGACGACACCTGAGCTGGCACCCCCTCTTCTAACTACCACACCACACCGTCGGGAGGACGTTTCAGCTCTCGACAGATTTAACGTGCATCGCTGCCCTAGACGGCGGGTCTTTGGTCGTACTGGGCTCGAACTCGTGACAAGGCAAGCCACGGTCCGATACCTATACCACTCGGCTACCGCGGCCACTCAAAATTACGAGGCGAACTAGCAATGTTTAGCGAACTTTCGAGTCCTGCACCGTCGCCAAAAGCCCTCGTGCAGCTGAACAGTGCGACGTTAATCTTCACTCACTCACTCACTTCGAGTCCTGCAGATATCGGGCAATCAGAAACGTTCGATACATAAATGAATCTCTCAATATTCATAAGAACTCTTAAATACTCACAAAATTTTTATACTGCTATAAAATTTAGAGATATTCTAGAATTGCACAACATTTTTTTTTTATTTTAAGCATATGAATTAAAAATCCATTTAGCAAAAGTTTTTTGCTCATATAAAATCTATTATGCCTCTAAATGGAATCATAATTTGCTTGTTAGTTTCTGAAGTGTCTAATTTAAGGCGGATTAAAATTGACGAAATTTAAAATTTGATTGAACTAAAATAAGATTCGGTTAGGTTTATAAATTAATGCTCTAGTACTACCACCAGTAAAACTCGTAATTTTGCTTTCGGTAAAGTGACGAGGATGACACTTAAGCAGGTATCTCTCTAAATTTTCTCAAACCATATGAAGATTTTGAGTCCGAGTTTCATTGAATGTGAAACAGCCCTGATTATTCAGCGAATCCGATCATGGAATAAAAATTCGAATCGGATGTGTTAATTACTGAGGTAAGTTGAAAGTTTAAAAAAAAATTCTTTTAAATATATATATATATATATACATTTCACACACAAATTTAAACACGAGACCTTACTAAGTTTTACATTAAATTAATGGATCTATAGAAGAGATAAATAATTTAAAGTAGGCACCTTCAGTTTAATAACTAGTCGTCAAGGTAACTGACTTGTGGCCGGCGTGTCATGAGTTCGAGCCTAATACGCTGAATAGCCGCCGTGTAGGGGAGCAATCCACGTTAAGGCTGTTTTCGGCTAATGTTAAAGAATAGGGACCAAATTCGAAATATTTTTTTCAGATATAAAAGTATTCAAACATTATTATATATTCTGGCTTCACTATCCTGTAGAGAATCACATATTTTATCATACTACTCATTTTTAACCGAGTTGACACATTTTTTCTTTTATAAAATGTGTGTGTTTCGCATTCCTTTTTTTTTTCTCCTATACCATAATGCTAAATGATCTATCCGTTTACATGTTAAAAGGAAAAACTAATTATTTATGAAATATTTTGAAATTTTAAAACACTATATTATAAGTTAATGTATGAGCTACAATATCACAAATTTCTATAAAAATAGAGGCATTTTTTCTGTCCGAAAATATGCTCCGCGTCAAGTTCATGCTCTCGTACATATGGCGAAAACAACCTTAAATCTGTCGAGAGCTCAAACGGCCTCCCGTTGGGGTAGTAGTTAGGAGAGGGAGTGCCAGCTCAGGTATCGTCCTCGTCACTTGACCATGGTTCAAAATTACGAGGTCCGTAGCCAAAAGCCCTCGAGTAGCTGAACACAGTGCGACGTTAACATTCACTCAGTATAACATTCACCGGTTTTTCATAAGAAAATAGTCGCAATTATAAAACAACGAAAAAAGAAACAAAATTATACTTCTGCACAAAATTACCGATGAAGAAATTTGATTTCTAAGCATGAATGTAAAATGTATGGAATAAATTTTAAATTTAATGCATCGAGAAACTATTTTTGAAATTATTTGACTCTCATTCTAACATTTTACAGTTAAGTAGCATAAGAAAATTCAAAATGAGAAGTTGATGAATCCTAATATTATTGGAATCCATGAATTTCAGTTCATTCGACACAACGGATACGCAGTTTATTATAACTAATACTTTCCCGCAACTATTACTGAAAACGTAATTGCGCTTTATTAATTGTTTTTTTCTTTTGTTATTTAATTCCTTGAGAGTTTTATGCATGTAGAAACCATTTAACATGTATTCGATATAATTTTTTTTAAAAAGCAAATCAAAATACAACAGTTTAATTGATAACGATATAATTAACTTATAGATAAATTGAATTTAATTGATTAAAATAACAATTGATATAGATGACAAAATTGCAATAGAATCAAAAAGTATAAGAATTAAAAAATAAAAAATGTTAAAAAAAATTACTTTTTCTAAGGAAACATTTTAAACACATTAACACAATGCTGAATCGATATGAAACATAGTACATAATTTTTTGAAACCTTAGCTTTCGTTCTAAATTTATAAGAACAATAAAAGCGAAAATCAAGAAAAATTAATTCCAGTTTTTACCCAATCATAATCAATAACATTTTATTTGTTCGTAAAACGTCGAATGAGTTTTCCAATATCAGACCATTTTTAATTATTCAAAAGAAATTCCATGATTATCTTCTCGATTTCAAAATAGATTCAGACGATATCTTTTTCTCCAGCCTAATCTAAGTAATAAAGAACATTTTATTTGGATGATACGTTATAAGTTTTTAAAAATTATTCTTTTTACAAAAATTGCGTAAATTAAAATTAAAATGAAGTGGAACCATAAAATATATTTAAAGCATTAGTGCACTTTAATTCGTTTCTCGGAATTTTGAGCTAAACTTGGAGATAATCTTCTGAACACACACTGGTGGTTCTTCAAATATATACTTATACGTATTTTTATCCTGAAGGCAAAATAGAATTATTCAAATCGTTCAAGTATTTCAAAACTTGATTTTTTTCCGCTTATTTTTAAGAGGAAAAAATTCGTTGTAGATATTTGAGTGACAATAAATGGGTTTATATAAATTATTTTACAGTTATATATCACAGCATCAAATCAAATTGATAAAATGATGAATATGCTTGTAAAATTTATTTTAGTCAATAGCACAATTACTTTTCTCAATAAAAATGAGCGATTAAGTTAGATTTATTTTTAATTTCAAAAATAGATGATAAAAATAATTTCAATCGGTTAAATTTAATCAAAAATAATATAGACTCAATTTACAAGGGGAAAAAATCGTATTGTCTCTTCCCCCAAAAAAATTTTTAAAGTAAATAATTCTCAAAAAATAAAACAATAATTAAAAGAACTATTTTAATAGCTATGACAAACTACTTATAAATAACTAACAGAAAAAGGTAAATTTTAATTAAAAATAAAAACTTATCGCATCTTTAAAATAATAATATAATTTCACTACACGAGTCTTCACTTTTCTAATTTTTAAAAATAACCAAAGGTTTGGAAATCCTTATTCCAACTGAAAACTGTTTCAAAATTACCACATGGTAAAAGAAAAGAATCATAATTTATGGAAAGGCTCTTCTAGAACCGGAAAACGGAGATCTTGCTTGAAATCCAATTTCCGGACAGCTCCGATCTCCAATTTGGCGGGTATTTCGCTCTTGAATCAACGCTAAACATTTCTTTTTCAAGGCAAAGCGACCACGTGGTAGATAAGAACAACTAAGTCCATCTGTTTTAACCCCACATATTCTATGACAAACAACCGAAAATTAACTAATTCTAATAAATAAGACAAGAGCACTTTACCTCCAATCAGAAGAGGCGACAGCTTCGATCTGGCGTGTTATCTCTCGAACAGCCCGGAATACACTGACGATTTTACTTCCATTTTCTTTCTCCACGCTTTATTCACCAGGCACTAGTTTATACTTTTCTTTTTAGTAATTCACTCAGGCTTCTCCAGAACCGGTTTGACCCCAGTGTTCGGAAGAGAAACACAGTTTCGATATCTCTCAGAACATTCTACTGCACGTTCGAAAACCCAGTAGACTTATTCATTTGGCCGCAATCGACCTTTCGCGAGATGTTTCGCCAATGAAGGTGCTATCGAGTGTTGTTAGTTTCCCTGCCACGCTGTCGACAAGTTTGCCTTCTCTATCAGTCTTGCTTTTCTGGCGTAATATCCTTCCTTCCTAATGACAGGATTAATTTTTTGGTGATTAACTTGGATCAGCTTGCCTGCTGATAGATAAGCAAACGTGCTGGCTCAGTCGGTGCTGTTCCTCTTTGTAGTGGCGACTAGAATGGCGTTAAATCGCCGTTACTACTCCCACGTGGTTTCGATCGCTCCTTAGTGAAATCGAACTATGAATAAATTAGACGTCCCCTTTTTTTTTTTTCTTCTATTTTTCGCCCCCTCTCGCTTCTGTTAGGATTTCAAATCCATGATTTTAAAATACCAAGAAAAAGAATCATTAAAATACGAGATTCGATCTTCGCAATGGTTCTAGAGTTTAATTTTTTAAGCGAATTTTCTCCATAAAAATAATACTATAAAATGATAATTAAAATAACAGATTCGATTTTCACAATTATTCTGGTTTGATTTGTTGAATTTGTGGTCTCCGTAAAAATATTACTATGAAATAGTAAAAGTAAGCATTAAAATATGCTATTTGATTTTCACAAGTCGTCTAGAGTTTAATGTGTTTTATTTATTTTCTCCTTAAAAAATAACATTATAAAAAGAATAAAAAAATCATTAAAGTATGAAATTCGATTTTACCAATTATTCTAGAGTTAGATTTGTGTAATTTTTCTTCTCCTCAAAAATAATTCTATAAAATAATGATAATAATCATTAAAATATGCGAGATTCGATTTCCACAATTGTTCTAGATTTTAATTTGTTACATTGATTTTCTCCTCTCACCGGTAAAACAATAATACAAAATAATAATATTTTAAATATGAGATTCGATTTTCACAATTATTCTAAAATTTGATTTGTTTCATTAATTTTCTCCGTAAAACTTAATACTATAAAATAATAAAAATAATCGTTCAATTTTAGAATCAATTTGCACAATTGTACTGTTTTATTTGTTAAATTCATTTTCTCCGTAGAAAAATAAATAATTCTATAAAGGAATATAATAAGTAGTTTTTAAAGAAGCTTTTAAGTAGTATTTTTAAGTAATAATTTTTGTATTATTTTAAAATGTGCCTTTGTTTCAGAAGTTCTTAAATAATCTTTTGTTTAAAATACATACGAAAATTAATTTTAATATAAAAAATTCAAATAGGTTTCAAAAAGATTCCTCTTAAAGTTGTGACGAATCTATTCGCGTCTTCTAACATCCTCTTGGGGAATCTTTGGGTTCCCATTCGCGTTTAATTCACAGCCATCCCTCTCAAGAAGAAACCTTGATATTCAGATTAGCTCGACTATATAAAGTCAGAGTTTTGTAATCATGGTAGGGGGAGGTAAGAAGCTACTATATTCGCTACGCAGGTGGGATTGAATAAAAATGACTTTCGCATGTAACGATTAAAAGTGGTGTTTGGCCATTGTGTTGAATTAGTAGATTTAAGAGATTAGGAATCCAATTTAGATTACGTTGAGTTAAATAAGTTACTAGCGCATATTTGCTTAATATTCATTGCTTTCTCCCTGCTACTCCTTTGACATTCACTTAGAGAATAAATTGTTGTTGGTTGGTGTGTTTGAGTAAATAAATTATTGTTATTATGTAATTTTCTGGATCTGCTTTCATTCCTCCTACACCCTTAGGTAGGAGGAATCAACTTCACACAGGGGAGTAAGTCACTCACAAAGTGAAGTACAATAAAAAAAAATAAACAAAAAACATACTAATGAAAATGGTGAAATGTTAAAAAATAAATAACATATTTACTATTAATAAAAGATTTGTATATATATACCTTTTAAAAATATAGACAAACTGTTGTTTTTTCCATTCAATCATTCATCAAAAATTATTCACTTATATTCCATTAAGCAGTAATTCTTGAAGTATATACCACTATTATGAATCTCTATTAAAGGGTCTTAGTGTTGTTAATTTTGTCTCGAGGGCTGAAAATATAAACAATTTTCAAATAGATATAATTCTTTGAAATTAAGATTAAATAATTCGAGCCTTTTACATATTATTTATAAAAGAATGGGGTTACAAAAAAGTACAAAATGTTTAAAATATAATAGTTTTAAAAATTATAAGCATATGAAAACATTTTTTGTAATAAATATTAAGTAATTTTTAAGTTGCGCATGCTATTTTCTAAAATAGTAGCCCCCCCCCCTTGATGTATAAAACTTTATAGAATTATAAAATATATCATACTTTTTAAACCCTTCCTAATTTTCGTATTATGTATCTTTTGTATTTAGAAATATTTTTAGAATATTGAGAGAAATTTTCTTTAAAAAAAATCAACTTTTTAATGCAATGTTTTTATTTTTTAAAAAAAAAAAACTTTATTATTCTACTTATATAAAAACAATAACAGTGTAATGAGGATGCATTTAACTTTATAAATCAACTTATTGCTAGTAAAGAATTATATCTATTTGAAAATTGTTTATATTTTCAGCCCTCAAGACAAAGCTAACACCCAATTTAAAGGTAAACAGGATAATTTTATGCCAGTGTGTGTGTTTCCAAATTTTCGAATAATTAAAAATGTGCCACGAACAAAAAAAGCTGAGAATTACTGTATTATTGAATAATAAAATTATTATATACAATGTGTATAAATACAAATTATACTATATTCAAATATTTTCCTAATATTTCCTCTTTTTCGTATAAAACTAATATAAAACATGTTTGAAAATTTTACATCGAAGATAAATTTAAAATCATCATAATAGCTTACAAAATGTCTTTTTTCACACAATAAGATTATCAAAAATTTCTAATATTAGATCTAAAAGATATCTTGTTTAATATTCTTCCATTAGAGATAATTGATTCCGAATTACAGTTTCAATTCCAATCTCCTTTGATCTTATTTTTTTGATAATAAAATTAGGTGCATGTTTCCTACTTTAACTAATGGAACCGGATCAACAGATAAGACACAATAGAAGCAACACTCTTTTGACTCTGATCGGTTTCATAACAAAGGAAAAGCATTTTCAAAATACTTCCTAATTTTCATTTTATTTTAGTTTTATTCCTGTAATACCATAAAGGTTGTTGAAAGAAACTGTGAAATATATATACAAAAAAATATACTGTCAGAAATTCTTGAATATTTTCATTCAAGAATTGTTATTGATATTGGTATCGTGGAAGAATTTAAAACCTAGCGACATAATGGTTATTGAAATAATTACTGTAGAATTTCTTTTTTTCATATATCCTTTTTTTTTAACCGAACAATTTTTTATTCAAGTCCTACTATTTTCAAATACACTATTCAATATACTATTTCATATATATATGTGGGAGACAACAAGGGGTCCAAAAGACGTTTGTCTTTCTTCTATTTTATTTTAAAACTTAATAAAAATTAATTAAAAAGGTAGCTATTCTAACAGATAAAGTTCCATGGTGTGTGTGGTCGGTAACGCCTGCTCACGCACCTCCGTCGTTCCTCCTTTTCGCTTTCTCTCTTTCTCTAATTCTTAAAAGTCCCATAGTTTCAGTTCGTGTTTGGATTTGCTGCGCCTGCGCGCGAAGACTGCGTGGAGTTGTCGATAACCATTGGATACTATATATATATATATATATTATTCAAATTTTCAATCGTTAATAAAATATTTTTTATTCATCCACTTAAGTTCAAGTACATTTTTTATAACTTGCAGTGGATGACACTTGGGTTAATGCAATTTTTTTTCAAATATTAATTCGTTAGTTTAATTTAATTAATGAATAAATATTAACAACAAAAATAATAGTCCAACACCATGTATAAAATGGAAAATCTCTCATTGCGTTCCTGTAGCGCAATGAACTGCGCGCGTTGAACTTCTAATCCAAAGGTCGTGGGTTCGAATACCACCAGGGATGGCCTAATTTCTGAGAAAAATTATTTCTTTTTACTGTACTATTTTATCGGAATAATTAAATTTAATAAATGAATAAATAGTAACAAACAAAAATAACATTCCAACACGATATATAGAAAGAAAAATAGCTTTTTATTTTGTCAATTTTGGGATTCTGTCATATGTATATGCATGTTTATATTAATTGTAATTACTTAATGAAAAGTAACTAAAATAAAACTTTTCTTTGTTAACCTAAGTAGGAACTGACATTAATTTTTTTTATATATTGCTTGTTGATAACTTTCTTAACAGAGCTTAGGTTAGAGATGCCCAGTAACCGAGTGGTAGCGTATCGCTGTAACGTTTGAAAGAATAACGGTAGCGTATTCTTGGTTAATTAAAATATGGAATTTATTTACGTCACAACTATTGAAAATTATTTACTAAATGATACATTAGAGTTAGTAAAGTTAATTATAGATTGTTAGAGTCCAATATTTTGTGAGAGGAGGATTCGTTGGTTACCGCTCCCGTGCAAGTTCAAAGCATCTATCCCCTCATCTTCCGGTCGACGAGCTAGATTCCTCGGGGGTCAAAAAGGGGTTGCGTTGCAGCTGCAGATGCACGTGTGGGTGTCGGGTCCACAAAGAAGCCGACTAGATGTTGATGTTTTCGAGAAGTGACGTTACAATCGCTCTTCCCTGCCACAGGTCCAGGGCTCAAACTTCAGGCTGGGAAAGGTCCAATCATGCTTTCATCCTTTTAGTGGGTCGATAAACAAGTAATAAGCTTGCTTGGGAACTAAACACTGAGGGTTTCACGTCAGACTGACCCAATGACCGGAACATCTGTCATGCACCTCAGCCCCCAAGGTCACGAAAACTGAGCTGGGCGCAGTATGCCTTGGCCCGCCGTGGGCTGTTATGCCACTGAATTTAGTTTAGGGTAGAAGCATACAAAAACTTTCACTTTTTAGGAGTTTCTCATATACTTCTCATTACTTTACAGTACAAACTTTGTTACTGACTTTTGTTTACATTTAAGTACAGTTTTAATACAGTTTTAAAATCTATATATTTTCTGCTTAAACAAATGATTTAAAAATAAAATACGGGCAAAGGAAAGATAAAACCACGGTAAATAAATGGTCGGTGTCTTAAACCTTCCACGTGGCTCGAGACTTGGTTACGGTAGCAGCCTAAAGATTATGGTCACGGGTTTGTAGCTGGCGTGTCATGAGTTTTGAGTCCAAGGGCCAAGAAAAACCCGCCATGTAGAGGAGCTTGATGTCTTTAAATCCGTCGCGGCTCAAAGCCATCCCGTTGACGGGGTTAGGAAGTTGAACGGAGGATGGGGTGTAAACTCAAGTGTCGTCCTCGTCACTTGACAGTGATTCAGAATTACAAATTTCGTCATCAATAGCTCTCGTACTGCTTCGGTCGACAACATAAATTTTAATCAAATCCCCGAAACATTGAATATATTGAAGCTCGAAGACCTCACGCTAGCATGGTGAGGAAGTTTGGACAATGGGACGTCAGCTATGATATCGTCACCAAGATTTGAAATTTTGAGGTCCGTTGCCAATAACTCACAAGCACAGCTAACTTCAAAGTGTAACGTTAGTAAAAAAAATTATATGCAGTTAATTACATACAATTACATATAAATTACAGAATATTGTAAATATATTTTTCAATTTTATCTATTTAAAGGTATTGCATACTTAAAATATTTCGCTCAAAGAAACTTTGTATACCATGAAAATGTTATTTAAAACATTTTTTTAAAATTCAAATAAAGTGTTTTTTTCATATCAATCAAATTTTGTTATTAAAACTATGTTTTAAAATATTTCATATCATCCAGTTCCTTTTTCTCATGTATTTAAAAAGATATATTTGATCTGCTTTAGTTTTAAAATTCAAAATATATGTATTTAATCACATCAAAATGTGTATAGCCCTTTTTTTATTCGTTTATTGTTTTATTTCTTTATAATTTTGGACACTGAATAATTATATTTCAATCATATTACAATATGAATACCAAACCAAAAAGAAGGAAATATTTGTCTAATAAGTATCCAGTATTTTTATCTTAGAGCATAAATTTACCAAGTTTTTCGCCAATAATTTCGTTAGCATTAATGGGAATTACAAAGCGATCCCTGTATTCTTCTTCTGATAACACAACAGCCCTGGGTGAGCCAAGACCTTCCCAAGAACCTTCTTTCATTCCGACCTCCGCTTAGCAACAGTTCCATCATCCTCAACACAATCAGCCCATCTCAATTTAGGCCTAGCCCTAGTTCTAGTCTCAATAGGTTTGTAGTTGAAAATTCTGAACGTCAAGGATGAGGGGTCCTTACGGCAGATGTGGCCCGTAAACCTCAAACGACCCATCTTGATGGATTTAATGTGACATCAGCTATGTGGATGGATTATATAATTCAAAATTGTGACATTATCTCCAGAATCCATTCTCATTTACATTACCAAAGATATATCTAAGAACGTTTCGCTCAAAGATGGCTAGTTGTTCACAGTCTGTGATTTAGTCCAAATTCAAGTTTCAAATCGATAGTCAGTACGGGTCTCATGATTGTTTTATAAAGAATAACTTTTGTATGTCTTTTAATTAACTTTGACTTTAAGAAAACTCTTAGACTATGAAGACAGCGATTAGCAGCAATAACACGTCTTAATTTCAGTACCACTGTCGTTTAGAATGTTACCCTGTGTATTCTGATATCTGTAAGAAACCCATGAATGAACCCCCCTGCTCACTACCCATTTATTGTCAGCAAAAAGTACCAGGGAGTTGAGGTGTCAAAGGGAGCGGGTTAATAACGAAATTTAAAAGTTTTACTACTGAATGGGAAATTTTAAGCGCTTCATGGGGGAATTGGGACAAATATAAGTTCTAATTATTTTGATTAATTCTATATAATTTAATTTTTATCAAAGGGGTAAATGGTGAGTCTTCATTGCTTGCTATGTTGTAGGAATTGGTTAGCTGCTACGCACGATTCTAATGACCAGACACCGATTTATGATATTTTTGGCTGTTTTCGTCAACAAACATGAACAAGATTGAACAGATGCCAGAACAGTCATCTGGGCCCATGGTACTATCTTATTTGGTCCCGCCATGGATACGACATCATCATTATCATCACGTATTTATTAGCAGTGTCTGTCGTAACCGAGAGGTCATGGTCATGGACTCGTAGCCGGCATGTCATGAGTTCGAGCCCTAATGTCTCTGAAGACCTGCCGAGTAGAGGAGATGATATATGTTAAATCTATCACAATGCTCAAAGTCTTCACGTTGGCATGGTGTGGAAATTCAGAGAGAAGGGTGGCAACTCAGATATTGTCCTCGTCACTTGACCAAGTTTCATAATTACGAGGTCCATTGCCAATAGTCCTCCCGTTGCTTTAAAGAGTGTCGTTAATAAACGTTCACTCACCTAATGCACCTCGACCTACGCGATTTTCAAATCTCGTTGATTCGTCTTTTTGTTGAGCGCTACACAACTCGATTACCCACAATCCATTAGCTAATGTACATGTTCAGACGTATCGCGTGGAATCGATGCTCTTAGCCATAACAAATTATTTCGTGTTGTTTATTTCTTATATACAGAGAGTACGTTTGTTATTAAGTGTTATGATTGTTATGTATCGTGTTTGTTATATGTATTATATCTACGTAGATTTGAGAAACGGCTATGTCATCCAAACGAAGTAGAGAACTGATTCTTCTGCACCACACAAGAAAAGAAAAACTTGATATTTGGAATGTAAACTTAGTATTACACTAAAGACTTCGATGCAAAAATAAAAATTTGTGAATCAGCAATGAAGTTTAATCTAACAGAACCACAACGGTCAGAACGGTTATAAAAAGTAAAGAAAAAATTCTTGATGCTGTGAAAAATACCCAATGTTTCAATCATTTATAAACTTCATGGTATTATCGCTGAAATGGAATCTATTTTAACAATGTATTTGTGTTATCTATGATTCTATTAAATTTCTTCTTTCTAATCTATTATTTTCTTTCGCCTCTGGACCCAACTAAAAATAATTTATATGTATTTATAGGAGAAATTTTACCCTAACTTATGCGAATTCGACTTACTCGGTTATCACTCAGTCCCACTTATCCCACTTAAGTTAGAGGTATTACTGTGTATTTGCACTTTGATTAATCAGCAATGGTAGTGTGATACGTTGTGGTAAAATGTATAATGTTGCCGTTTTCCCAACAGAGAGACGTATTCTTAAAAACAGCACTTTTATTCGATATAAACATGTAAATTTTAAAATTAATTTACCACGCGAGTAATGTTTCAAAAATGGCCTCCGACCTAACGCGCCGTGCCGAGAGACTCTCTTATATAAAAAAAACACATTCTTACCGGAGGGGAGCACAGTGCGCCTCCTGGTGAAGGGAGGAAACACTACACCCCCCACACAAGATTGATGTGTCACACATGATACTCAATCTGATCATAAAGCATAAAATAATATACATTCATATAATACACTAAAATACAAGTAATTAGCATTACCTCACACTTTAAAAAAATATGAAAAATAAGTATACATAACAAATTACACAAAACTAAATTAAAAATACAATTTTTGATATGATTAATTATACCATAATAATAAAGAAAATTTAAATTTAAGGAATTCACATAATAAACATTAATATAAAAAAAACTGTTACTCGAAAAGAAACACTAGCATTTTTAAATGTAAATAGACACACAAATAATATAATGAGATACACAAAATAAGATAAAGAAAATAATTATTCACTAAATCCAAAATTTCTTTTTTAAAATTGAAAAGCACATTTGTTACACTAATCGTGAGAGTGCATCAGCATGAGGCATTTTCACACCAGGACAATGTTTGATTGTCACATTGAACTTTTGTAGAGCAAAAGCCCATCGTTGTAGCCTCGCAGATTGTGGTGCACTTTTTGTTAAGTAGGGTAAAGGGTTATGATCAGTATAAAATTCAATTTCAGTCCCAAAGACCCATACTTCAAACTTTTTTAAGCTCCACACAATCGCAAATGCCTCTCGTTCAATAGTTGACCATGACTGTTGGGTCTTACTTAATTTTTGACTTGCATAAGCAATTGGGTAACACTTATCACCACATTTTTGTGACAGGCAAGCAGCTATGCCAATTTGCGATGCATCTGAATGAATGGTATACGGTTTATCAGGAACTGGAGAGTACAGCGAAGGTGCTTCCACTAAAGCCTTTTTTAGAAGATGAAATGAGGAATCATGTTTCTCAGTCCATGGGATGGAATCAGGTACTCTCTTTTTGGTGAGTTCCGTCAATGGGTACACAAGTTCTGAATATTTAGGAATATACTCACGATAGTAATTACACAGTCCAAGTACACTACGAAGCTCCTTCTTCGTTTTAGGCACTGGTAAGTTGTTGATAACTGCAGTATGACCCAAATATTTAATTTGAGCTTTTCCAAAGGCACACTTTTTGAGATTCACAGTGAAATTTAACTCTGAAAGTTTCGTTAAAATAGTATCCAGATGAAGAAGATGTTCTTCCCAATTTTTGGAGAAGATTGCAATGTCGTCGATGTAGGCACGTGAAAATTCTCTGTAACACGATAATGCTTTGTTCATTTCACGCTGAAATGTGGCAGAGGCATTTTTCAAACCAAAACTCATCACCTTGAAACGGTACTGTTGCCGATGAGTCTTGAAAGATGTAAGATTTTTGCTGTCTTCATCCATGGGTATAGCCCAATACCCCTTCAAGAGATCTAACGTTGTGATGATATTGGCTCTTCCAATAGAATGTATGAGCTCCACTGCATCTTCCATCGGAAAATCATCAGACACACTCTCCGAGTTCAGAGCTCTGAAGTCAACGCAAAGTCGTAGGGTACCATCTTTCTTGTTAACGCAAACAATTGATAGGCTATTTCTGCGTCAGATTCTTCAATTAAATCAAGTCGCACAAGCTCCTCTATCTGCTCATCAACTTTAATCTTCAAGGACTCTGGTATGCGATATACGAACGGCTTTTTACGTTCAATGTTCGGCTTTAAGCGAATTCGATGAGTCCCTACTTTGGCTATTTTCACATCACTTGTGAATTGTGTTTGGTGTTTTAGAACAATCGCTAGCACTTGTTCCCTCTCACTCTCCTTCAGATGATTCAGATTGATTTCATGTAGAACTCTTTCAGATGTGGACCTCGATAAATTAGGAGTGGGATGGATTTCTCCGAATTCGTGGTCACCTTCAAAATGACCCCAACTGCAAGTGTACGAGGATGATACTTCCTGATCTTATTCACTTGAACATGTCTTACAGTTCCATCGGACAGTTTAACTTTATACGAATGGGGTGGATGGTGTTGAATTATCTCTCCAGGTCCAGTCCATCTCGCATAGATCTTATTACTAGAATCTGGTATCAGCAAAACAACTTGTTCTCCGATGCTAAAATTCTTCACAGATGACCTCTTGTTGAAGTAATCTCCATAAGCCTTTTGTTTCTGAGCAGCAGTTAAAAGAGGCACTCTCAGCAGCCTTTTCCATATTTATCTTCATTTCCTGAAGGTAATCAGCAGCTGACTGGAAAATGTTCGTCGGAAGATGTATTTCGCCTGCCCAGGATGATTTAAGAATGGCTAACGGCCCTCGAGCTTCTCTGCCATACAGTAACCTAAATGGTGATACACCAGTGGTAGTGTTCGGTACTTCACGGTATGCAAACAACAAAAGGTAATTGTCGATCCCAGCTTCGTGGATCTTCACGAATAACGTGATGAATCATGTCCTTCAATACCTTATTCCATCTTTCAACTAGTCCGTTGCTGGCCGGGTAGCCAGGACAGGAAAACCTAGGACTAGATTCAATCCTTTTCGTAAATTCTTGGGTTAAAAGCCGACTTGAAGTTTGTGCCTTGATCACTGGCAATTATACTGGAATTCCAGTCCTCGAAAATATTTGTAATAGAGAGTCAAATGCATTTTTGGCTGTTAGGGATCTAAGTGGTACTGCTTCAGGCCAACGTGTATGTTGATCCATCATACAAAGAACGTATTTATGCCCTCTACCAGATGGCGGTTGAATAGGTCCGATCACGTCTATGTTAACAATCTCAAAGGGAAGTTCAGGACGGACAATAGGTGTAATGGGAGCTCTATCTCCAATTTTCTCAGGCTTCCGAAGCTGACACCCTTTGCATGTCTGGACGAATTCAGCAAATTCTCCAGACATATTTGGCCAAAAGAAATTATATTTTATCCTCTCTTTTGTTTTCTTAACCCCATATGACCTCCAAAACTGACTCATGGGCTAGTTTCATTACCGTATCTATTCTGCAACGCGGTAAAACTAATTGCATAACTGGTTCATTTAGAATTTTATCCCTGTGATAAATTAATCCATCAATTAATAAAAATTTCCTTTGTTTAATTTTAACTCTTCACGAACCGTTTTAAGAGAATCACAAGTATTCTGCTCATCTTTCATTTTAGTGTAATCCGAATTAAAATTTATATTATCTGAGTCACTCTCAACATAAAATATATCTTTCCCACACTCTGCTTCATTTTCATCATTTGAAAACGCAATAGAACTATCAGCCGATTCGGCAAAAATCTCATTTTTCTTCTTATTATTTTTGTCATTTATTGAACACAAAGACTCATATAAAGCAGGAGGTATTAAAGCATCAGCATTTAATTTATCTGTGATCGCTACCAAGCAATCCATTGGATGATTCAAAGAATTATTATCGAGAGCTATAGCGGTTTTAATTAGTTTTGCTTCTACATTTTCTCCGAATGCAGAGCTTAAAGTAATTTTTCCGAATTCATCATTAGAACTATCTGGAAAGGTATCGGAATTGCATATAAAAATCTGGGTTCCGCTATCCAAAACACAATTTATTGCTTTCCCGTTAATATAAACAATTACATATTTCAAAGGCTCAAGGTCAACTTTCGGTTGTACATATTGCACTTGAGAAGTCTCTTTTTTTCATTTTTAATTTAGAATACTTTCTATTACAATCTCGAGCTAAATGGTTTTCACCGCAAATGTAGCATTCTATTTTTTATTTAACCTACTTTGTTTTGAGTTAATAAATTTGTTTTCTTTCGAATTGAGATTTATTACTTCCCGTCTCGCGTTAGGAGGGATATATTTAAAATCCTTGCGTGAGTCATTCTGATTATGACATGCTCTATGTGTAAACTCCGAAAATGATTTTCCTTTACAAGCATAAAACATGTCACACTCTTTTCCCATTTCAATTGGTTTGAACCAATTTTGCTCCTGTTTTATATTTATATGAACGGCAGTTTCATTATCTAATGTTTCATATAGTTTATCGCTAACAATTAACTCCTTTAAAGAATTAAAATCATTTACATTTCTCAAATTACAGTATTGATCCCAATTCGTTAACAAACGAGATGCCAACTGAACATGCGTTTCATTTGGCATTCGTTTCGCTTTTTGAAAATTTTGTAAGCAAATTAAAGGTGTTGGCTCAAATTCTCTTAGAACTAAACTTTTTAATTTATTATAGTCGCTTATTTCTTCATCTTTTACATAAACCAAAATATTTTCGGCCTTTTCTCCTAGCAAATTTAAAAGAATTTCTCCTTTAAATTCATCCGGCACATTTTTGGTTTTAAATGAACGTTCTAAAGAAGAGAAAAAAATAAATTCCACCCCTCTTGTTTTTAGGAATCGGCAGAGTTAAAGTACGAACACTTAGAATAAAATTTTCTATCGAAGTTTGCTTTGTTTCGGGATTTGTTCGCTGCAACTCATTGCTATCCCTTTGACTTTCCAATTTTGCCCTTTCTAAATTTATTTTCCCAATTCTATTTCCAGTTTAACTTTTTCCAGATTTATTCTTTCAAACTCAAGCTGCGATTCTGCCGTTAAACGCGCTTGCTCTTCCTTCGATTTTCTGTCCGCACGCGCTTGTTCTTCGTACGATATTCTGTTCGAAATAATTGAATCTAAATAGTCATCCATAAACTCTTTATTGTTTTTATACTTCTCGCTATTTAAAATTAAATTTTTTAAATCTAGCACTTTCATTTCTGGGGTTGTTTTCTCACCCAATTCATCCGCAATTAATATTAATTCCTCCTTTCTAGCTCCGCGAAACATGATTAGAAAGAAAGAATTATACCAAATGAATTAACCCAGAAAATTTAGAAAAGAGAAAAAAAAACCTTGCTGAATTCGCTCAAAACGATACAAAAGGGTTGCCTACCTCGTGGTTCCTTTTGATGTCTTGCCTCCCTCAGGCGTTCTAGATCCTGTCGTGATGCGCCAATGTGATACGTTGTGGTAAAATGTATAATGTTGCCGTTTTCCCAACAGAGAGACGTATTCTTAAAAACAGCACTTTTATTCGATATAAACATGTAAATTTTAAAATTAATTTACTCACGCGAGTAATGTTTCAAAATGGCCTCCGACCTAACGCGCCGGTGCCGAGAGACTCTCTCTTATATAAAAAAACACATTCTTACCGGAGGGGAGCACAGTGCGCCTCCTGGTGAAGGGAGGAAACACTACAGGTAGGAAGTATAGTTAGATGGTATAAGACAGGGATGGTGAACCAATGTCACACGTGCCATTGATGGCACGCGACACAATTACTTGGGCACGTCTACGATCAAACCGGTTAGCATTTTAGTTCAAAATAACAAAGTTCACTATGAAGTATTACGAATAAACGCAAGTGATCAGTCGCGTTTTTACAGACATATGCCAACATTTCAAAGAGTTGAATGTAAAACCTCAAGACACAAATAAAAAATATTATCTTCAAGAGGGATCTCAATGCTTTTGATGCTAAATTGCATATTTCCAGGAACGATATTATTACAAGAAACTACTAGTACTTCCCGAACTTGAAAAAATCAGACGAAGAAAAAGTTATTCAAGAACATTTCCATAATTATTATGTAGCCTGATGTGATCTCATTTGATGAACTGAACTTGTCCCAATTCGATTGGTTGGAAATTGAAGAATTTGAATCGCAGCTGATTGATTTCCAGTCTAGTTCAATATGGATTCAAAAATTTATTAAAACAAGAAAAATGTTGGAATTGATTGAAACAGAAAATTAGCAACATAAGTAAAAATGTCAGTAACGAAATTTTGGAAACATGGAACTCTCGATTCCAAATACATTTAACTGTTTGAAGAAGCTGGCTCATGCTTTTTAACCATATTTTCATCTACCTATATATGCCCGAGAATCATTATTTTCAGAGATGAATAACATTTAAGACTCACTTAGAAAACCATTTGGCAGATGACTCTAATTCAGCACGTATTCTGCTAAAAGTAACATTTTACAATCCTAATGTAAGTTATTTGTCATCTGATCGGCAACAACAAAAGTCACACTAATGTTACTTTAATTTGAATTACACGTATATCCAAAACGTTTACTGCTCTGCAGTGCAAAATGTATTTTTTAATAGTCAACAAAGAGTTTTGAGTGTGGTTAGTATTTAATTTTATTATTTTTCCAAAAATCACAGGTGAAAATTATTTGACGGCACGTCTATACCCCATTAAACACTTTTTTAGAAAAAATGGCTCGTTGAACCGAAAAGGCTCGCCCCCCCTGGTATAAGAGCATGGTTTTGAATATATGTTTGTTTATTTCTAGTTTTATAAAGCTAAAACGAAAAAAAAAGTTTATTTTCCCCCCTAAAATAGGAGGGATGGTCACTTTTCTCTTCTACCATCCTAAATTAACATCACTGAAAGTAATCGCGCCACGAAACATGTAACAGCAGTATCATTTAGTTACTTAATGAAAGTAATAAAACAATTCCTCGAATTTCTTTTTAATACTGTTCCAGTAAAGGCCTGTATCTGATATTAAGTAGGCTCATTTACTGTAGATGGTATAATAAGTTCAGGAATATTATCAGGATCTGAAATATATCCCATGACAGAACTATATACATCAAGTATTCGATGGAAAAAAATTGAATTATTGTTCCTTTAGACTATATTTTTGTAAAATTAAATGTTTTTTATTAATCACGAAAAAAAAATGAAAGCTTTTTTTGAAAGAAATTTCCTTATACCATATATATATATATATTGTGAGTTGCTAACAATACAATTTTTACAGGAATTTTTTATTAAATATTTCATGCTTTGGGTATTTATTTATGTAGAAAGGAATTAGTATTATAACACACACATGAACTCAGCTTTCAAGCTTTTAAATTTATAAGTGAAAAGTACTATATCTTACATTTGTAGTTATAAAAGTTTTTTTAAATAAATTAACTTTTTTTAGTGATTTTAAGCGACACTTAAGAACTTGCATGAACTTGGATTAAAAGGGCTATGTTTTTGAAGGTGTATACCAATTAATCAAATCGTAAAAGTGTGACATTTTCGAAAAGATTGTTATGCAAAAGTTTAATAAACAGATTAAAGCGAGAAAACAAAAAGGAAACTTTTTTTAAAGGGCTGTGGTTTGGTGTTTTACCACTGCAGACCTAGTACATTCCCCGGAGGCTGGTATCTCTTTTTAGTGCGGCACCATATAGGTGGATACCAATCACTGCAGGTAATTTTGACCCCCAGTTTTCTTCCTAGAGGGAGGTACCTGAGCTCTGATGATACGAACCTGTACTAGGATTTAATTTTGCCGAGAGCACCTAAACCAAACAGGCACTCTAGGGATATTTTATATGCCATATAATCAAACGACATGGTCGCTGTCGATTTTCTGCATCATGAAAATCTACCGACTTGGGCTGGGGTTGAACTCACAACCATTGGTGCAGAGGGCCAGAGACAAACCAACCACGCCACCCAGTTGCCTACAAAAAGGAGAAACTAGATTTCAAATAAAAATGTTCAACTTTGAAACGTTACCACATTAGTACAATAAGGAAAGAAAACATTTCATGTTTTGTTCTAGATTACTTTTTTAGGGGGACGTGTTTCATTTAAGGAGTGTGGGAGCTATATCAATGGGATTAAGAAATCAATTTTTTTAGAATGCTAAGTAGTTTGATTAAACAAGAAAATTTCAAAACAATGAATCCTACACAATCAACTGATGATCCGAATATAAATTAACTCGGAATATGTTCTTTAAACTGTATGATATAATGCAGAGGCTCCCAAACCTTTTTGTCTCATAGACCCCTTGACATGTTTTTCGGTTTTCCATAGACCCCCTGCTTAATTAATATTGAATTTTTACAAATTTTTCAGCTTAGATGTCTTTTTGAGATTGATTGATTGATTGAATATTAACGTCGCACTGTTCAGCTAGCTACACAAGGGCTTTTGGCGACGGACCACGTAATTTTGAACCATGGTCAAGTGACGTGGACGACACCTGAGCTGGCACCCCCTCTCCTAACTACCACACCACACCAACGGGAGGACGTTTCAGCTCTCGACAGATTTAATGTGCATCACTGCCCTACACGGCGGGTCTTTAGTGGTACTGGGCTCGAACACGTGACCAGGCAAGCCACGATCCGATACCTATACCACTCGGCTACCGCGGCCACATGTCTTTTTGAGAGCTAATACTACTACTACTACTTTAAAAGGATTAAATTAAAAAATTAAAGTACAAAATAACTGTTAAATAAAATAACCAAACAACAAATAAATTATTTTAATGGGAAGGATGGATCTGGCGCTACACACAAAAACAAATTTTCAACATTTGGTATAAATCTTTTCAGGTTTAACTTTAAATCTCCTCTGGTTTTTTTTTTTTTTTTTCTGTTTTGGATTTGCAACCAGGCTGAAACTTTTTCTCACTAGGAAAAGCTGTTAAAAAGTTCCTCACAATATTCCATATTTCGGCAGAAGATCTTCATTAGTGCGAATTACGATCAGTTCCTACTATTTTTTTTTCAAAGTGACCATATAAATTCATTGCCTACTGTGGTATTACCATAGACAAAGCATTCTCAAACATGGTTTCAAAATTTGTATGAAAGACAGTTAAATGTTGAACGCATGTTAAAACGTCCTGACAGATTGTTGGTGACAAATTGAGAAAATTCGGGAGACCTCCAGTATTATTCTTTTTTAGCTTAGCTCTGGAAAGAAACGGTGAAATGGTTCTTGTTTAAAAAGAATTATGCTGTTACTTTGTAAGGGAAAATTAACCTCATTAAATTTAGTAAATAAATCTGTTAAACACGTAAAATTAGGTTTCCCCAAATGGTTAATTTTTAAAAAATTAAAGTCACGATTTAGTTTAATAAGATCCACTATCATAGACCCCCCCACTTACACCTCATGGACCCCAAAATTATTTTTTTGCTTACGTGGACCCCTTTCAGGTCACCATAGACCCCCGGGGGTCTATATAGACCACTTTTGGAATCACTGATATAATGGTATCGAGATCTAAATATGTAAGGACAACACACATTTAGGGAATATACATTCACCATTTCATTTGGATAATATATATTTTCCATTCAAATTTCTATTTTACAGTCGTGGGTAACAGTCCTGTTAAATCTGTTAGACCCTAGGTTCCCACACTGCCATGGTCAGTTGTCACACTCATCACTTGGACCGACATTTAGAATTATCACCAGTAGTCCTCGCGTTGCTTTAGAATGTGATGCCAGAAAAATCAAATAAACTCTGAAGTAACATAACAGCTATTGATCTCATAATTCTGAACCACGATCAAGTGACAAGGGCGATACCTGAGTAAGCACCCTATTCTCCAAATTTCCAAACCATGATATCGTGAGGACTTTAAGCCTTGACAAATTTAACGCACATCAGCTTCTCTATATTAGTGCTGACCAACCTTTTTATCTCCACGGTTGATTGATTGAATATTAACATCGCACTGTTCAGCTACACGAGGGCTTTTGGCGACGGACCACGTAGTTTTGAACCACGGTTTATCTCCACGGACCGGTCAACGTTTGATAATTTTACCGCGACCAACGGAAGGTGGGGGGTTGTTTATTGTTTATATTTTAGACTGTTCTGATTTAATAATTTTAATTTAATTGTATTTAAATAGGCCTTCTCAGAATAAAATACGGTTGCACCAACAAATGAATATAGATTTGTTGTTGTTGTTACTTATGCCACACCTGATCGATAGTAATATCAGATCAAGGCCCACGAAATTCATCGGAATTTTTTAACATGGAATGTAAAGTAACTTTAACGGAAAATTGCACAAACCTAAGAGAAATACACCATTTTAAATAAAATGGAAATAATTTAATGCTCCTTGGGTGGCCCAGTACCATTTGATCCACGGACCGATATCGGTCTACGGCCCGGTGACCATTGCTGTATACCAGGGATGGGAGGACTTTTTCAGAGTATGGTCTACTTCTAATATTTCTAAGTGTTGCTGTCCACTCATTGGTGTAGGAGTAGCTATTTTGTATGAAAATTGTATGTTTTCTTTTCTTAACGCTTGTTTTCTACAATGTACCCATCTTTCAAAATATGACAGATTAGTGTTTTTGCTACAAAAACACAAGTAACACAAAATTGTCAAATTGAGTCCTTGAACAATTATGAGAGACTGCTAAAGCGTGGACGTATTCTATGCAGCGAGCAGAGAACATACGATAACCGATGAATCTGAAACCGACGTATATATATGTGTACTTACATTTGTTCACTGCCAATTCCCGCGCCATCACGGGATAGGGCATCAACAAGAGAGCTCAATCCAGTGAAAGCGAGGGATAGTCTGAGCCACTGGATTGTGTCAATAGTCTATCCAGTGTTATCGCGGGAAGAGATGATTATCAACATTTATTCTCCCCTCCAATCGGAGTGTGGGGAAAAACTCATTTATACGGCAGGCATCGCAGTGATTTTTCTTTACAACAGCATTGAGCATGTTAAGCGTCATTATTTGATTCCAATGAAGGTACATGTGTCGTCTACACACTTTTCGAATCATTTGCTTAAGTAAACACTGTCACATCGATTGTGAAAAAGCCGATTCTCCAGTGTAGCTGGGTCAGTGTTCAATAATTATGTCTCTTTTAATATGAACGTCTTAGGTCTTAGTAAATGCGGTCTCCCCAAAATCTTGGCAATCCATCCGTCGATCGTGATCAACTTAATGCCCATCCCGGCTGTATACGATGGGTGCCCAGTGCACCGGAACTCGAACAAGCAGCTTGACATCTTAAATAGTTCTGACAGGATTAATATGGAGAATATACGATAAATTTAGTACTATAAATGTTGCTCATGCTCTTTACAGCTTTTTTTACTGTTAGAAAAAGAAAAATCTGCTCTTAGGAACAAGGTAAAAAAGTAATCAGTACAGTAAGATAAGAAATCAGTATATATATATATATATATATATATATTTGTTAATAGATAGATTTTTTTGTCTGGTATTTACTGCAGTTCTGCTCCAAACGGAAATTAGAATCTATTTCCTTTATAAGAATTCGGAGCAATTCCTGTCTAGCAAACGTCAAATACTATGGATAAGGATTAAATGATGCAACGGTTTTCAAGAAACTCCTATTACACGAACTAATACGTTTGTTTCTGATAATTCGTTATGCGCATGCGATTATACCAGCGGTAGCCTCGTTTTATTAAAATCTCATAACTCCGAAGCAGGACAAGTACGACTGAGGATTAGAGCACACAAAGGATTAGAGTTCAAACGTTAATGAATGCAGTAATGAGAGTTATTGTTTCCGGAATAACTGATTCTCGCTACGTACATATATTAAATATAAACATTGCTTTTTTTTTACTTACTATAAAATAAATATGAAAATTATTTTGTTCATCATCTGAATCATTAAAAGGTATAAATAATGGAAAATGAAAAGTTATCTGTTACCAAAGAACGATGCTGTAAAATATATATATTTTAATAATATACATTTCCTCCAATAATGTCCACCTAGACTATGGTTCAAAATTACAAGGTCCGTCGCCAATAGACCTCGCGTTGCTTCACAGTGCGAGTGGCCGCAGTAGCCTAGTGGTCAAGGTATTGGATCATGGCAGGCATGTCATGAGGTCGAGCCCAGTAACACTAAAGACTCGCCGTGTAGGGGAGCGATGCATGTTAAATCTGTCGAGAGCTCAAACATCCTCCCATTGGTGTGGTGTGGTAGTTAGGAGAGGGGTGCCAGCTCAGGTGTCATCCTCGTCACTTGACCATGGTTCAAAATTACGAGGTCTTCGGCCAAAAGCCCTCGTGTTACAGCACGACGTTAATATTCACTCACTAACACTGATCGCGCTTCTTCAACAGGTAAATAGCAATGACATTAATTAGACGACATAATATGAAAAATAATGTTAAATCTCTCTAAGCAATTCTTTTTATTTGTTTGTAGTGCACTATTGGGTAATCACATCAATGATGAGGTAATTACACAAAAGAGTTGAAATACAGTAAAAATCGTTTAACACGAAACGAAACTGAGACGGCGGAAATATATTTTCGTGTTAAAAAAGAATTTTGTGTTAAGAGATATTGAAAAGAAAAACACATATATTCAACAAAAAATTAAGTTTATTAGAGTACATTTTTTTACATAGATATGTATATATGCTTGTATTTCATTAAAAAAAACAATGAAAAAATAAAACATTCACAAGAATTTAATGAAATTTAATACAAAATTGTTCAGTTTCTTGGAAAACAAAGCATTTATTCAGAGTTTTTGGAAAATAATCTGATATATTTTCTTTGCATTTTCTTTTTTTAGAATCAAATTGTTCATGTTGTCAATTTTGTTATTCATTTCACCATTGAAATGTACATTTAAATAACTGCATACTTTTCATGATGTTCTTCATTTCGAATGACATAGGAACATGAGCTGCTTTATTCATTTCATTTTCGTCGACGGAATCTGTATCAATATTTTTTTAGCTTTGAATAAACTCCAAAATGCCTTTGTCCGTCATAATTGGTGCTATGTACTCGTTATCATCATCTACTGCAACGAATTATTCCAATGGTATTGTGTGTGTGTCGGACAGTCCAATAATACAGCAACTTTTTCAAACACCCCTCTTAAACCTTGCCTTCGCGGCTAGAGTTTTTTGTGTTTTGCTCATTCCCATAAGAGAGGTCTTTTCCTGTAAAGAGAAAAAGAAAAAAAAAAAGGCATGAAAAAAACATATTAGAGTTTGTCTGGACCGTTGTATTGGTTCGTGTTAACCGGTATTTCGTCTTAATCGCTTTCGCATTAAACGTATTTCACTGTATAAATTGTAAATTTAAAGCTATTAATTAGTATTTCAGTTAAAAAAAATATATTAACAGGTTCATCCGTAGTTAACTTTTCATTCGATTTAAAAAGCAGACTATCAACGATGTGAACAACTTAATTCCATATTCTAAGGACAGAAACTCACATTTGAGATTGTTAATATCTCGCACTCTTAACTTCATACAATTTAAAAAAAATTTCAACAATAATTGTGCAACGGTTCATTATATATATATATATATATATGAAAGAAATATGTATTATATATCAAAAACTAGAAATAATAGATAATGAACATAACAAGAAATAGCGTAATAAAAATATAAAAGCTGAACATGAAGAACAAAATTATAGAGAAATAAAAAAAGAAACTACAAAAAAGAAGAACCTAGCGAGTCAGAAAGCAATTTCGGACTTAGGACCGAATAAGTGGGGTTAAACTAGTTTGAAGGAGCCAACCTTGCCCCTTTGCAACTCGGTAGGAAAACCAAATAAAATAAAATAAACAAAACTTCAGAGTATGGATAACTCAGAGAGCATGATAAAACCACTCACTACTATTATGTAACAAACTCTCCCAAACTCTTAATGCAGAAAAATCACAAAATAATTACGTAAAAAAAAGTAGAAAAATGCTAAAACAATTACATAAGAAAAGTATCTTTCAAATAATAATTTAACAAAATTTCTTTACTCACAAAGCTTTTACGAAGAGAATCAAGCGTCTTGCCATTAATGAAAATCAATTATTCACCAAGTTAAAAAATTCGAAAATACATAAACACATCTTTGAGCTGACTTTTAAACCAGCCAGCCAAGACAGGTATAAAATGACGACAATCAAATATGGTAAAATTTGAAAAATGATTGTCAAAAATGTAAATTTGCTAGGCTCTAATTTGGTTGGTTGTCAACAATGTGTAAGATGTTCAAGATGTGTGTGGAAAAAATGTAAACTGTGATGTGAGTGTTATGATATAATCTTCACAGCAAGACCACTAACATGCTGACTTTGAAATCCTATTGTTGTGTGGTGGTTTTGGAATTCGAAGTAGCAAGACGGTTAATGTATTTGTGATGAATATAAGTTCTTAAGAAATTAAAAGAGTATTCATGATCTAAACAACATTGAATTTTTTTTTATATTATTGTATTTATCTATTTTGTGGGTAGTTAAGTTATCATTTCTAAATAAAAAATTCAAAATGATATTTCTGTAAATTGATATATGTAAATTACTATTCCATAAGGGAATTTTAATTATATGGAACTTAAACGAATCTCTTTTGTCAAAAATGTTACTGACTACATTATTGTTAATAAGATGCAAGTCTAAATCCAAGAATTCCACCATATTAGAGTTGAAGTTAGTTTTAAGGAGCTTGAGATAATCAGGGTAGAACGTAATATTTGGTTTGTATTCACTATTTTTACCAAAAATTATTATATCATCTATATAACGATAAATTAAGTAAGAATCATTTACAACATGATCTATTTCAAAAAAATGTAAATATGGGTTCGCTAAACAATTGCTAGCTGGACCACCCTGAGGGGTAATCCTTTGATCTGTTTATAAAGATTCTGATCAAATGTAATGAAATTTTCTTTTAATACGAGGTTAACAAGAATATCAATTTTTTCTTTTTTCATTGAAGTATATAATTCATATTTATCATAAATTAACTGTAGAACCTTAATCATATCGTCAATATCTATAGAATTAGAAAGGTCCTCGAAATCAAAACCATGCATGGAAAAAATTAACATATCCTTAGTAACACTAGCAATCTTTAAGTTATTTTTAATTATTGCCGTGTTTTGTAAATTATCAATTAGATTTTGAAGAAGAGATTGTAAGATCTTCCCAGACTTCGTGATATATGTATTGTATCCATTAGTGATACTAAGGAATTTTATAGGGCTTTTATGAAATTTTGGTGTTAAAAAAATACTTGGACATTTAATATTATTTAGATGAATATTCAGTCTTTTGTTCAAAGCTAAAAGACGATTATAATCTTCTCTATTATTGTGAATTGATTTTTGAAATGAATTATTATTTAAAATGTGGTTACTTAATATTCTACTGTAAAAGTATTTACAAATTATGGCATAATTAGCAGAGACCTTATCAACATATGTAATCACGAAGTCATTTTGGATATTTTCTATTGATGATTTAAGATCTTTATACATAATTTCATTTTCAATAGTGAAATCTAATTCCCGAATTTCTGTTGCTACATAAGATCTAAATTGATTGAATGCTTCAATCGGCATTCCGTATTTACATGCCATTTTAATGTAGAATTTATTTAAATCTTTTTTATGATTTGTTTCATAACGTTAGATTTATTTTTTGTGATCATCAGTCTAAAACCGGTACCTTTTTCCATAAAATTTCTTAACAAATCATCTTTCACGATGCTAAGGTCTCCTGTGACATATATATATATATAAATGGATGTTTGTATATATGAAACCGCTTCCCTCCAACACCGTTCAACCGATCACTATGAAAATTGGCATGCATATGTATTTTTAAGGTTTTTGCGCTATACTCTTTGTTGCAGCTCCCCATCAGGTAGCGCTACAGCATATCAACTTTTGCACCGTTCAATCAATCGTCAAGTTGCCAACATGGTCGCTAAAAATGATGCCAACTTAGCTGTATCGCCAACACTTCGCTATGTTCCCATTGAATCGCCATTATAATATAAGGAAAGGCACTGTTTGCGAATCTTGCAATTTTAACATAAAATAAATGGAACAGAAAGTAATATTAACGCGCATTACACATCCAAATATAAATTATTCACACTATTGTAAGCGTTCATTACACAAAATGTGTAACAAAATGTTTGTTGTGCAGAGATCAGCTTAGGAAGGTGTTTTCAAAAATCAACCCACAAAAGCAGTGGCGTGACGGAGAATATTAGGGACCCCCCCGTGAAAAGTCAGGGTTTGGGGCCCAAAGTCGTATCTTTCATACTTGGCATCGCTCAGGCCTTGGGCCCCTAGATTCCTGGTCCTCCTGTGGTGTGGGGGTTGCGGGGGTGTACGTTACGCCAATGCACAAGAAAGTTACGGGGCGTTATAAATTTTTTAAAAAATCCTCTTTATCAGCTATTAAATCTACAGACTTAAAATTTAACAAATATGTTTTTTTTGTTCAGTTGAGATATGCAAAAAGCTTTTTTGTTAATTGTTTAATTTGCTTGTTCACATAAAATTAACTCATTAAAAACTTCTTTTCCTGCAATCTGTATTGTTTAATTTTTCAATTCATCCGTTCCTAGAAGGGGTATACCAGCTAGTTCTTTCTAAGGATCTTCGCGAAAATGAGATGGTCGCGATAGCCTAGTGGTCACGTAACAGACTCGTGGCCGGCGTATCATGAGTTTGAGCCTAGTACTGCTAAAGACCCACCGTGTAGGGGCGCGATACCCGTTAAATCTGTCAAAAGCTCAAATATTCTCCCGTTGGTGGGATGTAGAAATTAGGGGATGGAAGTGCTAGCTTGGGTGTCGTCCTCGTCACTTGATCATGGTCCAAAAGTACGAGGTCCGTCGCCAAAAGCCCTCCAGTAGTTAAACAGTGCGAGTCAATATTCATTCACTCACTTGACGAAAGTGAGCTTTCTACTCACTGACCAAGATTTGCGAACATCTATCTCAGTGATTCTCAACCTTTTTTCTGTTGCGGTACACTTAAAACAATTTCAAAATTTGACGGCACATTAACACAATAAATTTAGAAGAATTTGTCTTATTTGTAATACACTATGTAAAATAGTTTATGATAATTTTCATAATTATAATTAAAATAATATGTATGACAAAGACAACAAAATGTTTATTGAGTGATTAATTACAAATTAATTACAAGAATACATTTAATTCTAAATTTGAGCTCGGTGATTTTTTATTGTTTCATTTATATTGGATCGTAAAAATGATAATGCCTCTCATTTCGTCGTTTACATTTAAAAGTCTCGATCTTTTTTTTTTCATTTTTGTATTTGTTAATGCTGAAAATCTGAATTCACGCAAATAAGAAAAGAAAATTATAACAATATTTTGAAAGCTTTTTTTTAGCTATTATGAGATAATCGACTCTAATTTCAATCCAAAATGAATTACTTGACTCTCCCGAATGTTTTAAAATTAAATCTCGATTATTTCATAGCAAAATTAGTTTTTTCTCTTCATTCAAAGTTAATTCATATACATGTCGCAGGAAAATGATAAAATTAGGAATTCCTTCAAATCCCTAAAGTAGGTGTTACAATAACGTCTCTTCAAGGTCATTTCCCTGATAAAAGTAAGGGATTTGAACAAATCATCGAGATGTTTCTGTGAAATGATGAAATAATATTGTCAAAAGTTTAAAAGTGTTTATTTAACAAATATGGTGCATTATTAAACGTAGAAGGAAGTAATACAACAATAGTTAATGAAGTACAAATTATTTATTCGAAACTAATTTACAAATAATTAGAAAATTAGGCTCTTGTTTAGTGATGTGTATCATCTTTCCTCTCGGTTGCTTACACACTAACATATCAATCCCTATGTTAATCCTATGATGCCCTTTTTTTTAAAGATATGGGGTTGGTATTTAGGGGATCGATAGTACTACCTGTATGGTTAGGAAGTACAAGGACTCGGCCCCCAGGTGTCTCTCCCCCCTGGACAGCATTTTGCCAATGCAAATCCTGACTACTTC
This sequence comes from Trichonephila clavipes, assembly GCA_019973935.1. Lineage (NCBI taxonomy): Eukaryota > Metazoa > Arthropoda > Arachnida > Araneae > Nephilidae > Trichonephila > Trichonephila clavipes. The sequence continues at coordinate 723,652 of BMAU01000077.1, forward strand.
ATTTCCCTGAAATAGTTCAGGGATTTGATAAAATCACCTACTTTCATCAGGGGAATGACCTTGAAGAGAGACATTATTTTAACATCTCCCGTCAATTGATCATATCCCTTAAGGATTTGATGAAATTCCTAATTTCGTCATTTCCCTGCGACATACAGATATATCGGATCACAAACGGATTACAAACACAATCAATTTTTTTTACATCCATCTATCCACGAAAGGATAAGTTAAATACATCACGAATATCCTTAGTTTACATCTATAAAATAGGTCCGAGGGTAGCCTAGTGGTTAGAGCATCGGACTCCAGACCGGAAGGCATGGGTTCGATACTCGATGCCATCAAATACCCTCCTAGTGCACACGGAGTACGTGCTCGTTAATTCAGTGGGTCCGAAGTCTCACGGGCTGAATCACGAGTGCAGGGGATTGCAGAATATTTCCCTCCCCCTCAGTTCCATGTCTAAATTGTGGAGGTGGAGATAGGTGGTGTCGCCTTCCATCATTCCTTCGGGGAATTTCGCCGAGATAATTCGTACTGTCACCTGTATGGTGGCCAACGACAGGCGTACCTTTTGCCCCGATGAATTTAGTTGGCCTCGATCTGACTACGTCAGACGGGTGGCATTAGAAGCAACAACAACACATATATAAAATGGCCTAACGATTCGGTTCCGAATTTCCTTTTTTTAATTAATAATTTTTAAAAAAATGGTGGCACACACACACAAAGGTACCGCTGCGCAGATGCAGTTTGATACCCATAAAACTGTTAAAGAAATATCTATGTAAACAATCGTTTGGTTATCTTTGTTATAGGTATTACATGCTATTATTGCTGCACTTAAAAAATCAAAGACAACAAAGGGAGTTAGTTGTTAGAAATTGGTTATGAAATAATTATAGGTTGAAGAAAACATTTATTTAATTTTTTTTTCAATTCCTACTATTATAGTTCCCTCTCCCCCTATATTTATTTATTTATTACATATCTTGTTTAAATTTTCAATCGTAAATAAAATACTTTCCATTTATCCATATAGAAAGGAAAATTTCTCGTTGTGTCCCTGTAGTGCAATGGATAACGCTTTGAAATTTTAATCCAAAGGTCGTGAGTTCGAATCCCACCTGGAATGGCCTAATTTCCTAGAATGTGATTTCTTTTTTACAATGCTACTTTATTAGGATAATTAAATTTAATTAATGAATAAATAGTAACAAACAAACAAAAAAAAATAGTCCAACACCATACATAAGAAAAGAAAATGAAAAATTGCAAGCAAAATTGCTATTTTGTCACTTAATGTTGTCATTCTGTCATGTATAAATATATTTTTATTAATTTTTTAACTATCTAGTAAAAAGTAACTAAAATACATAAAAATTTTCTTAGTTGACTTAAAAGTAGGTATTGACTTAACTTTTTTTTCGTATTACTTGTAATAAAGATAATATATATTTGGATTTATTCTAAAAAGGGGACATGGATTTTTGATTTTCATACCTATTTTTTTTCTAGGGAATATAAATTTTATTAAAATACCAGAGGCATTGATATCAATTTCACATCTACATTCATTGCGTTCGAATTTCTTTTCCTTTATGACGCTAATTAACAAGCTACTTATTTGATCAGTGTTGCTTTAAAAAAATTTGTTCAAAAATGGTCTCCCAATTATTTTAAATTGTATAAATGATTAATAAGGCTTTATCTTTCCTAATGTGTATTTCTAAGATGAAAGAAAAAGGCACAAAATAATAAATTTTAACAAGACAAGTCGAAAAACAAAATAACTTTTATATTTGCTTGAATTATTTATAGATGTTTATTTTTTAAAAACCCAATTCAATGGAGACTCATGATTGATGGATTATTAAACAATTGCATTTTACCGACATTTATTTTATCTGTAAAGATTTACGGTAATACCTCGACTTACGCAAACCCGAAGTTACGCGATTTTGAAATCTCGTAGATTCATCTTTTGTTTGAGCGCTATACAACTCTATTACTCATTCCCCGCTTCCTATTTAGCTAATGTTTATGTTCGGACTTATCGCGCGGAATCAACGTTTAGCCAAAAAATTTATTTTGTGTTATTTATTTCATATCTACGGAGTGTGCGCTTATGTGATTACATGTTATTATTGTAATATCGGGTTTGTTCTATGTATTACATGAACTCAGATTTGAGCGATGGCTACGTCATCCAAACGAAATCATTGGACAATCTTGGAATGGCTGACAAAACTTTAAATGGATTCTTGAAAAACTGTGTCCCTCTTTTTATTTATTTTTCCCCCATCACTGAAACTCAGACGGAATCAGGGCCAGAGCCTGATGAACCCGGTAATGCGATTGTTGTTGTTCATTATGCCACCTGATCTTGACTGCATGAGATCTAGGCTCACAAAATTCATCATGACAAAGAGCTAGGTGTATGCATGTCGTTGTCCGTAGCCTTGAGCACCATACAGGTGGCAGTTCAATTTGGCTCGGTTTCACCCCAATTTTAAGGGAGGGGGGTCCTCCTACCTCTCTTCTCCTTTCACCTACCTCACGAAAGGACTTGCTGCTCGACGGCTATTCAGAGTATCCCATGCAGCAAAGGCACTATTAATTTACAAACATCCATGCCTTCTCCAGGATTAGTACACAGACCTTATGGGACAGCAGTCAGTGTTGTAACGTCTTCGTCTCGCAGTTGTGTTCGGCGTCTTTGTGGAATTGTTCAACACATGGGCAGAGACATAGGTACAACTTTTAATTATTGCGTAGTATCAGCTTGAATCACCCGCCGAAACTTTTGAACTTCACGAAGGACCCTTTCCCATCGTTGGCAGGATGCAACCAGAGATGCAAAAGCGCCACTCTGATATCCAAGTAGAGAAAGGAAAAGCGAAGGGAGAGATGCTTTGATCCGTCGGTAAGAAGCAGACGCGCGAAGGGAGAAGAAGGCTCTCAACTTTCCAGGGAGCGGTGGCTAAAAGGATTCTCTCCTCTCACAAACAACTGTTTTGGAACTTTAATAATCTTTTAATAAGTTTAATAACATCAATGTATAATTCTGTACATAATAGCTGTGACATAAATAAACTCGATATTTAAATTAACCAAGATCACGCTACCGTTATTCATATCAAACGTCACAGCGTCGATAACCGTTATTCCGGATGGGCGACGATGTATTCTAATGTGATTGAAGAAGTTGTTTAACTTGCCAGACAAATACATTTAGAAGCGGTTAATGATGACGTTCAAGAACGGCTGGATTTCCATAATTAGGAGCTGACAATTAATGAACCTTATAGAAATGTATAAACAAGGGTAAGACGTTGAAGAAATCAGAAGATCGAATAACGGCTGGGAACAGGGGCGTAGCTACCGCTGTATAAATGATACGGGGCCCCCGCGCTACAAGGGCCCCATTATGTGCAACTACAGTCTCACTAACAAAGTTTTCATACCTATAAAGGGCCCTGAAGGAATTTTGATACGGGCCCCACTCAGAACTAGCTACGCCAGTGGCTGGGTTGATTGATTGATTGAATATTAACGTCGCACTGTTCAGCTACACGAGGGCTTTTGGCGACGGACCACGTAATTTCGAACCATGGTCAAGTGACGTGGGCCAGTGGCTGGGAATTTGACAGAAGGTCTCACTTTTTAATTGAAAAAGGGTAATAAATTTTAAAAATATAGACTCCAATGAAGAGTGTATTTTTCAACAAAACAAGGAATAAAAAAATTATTAGCATGCTATGAAGACATTTTGTAGGGGAAAAAATCATTGAGCTGTCAGATCACTTAGATAGATTTTATGAAGCCTTCTGCATGAAAATAACTTCAGTTTGCGATTTTGTATTTGTGTTATCCAAAATTTTATTTAACTTTTTTTTATGAATTATTATTTTATTTAGTGTCCGCGTTCCCTCCAAAAAGTAATTGACATGTATTTACGTATATGAGAGAGAAATCATGCCTCCACTTACGAGAATTCGACTTAAGTAATTATCATTCATTCCCACCTATCGCGTAAGTTAAGGGTATTACTGTATAGAAAACAGATAATAAAAATTTAAATAATGTAAAGATACTTTATCATATGTTGGTTCATTGTAAATGATTACGTTTTAGCAATTCGAATAAAATAAATATTTAGCTTTCTTCATATATTGAAAGGAATTGTTTAATAATTCTTATAAGAACCTCACCTTATAATTCAATTAAAACAAGTGTTTAGTCAATAATTCTTTGCCTCATTTCTCCAGATATTTGAAGAAAAAAAATTGTTTTTAAATCTCATTGGAATACGCAAAGTATCTGCTATCATATTGCTTGGAAGTCAAGATTTTTGTTTTACGAATTTGGAATTATATATTCTGTCTGAGAATCGCTTCTTATTTTTAGACATCATTGCGTAATCATTCTGTAGGGGGGTCAGATATCTAAAAGATCACGATATATTCTAATAACGTTTCCTGAAAAATTACACTATTCTAGAGTGAGTGAGTTAATATTAACGTCGCACTGCTCAGCTACACGAGGGCTTTTGGCGACCGGACCACGTAATTTTGAACCATGGTCAAGTGACGTGGACGACACCTGAGCTGGCACCCCCCTCTCCGAACTACCACACCACACCAACGGGACACTATTCTAGAAGCCACAATACTAGGTACCTATAACCTTTTTATGCTCCCTCTGTTCGTAAGAAATTCGCTCTTGAATAAGTCGACGATAAAAATTGTTTTAATTTCTTTTGAGGTAGCAGCCCCCCCCGTACATTTTTCGACACATAACTCCATTAATAATAATTCAGAAAACTTTATGCAATTCTCATAATTTGTTAACAGGAAATGATGTCTCTATTAATAATAATAATTTCATGCAGCAAAACCAAATTTTTCCGTTAACAAATTTATAAATGCAGTTAATTGCATATACATTCTGACCTCTATTTAACAAAGTCGCTAAATCTCGTTCGTTATGTGGAAAGTTCGTAAAATAGGGATTTATTCTTTCCAGATTCTTGGCTCCAGGGAAAAGTTCGCAGAATAGAGAAAATCGCAAAATAGAGGTCCAACAGTAATTACAAAAGTAATAGATTTATTTTTAGATTACATTATTATTTCATATAAATTATATATTTATAATAAAATAATAACTAGAATGTGAGTATTATCTCTCAAAATAATGTGGCCCCGATAGCCTAGTGGTAAAGATCACGGACTCGAGGCTGTGGCTTCATGAGTCCATGTCTAGTGCCGCTGAAGACTCGCTGTGTAGAAGGGTCTGATGCACGTCAAATCAGTCGAGGCTCAAACGTCCTCCCCGTGGTGAGGTATGGAAGTTCGGAAAGGACTCAGACGTTGTCCTCGTCACTTGACCATAGTTCAAAATTACGAGGTCCATCTCCAAAACCCTTCGTGTAGCTTTATTGTGTGACATAACATAACTCACTCTCACTCAGGGACGTCTTAAGACTCTTTAAGGTCCTGGGCCCAGAGAAATCTTATGATTTTTTAAGGCCCTGGGTCCCTATGCAAAAGTAGATTCTACCTTAGATCTTTAAAAGTAGACTATATATAACATGCCTTGTCAAATACTCGTTCAAACGATAATTTGAAACAAATTAATGTGCACGATCCACAATCTCAAAAACCTATGCACAAACCGACTTGACTGATGGACGCATTTCGACTTAATGCGTTGAAGGATTGTTTATGGAATTAGGCCTTGCCCTAAACATGGAAGACGGTTATCACATAATAATACAGTGTTATCCCTTTTGCCAGTTGCCATGCAGTTTAAAATTCCCTATTCTTTGGAGAACACATACGGGAATAATATTTGATCATTAAAATTATCCGGATCATGTTCTTATAATGACAGAGTCGAGAACGAAACGAGTCCCCCAACGAAGGCGATGCCCTGGGCCCAGTTGGTGATGCCTTAAGATGTCCCTGCTTCTTACTCTAGGTTCTTATGGAAAAGATTATTTTCAGAGGCGTATACTCAAGGAAATCCATACCCCTCTCATACACCAAAAGAGTTTTACATTTTAGCAGTATGATGATGCTCTGTGCCTGTGGCGGCGCTAGACCACGCGTGGACGTCGGCGAAATTAGGGTTCGCGAGGCCTCTTTTTTCCCAGTCAAGAAAACGTTAAATTACATAAGCCGAATTATAGTTATTGCTAATCAAATGATGACAAAAATTACACAAATAGAAATTAAAAGAGACGAACTTTTCAGCTTTTGGCCTCACTGAACTTTTTCAGTATGATGTCATAGCTAACACTAGCCGCTATTTCAGCTTCAATTGATAGAACTGATAACGCAGATAGTCTCTCTTGACTCATCGTGCTTCTCAAGTAGGTCTTGAGGTATCCGACTACGTTCGGAACCGTGATTTTGCAAAGCACATAAGTGTATAATTTTCATGATATTTAGTATCACTTGGATTAGAATATATGCATAAACTTGTTTTAAGGACATTTTGACAAAAATTTTTTATTTAAATGTAATATTTTGGCAAAAAATTAACTTAGAATCATCTTTTTTTTCAAACATTCTCCTTTTGTGAAAAATGCTTCTGTTATAATAATATTTTGCCTGTATATAGCTCAGATCTCTCTACAGAGGCTCAACTAGAATTTTTGAAATATATAACTTAGAAGTTGGTTTATTCATATTTTACGGCAACAGAGGGGAGCAATTTTAAGAAAAAAACGCCAATAATTATTTCAATTGGGGATAACTCTGAAAATGTGAATTTTTCAAAAATTCTAGTTGAGCCTCTGTAGAGAGGTCTGAGCTATATACAAGCAAAATATTATAATGAAACCATTTTTCACAAAAGGAGAACATTTGGAAAAAAAGATTATTCTAAGTTAATTTTTTGCCAAAATACTATATTTAATAAAAAAATTTTTTTGTCAAAATCTCCTTAAAACAATTTTATGCATGTATTCTAATCTGAGTGACACTAAATATCATAAAAATTATTCATTTATGCACTTTTTTTAAATCACGGTTCCGAACGTAGTCGGGATACCTTAATTAATCAATTTTAACTTTGAGAAGCTTCTCATAGCCAGGGTGTTTCTCCTCATTAAGGACAATTAACTCTTCCAGGCACCATTCACAGGTTATGATATGGGATGGAGGTTCCGTTCGCGAGCCATATGCCCAGCGAGACAGACAGCGACAGAGAAGCTTCTCTCAACGGAAGCTGTACTCACGGGAACTGTGAGCATGCTTCTAATTGTTATATAAACATTTGGATATATTTCTTCCAAATTATTTTCTAAAACGTACTGAATGAGTTGTTTCGCGTCGTTGATAATGTCTAGTGAATTCATTTTTAAAAGTTGGAGTTCTTCATATAGTTCGAAAGGCTGTATGTCGCTGTTTTCGCCTTCCCGAAGTATTGTACCATAGCATCTGGATAAATCATCTGTACCTAATCATCTGGATAATGGCCATAAAGTACTAATCACTCTTTTTACTCGCGTAACTGTATGAAAATAAATAAAAATGAATAACTAAATTTTAAATAATTAAAAACTTTGCGAGGCCCCCTCAAGCGCGAGGCCGTCGGCGGTCGCCGACGTCTCCGACGCCTAACACCGCCATTGCTCTGTGCTTTCATCTGTGTATTTTTATAATGTGTAAGCCCCTTCAATAAAAGTAGTTTGTGTACGTTCCTGATTATGATTCACAATGAGGACAAAGTTATAAAATTATATTTCCTGCATATTTCCCTTATTCCGAATAATGCTCCCTATCTCTTGCAAACAATTCGTAGTTTTCACAAAAAAGAAGGGAGGAAGTACTTAAAATATATTTTTTTCTTAACGTATGATTTTTATGATATTTTTTATTTTACAACTAAATATGTTTTTAAGAGGTTAAAAAGAAAAGATTGTTCATAGCAGTAACAAATTCGGAAATATTAAAAAAAAAAAAAAAAAAAAGATTTCAATATCTCTCTCTCTGCATATATTACATGCAGAGAAAGATTCAAATACTTTTTTTTATAATTATATACATATATACAGAGAGATTCAAAATACTTTTTGAATAATTATATATTATATATATATATATATATGTAGGTCATCGTGATAAATTTGTTTTTGGGAGAAAATAATATTGTCATAAGTCTCTATATAGTTTTTAATAGAATGTTTACATTGTTATGAAACTCCTCAGAAAGACATTTTGTATTTCAATTTTTAGAATAGATTTGATTTTTTTGTTAATGTAGCCCTTTGTGAAGTTGTACATGATTTCTATTATTAGAATTTCAACGTAAGAATTTCATTGTAATTCTATGAAAGCAAGAAAAAGAAAGAAAAAAAAACACTAACAAAATCTAAATACACACATTATTCAAGCGGAGATCCGATTATATTAAGAAGTATTCATTTGTAACGTTTATCTTACAAAAACAGGAAATAAAAGTAAATTCGTGAAAAAAAAAATTTAACTTTTAATAATTTTATTAATTTTTTTAATTATTATTATTATTTAGCATTCGATGTGTGCGATTCTAAATACTAAAATAATTTTTTTTTACCAAAAAGATCTTTTACTGCGCCTTTTAATCACAAGTGTATAAAAATTAAAATATAAAAATCACGGTGATCATGCCACAATGTAATTCAGACAAAGAATACGAGAATATCTTACATTTATTATAATAAAGCTAGTCAAAATAAATTTACTTTATAAAAAAACTTTGAAGATAAAAGATGTATTAACTCTTATGTTCAATTCTTTATAAAGAACGCATTATTTACTTGTGAATGTTGTTTATCACTGACACACCATACAAACAAAACAAAACAAATTGATAAATACTAAAAACTTACTCGAAAGAAGAACTTAAAAAGTTATTTTGTGAGAAATAACCCAAAGCAAAAATCGTAAAACAACTACGCAGCCGGCAGGATTCGAACCTGCGCGGGCAGAGCCCAATGGATTTCAAGTCCATCGCCTTAACCACTCGGCCACGACTGCTTGTGAGGAAAGGGAATTTCGCAAATTAAGACCATTGTCATATATGAAAACGTTATAAATTTTGGATAATACAAAAAAAATTTTAATTCATAAACTTGCATATACATTAAACGCATTAATAAAGTAATGCTATAAAAACTATAAACTTTTCATTTTTTAGTCCTTAAAATTAACATTTAATGTTGTGTACGTCCTATATTTAATATTTTTTGTTATTTTTTCGAACACTAAATGAGTATTTTATTTGAAGCTATTGTAAAAAATTTTGCCATAGTTGCATTTCTGAATGTTTCTTTTTAATTAGTGGCGATAATCAACCTACATATCAAAAGCAATGTACAAGTAAAAATTAAAGATAAAAAAAATTCCAAAAAATAAAAGTAAATAAAAAATTTGGTTTATTGATTGATTTACACGGATTACAGGCAAGCAAAGAAAAGAAGTTAAATAAGAATTTTTTTTCATTATTCTAATGATATTGGAGACATGTTACACCAGTGGCTTACAAATTTTTTTGAATATTTTTCGCTCTTCTTGAACAAAATTTTTTCCAGCTGCTCTACCTGCGTCCAAGTATGACTAAAAGATAAATTTTTATCAAATTCCGCTGCGCTCTAGCGAAGAAGCCGCGGCTCCTCATGGCACAGCGGCGCGCAGTTGCATGCTGGACTAGACAGTAATTCAGGAATGATTTTAAAAGCCTAAGCTAAATTATTGACGATGAAAGCCTTATTTTAAAAGAATTGTATTAAATTGAGGGTTATTAACAATAATGTAACATTTAAAATAAAGCTTTTCTCAAAAAACTAAGCTTATGTTGCATAAATATTTAATACCAAGTGAAAAATTAAATTTTAAACTGTTAAACTATTAGTGTCTATTTTTTACAAAAGATGGCAGCACAATTTAATTACTAAAGGATCGAGCCTGATTATAAACATTTTTTATTGTAGATAAATAGTTAAGCAAAAATTTAACCGCGATAACAGTACAAACAAAATAATTCTCAGTTATTTCTTATATTTATATCTGTAGAAATTAATACCATAAATATATATTTACATATTAAAACTTTTCGATACGTGTCACATTTAATAATCTTAATCGTATAAAATACCTATTCTCTTTATTGCTTTTAAAAAATGGAGCTGTCTTCTGTTGGCGATAGAGTTTACGCTGCTGAATGTGTTCAGAAAAAAAGAATACGCCGAGTAAGTTTCTTTAAATTTGAATTTTTTAAAATTTTCTAGAATTCGTGTAATTTTTTGTGGTAAAATAAGCTTGTTTTTCCAGGGTCGTGTAGAATATTTGGTGAAATGGAAAGGTTGGAGTACGAGGTGAGGGTTAAATGCGTGTTTACATGTGCATTAAAAATTGTTTTGTTCGATATTGTTTTCTCTGTGCATGAAATTCTTTTGCGGACAATATTCTGATTTTTCGGATAAAAATTTAAATTTTATTTCTGTTATGTCATTATTTTTTTTTAGTTTATTTTTACTCGCTGATATGAAAAATAGCATTTTAAGTACTTGTTTCTGGTCCTTTTGATAAAGGTTCGATACACAATATATTTTGATACGTTTTGATAATTGCTAAAACTTTATCATAAATTGGTTATTACCTTTGTTGGTGGTTAAAATTATGTAGAGTTTTGCTACTGAATTAAAGAATGTGCATGATTAGGATAAACAAAAATGGATAGATTTTGTAAAGTTTGCTTTAGACACTAATATTTTATATTGCCATTGGAGTAATTTCAATTTTAAGAATATTTTTTTAAAGTAGAATGGTTAATATTCTAATTTTTGTAAGTAAAAAATAAAGTTGAATGGATCTGATTTTATTTAATATACTTATTGAGTGTCTGGAATTATGTATTTGGAGGTTTGTTATCTGTTTGTACAAATTTGTGGACATTTTTTGAACATAAAACTATTGCATGGTTTCTTTTACATTTTTAGGTACTAATTGTGCAATTTTTTTCTATTGTAATTTTTTACGGGTGTTTTATTTTATCTATGTAGAAATTTGCTTTTAAAGTTATCTGTTTAGTTTGTAGGATTGTATCATAATTTAATGCATCAAAAAATTCTTGATCAGTTTTTTAAATTCTTGCAAATTGTTTTAAAAAAGAAATACGCAGATTCCTTATAAATTACAAGTTCTTAATAATATTGGCATGCAGTTGATAGAAAAGTATGCACATTGCCTGATTAAAAAGGAAACATTTTTTTTCTAAATGGTTTCCACTCTTGGATGCATATTGTGGTATTTAGTAACTTCTCTTTATTTGATGAAACTGTTTAAGGGTGAGCTGTACTTGGTGTGCAATTATAGTTATCAAGAAAAACATTTTTTTGTTTTATTAAAAATAAATCCAACAAAATTAAAATTACTTTCAATAAAATCGATTTGAAAGAATTCACTTAAATTAAAATTTTGGTACTAATTCTTTATACTGTCATCCAATTTCGCTAATTAAAAAAATGTTATCATTATTATTATTGTATCTGCTGATCTGCAGGAACAACTTTCCACTAGCTGCATATCATGGCACTTGATGACATCCTTTGATCTGGGGATGATGAACTACATAAATACTGAAATAAGTCTGAAAAAGAATTTGAACTGTATAACAAATGGGTACTTGCATATTACCATTGCCACAGCCAAAATTGCACCATAAGAGTTGTTTATCTTCAAATATATATAAAACACATAAGAATCTTTGTTGTATTGATATGGTGTGATTCGTGTGGTGACGCTAATATGCAAGTACCACTAATTGTAGAAACTAAAAAAAAACGTTAAATTAATATTAATGATTAAAAAGTTGGTAGATTGGGTACGGATTGAAATTCTTAACCATACAGGGTAGCCTACGTGTTTTTTATTCATTTTAATGGTGTATTTTGTTCTGCAAAAAGTATTTACAATTTTAATTGATTGTTTTATACTTTTAAAAATTAAAGAATACATGCAGCCTTTCACCTCTAACTTTTGTGTTATTCATTTTGTTTTGCAGTAGTGGAAAAAAGGAAAGGTAGTCATACAAAATTTATCAATTAAATTGATTTATATTTTCCATGATTTTTGTACCAGGATTAAAATTATGTAAATATTTAATACTCAATATTTCATTTTTGAAATCTAGTCTGTGATTTTTTAATTAGTGACTGACAAGGAAATATTCTCATTCAATTTCTTTTTATGTAATTAGTTTCAGTAAAGTTTTGCATTCTATATTAAATCTTTTTTTCTGACCTTTGCTTATAATTTTGTTAAATAGATATAATACATGGGAACCTGAAGAAAATATTTTAGATGTACGTCTGCTTGAAGCTTTTGAAGCAAGGTAAATTCAGTAAAAGTTTTGGTTTAGATTGTATTCGTTAATGTGTTACGATGCTCATATGATTTGAAATGTTTTCAATAACTCGTTGTACAAACACACAAAATTAAGAAAAATTGAAGTTATTTATTTTTGTCATCATATTTAAATTTACTATTAATCCAATACATTATGTATACATTTATATTTATATATATTGTCTTCTATGGTACTATTATAACAGTTTTATTTATTAGTTTTGTTGGTTATTTTTAGATGGTTGAATACTTATTATTAGTACTGTTATATATATATCAACATAAATGTTATTTTTACACTTTTATTATTTATATCAATATGTGGTTGGAAAAGATTTTGTTTCTTGCATGGATAGTGTTTTATGTTTAAAATTAAAATATATGAGGGTGAATAGTATTTCTATGCTTAAAGGAAAAAATCATTTTTATTGTACTTTTGATATTACATTTTCTAAAGTGATTTTGTAGCTTGTATTTGAGTAACAGCCAGAGATGAAAAATATGCAGATTTTTAACTGCAGAAATATTTACAGTTAATTTATCTTTAAATTTAAATAGATAAATGTGAGTAGTAAATGAAAATCATACCTTTGACTGTGCTGCAGATATTTAGAACTTGGTCTAAATTGCAGTAGTCTTGCAAAGACAAAGACATTGCATCCATCTGATGTGTTTCCTGTTTTTAGTAAAAGAAAACTTGGTGCGGGTGTAAAGTTACAGTTGGTGTAGGAAACATGTGGAAATATGGCACGCTCTGTCATAGTAAAGTTTGGTGAGGAGTGTAGGGAACTTATAGGGTATAGTTATTTATAAAAATCAAAAAATGGAAATGTTCTTTTGCTTTTAGAGTAATTAATTTGTATGGTAAAGGACAAGAATCTATATTTATGTATTTTTTTCATCAAAAATTACAATCATAAGTATTGAAGTGGGATTCAGTTTCATTAATTATGTTTAATTAACAACATAATTCACTATACAAATAATGTTTTAAAATTCAGAAAAGTAATGTAATCTTGAAAAGCTTAAGCTTTTTTTGCTCAGAATTGATGTATTAAATGCATTAAACAATGAGTTTTTGTACAAGCAAGCATTGTGTAATGACAAAGAATTAGAACATGATTAATCTGTAGTATATTTAAAGGTTCAATACTTTAATGATAAAAAAAATTTAGTTAAGTATAGGAGGTAAAAATACATGTGTGTATACACATTCTAGAACTGCAACTTGTTATTATATTGACCATGTCTATAAAATAATGGATTAACCTAAAATTGTCTTTAAATTTTGAAATCCCCATTCAACTGTAAAACTTTTTGAAATTTTCCTTTCATTCCTGGAAAAAAATTTACTATTAGTTTTCTTTAATACTCTTGATTTCCTATTTCATACAATAATTGTAATTCTTATCAGATACCTCTTTTCAGAATTTTTCATTTTCATTGATATTTTCTTTTCTTTATTTGTTCATTTCTTATATTATTTAGTAAAGTATTGAATGGTAAATATTCTTATAATATTGGTCTTAACTCCTCCACACACATATATTTTAATTTCTGAAAAAGGTGATCTCGTGTGTTTTTAAATGTAATTTTTTTTATACCAGTATTAATCTAAAGTGCACTTATATTAACTTTTTTTGTTGGAAAGGATTGTATTTTCGAGATTTTAGGGCGCACATTTCGTGCATATATATGAGCAATACAGTTCTTATCCTTAAATGTATAAAATCAAAGTATTTTTTAATATATATATGATATACAGAATTGTTTTTCTAGTGTTGTAATCCAAAATAATATAAAAACATAATATTGTATATTTTTAATGTTTGAAAGGATACATGAAATATTAAAATTTTAAATGTAAAATTAGTAATGTTTCTAGCAAAATAAATAATAAATTTCTTTTGATATGCTATATTTTGTTTTATTTAGAATAGTTTCAAAAAGAGAAATAAAACCAAAATATATACTTTATTGGTATTGTGCTTAATGGCAGCATATAAAATTGTCATTAAATAAGGTTTAAAAAATATTTCTACATAAATCCATGTGTTTATTTAAATACAAATGCTTAAAGAAATACACATCAAAATACTTCTTCAAATTATTAAGCTGTCTGTCAGTAATTATTTTCTTTGCTTAAAATTTTCTAATGTAATTTTTTTCTGTGTTATTCAATAGTGTATTCATTAGAAGTGTGCATTATGTATAGTTTTTAAACTTTATTAGTTTATAAAAATTCACTCTGCAATAACAGCTTAATAAAATTACCATAAAATAAATTGTTCCAAAATATATATTTTAAGATAAATTCATACATGTATAAAAATAATGCATTTTGTCTCGTTTGTTTGTTCCAATTTTTTAAATACACTGCTGGCTACTATAAATGCAACACCAAGAAAGACAAGAGATAGCATAGCAAAATTTATTTTGTAGATAACATGTTGACAAAGTATCAAATGATTAAATTTATAGACTTCTGTGAAGTGTGGTTACTGCCAGAATCAGTAGGCAGAGAAGCAGCCATTCGAGATCACTGCTGCCACATGCCTCGGCATTGATTCAAAGAGACTTTGGATGTGTTTTGGGGGTATAGCGGACCAAGCAGCTTCCACACACTGCCAAAGTTGATCTGGTGTGGCAGCTGGGGGTGTAATCTGGGTCAATCGTTGAGCAACCCTGGATCACATGTTTTCTATCAACGAAAGATCCGGAGAGCGAGCCGGCCAGGGAATCGATTCAATCTGGTGATTGACGAAGAACCTTTGGACAATGCGTGCCACGTGTGGTCATGCATTATCCTGTTGAAATATGGCCGAGACCAAGCCCTGAAGGTAAGGAAGGACAACTAGCACCAACACCTCGGAGATGTAGCGTTGGCTGTTTAAAGTACCGGCAATGCGTACTAGAGGAGTGCAAGAGTGATATGGTATGTGGTGGTATTGGATAATACCCGGTGCAGGACCAGTGTCGATGCATAACACAGCTGTTCAGCATCCTCTCTCCACAATGTCTCCAGACTTGAATCCAACCATCGTGGTGTTGCAGACAGATGTGTGATTCGTCAGTAAAGACAACTTCATTCCATTCTGCCGCCCACATCCTTCTTTCATTGCAACATTGACTGAAGAGACGTCTGTGGTTCTGCATCAAGAGTAGACCAAGCAATGGACGTCTTGCAGACAGACCACTCTGCTGTAAACGGCGTCGAATAGTACGCACAGACACTGAATGATGCGTTACAGACTCAATGTGCTGTGGTACAGCTTGTGATGTGACTGAGCGATCTGTCACTGCCATGCACACAATTTGCCTGTCCTCACGTGAAGTGTTGCACTGAGGTGGATGCGATCGACCACGCCGGTCCGTCGTACCTTCCTGCATCCAACAGTCACATATCCGCATTACAGTTGTTTGGTTTCGTCCAACACGACTACCAATTTCCCTGAAAGATAATGCACAATCTCAGTAGGCCACTATCCTTCCTCTGTCGAAATTGGATTTTTGATTAAAAGCTGACCGCTGTCTTCTACAAGACATAACTGATCGTTTTTTGAAAAAACCACAAGAAAAACACAATTGCCGAACTTGAAATCGTCGAAATCTCCATACCTTAAATAGCGCTTTGAGGTGGCGCCACAGGTGGGCGTGATGTGTCTGCGCTGAAATTCTAATTATCTGCATATCTCACCTCCACTAATGCATGTTGTAAATTTCATGTTATTTGCATGCTTCCTTCAGGGTGTTGCATTTACGGTGGCCAGCAGTGTATTTTTTCCCTATGGTAATTCTTTTAATAATGCATTTGTAGAAATTAACATGCCTTAAAGCTGAACTTTCATAAGCATTAACATTGTTGTAAGGTCTCTCATGCAAGAAAAGTTCACTTGAATTTCTCAAACTAAATAAGTATTTCTGAGTCGATTTGATGTTGATTATTTTGTGCTTGCTACTTATTTTCATGATTATTTGATAGAAGTTTTTAGAATATTAAATAGTTGAGTATCTCTATGACTACTTTGATAGAACACAAAAAACCTTTTATCTAAGTTACATACAAAATCATACTTAAAATTTAATACCAAAGCTTTATTAAAAACAAGTGATTTAGAAAAAAAATTGCATTTTAATTTTTTTAGTTCTGCTCTTGCGCAAACATAGCTAAATATATTGAAATGGATAGATAAGATTCAGCATCACAAAAAACTCTTTCTGTTAGTATGATATTAAAATCATATGATATGGAGGACATCTACTGATGGCTTTCAGTGCATGATTTTTCCAAATCAATGTCTTAACTTTTAACTGCCCATAAGTGTTTGAAATTAAAGAGAATTTTTTTTTCTTAGTTAAGTTTTTACTTCATAAAGCTGTTGAATTGCTGTTACTTGATAATGCATCTGTTAGAATTTTCTGCTGGAAAAATATTAAATTGAATTTCATTTTTTTCAAAATTTTTGCATTCCAAATAAAGCACATGCTGTGTGAGTAAAAGCTTAATGTTTTTCTTTAATAAGGGTTCAGTAGTTAGTTGATTTTTTTTTTCTTCTTTTCCACAAGTTGTTGTCATGTCCTTCCCGAAGAGAAGGAATGAAAGTTGCCAGTGCCCGAGACTGGTTGGACTTCTACACGATTAAATGGCGACACTACCTATCTCCACCTCCACAATTTAGGTATGGAACTGGAGGGGAGGGAAATATTCTCCAGCCCCTTGCACCCATGATTTCTGCTGTGATCGCCCACAAGACTTTCGAACCCACTTATTTAACAAGCATGTACTTGGAGGGTATTTGATGGCATCAGACCGAGGTCTTTCGGTCTGGAGTCAGATGCTCTAATCACTTGGCTACCCATGTTTTCAGCATGGTATGGCTGTTGGCTTTCCACAAGTCTAACTATAGTAAAATTTGGCATAAGAATTTTCATTTGGAGGAATCAATTGTTCATAAGGATCGAGTAAACTATGTCTGTTTAAAGGTGTTTTAACTTAAACAATTTTTTCACCATGTACAATTGCAAAGTTTCAAGTCATTTTCAAAAAAGTTATTTGGCAGTTTCTTAATGTATAAAAGTATAAGATCACATGGGTTTTTAAAAAAAATTTCTCAAATACTTTGTTTGTAATTTGACTTATGATCATTTTGTTACATGACGAACATTTAATTTATAATCAAGTTTGTTACACACATTTTGTAGTATTGCTGATTTCTAATAAAATACTTTCTTAAAGCTCTTAGTGTTTTCGGCATTGATGGTGGGAAAGAAACTTGTTAATTTTTCTTTAATTCCGTGTTTAACTTGTAGTAATATGTGTAATAGTTTTAAAAATTTGAATTGTAAAATCCACTTGTTTATAATCCTGTATATATATATCTATCTAATAATAATAAAATTATTCCTTAGAATATTTAAAAGGAAATTTGTTATTGGTTAAAAGTTTGAACAGGTCAATTACGAAATGAGATCTGAAAACCATATTTTGTATAAAAGATCAGCAACAAAACTAAATGCTGTAGGAAAATCATTAGAGATTATCAGTTATACTTTTAAGAAGTAATGTATATTTCCATTTATAACAATATTAACTTTAATGAGGAAATTTGTACTTGGGAAATTGATCTTTCTTTGACCTAAATATATCTCATTATTGACAAACACTGATGTTTTGTTAACAAGGGTTGTCATGGTAACAAGGTGACTTTACTCTGCAGCCACTTTTTTATATACTACATTCCACTTATCTTGAAACTGTTCTCACTTTCATGTGTTTTTTGTAATAAAAAGACATAAATATTTATTTTTTTCAAATTCTTTTAAAACAATGTTCTTGATTGAGCATTGTAAATACTCACTTTCAAGTGATTTGTGTCTCTGCTCTAGACATTCTCGAAAGAGGATTTAAGGGTGTTTTTTTTTAAAGGTAAATTGAACTGTTCAGTATGGATAATACAGCATATAATTTTGTAGTCTATGTCGCTTCAAAGAAACTAATTTTTTCTCCTCGGATATCTTATTGTAACCTACATTTCTTATTGCATTATTAGCAGAATGCAACTCGCAAGCCTAAACTTTTTAAAAAATATTGTACATTGACAGAAAGAGTTTGTTAGAATAAACAAAAATTGCTCTGTTTTGATTTCTGTAATTTTGAATGGAACTTTTGTTGAAAATATGGAAACCATTTTGTTGCTCTAAAATTGTGTAGACTCCTCTACAAAAGTTGGACACATTTTTAGCTTTTTTCTTTAATTTAATGAAGCTTTTGCTTATTTTTCCAGTTTATGGTTGAGTGAATGAATATTAATGTTGCTCTGTTCAGCTACTCGAGAGCTTTTGGCGACGGACCTCGTAATTTTGAACCATGGTCAAGTGACGAGGACATTTGAGCTGTCAGCAGATTTAACATTAATCGTTCTGCATGGTAGGTCTTCAGTGGTACCAGGCTTGTACTCATGACACACTGGCCACAAGTCTGTTACCTTAGCCACTAGGTTACCACGGTCACCAGTTTATATTTTAAATGACATTGTATGTATTTGGCACCTGCTTTTGAGACATTTTATTTCAACAGTTAATCTGCTGCCTGTTCTCATATGTGTATTTTAAGCAATTAAAGCAAGAAGGGAAAAAAAACTTTATGCCAAGCTTTTTCAAACCTGCCACTGCTAGTTTTGATTTGCGGTAGAAGAAATATTGTAAATTAAATTATGTAAGATAATTATTCAGCTTTAATAAAATTAAGTTCTATAATATTTTTTATAATTTGTTTTGACTCAGTAACTACTTGTGCTTATTATTTTATTTATATTTGCATTTATGTTTTCAAAATATTTATAACAATTTTGTGTGCTTGAATTCAACATTTCCATCTGGCCTTTCAATTATTATAAAAATTATTTTTCATTGTGATTGTGATACTCATCTAAATTAATATTGGGATTCCAGGAAAGACAAGATGTGTTTTAACTTACTGCTCAGATTTATTGTATATTTGTTATACATATTTAAAATATTTCTTTTTATAGTTGCATTGGATTAACTATTCTTTGAAGTTAAAAAATTATAGAACTATTTGAGACATTAATGTAAGGATAAATATTATATATTCTTTATAGATTATTTAGCATTATGCAGGTTAGTATTTACTTTGTGCATTTTGTATAGGTTAGTTAGGACAAATTTTATTTGAAGTTAAGACATATTTCTCTATATAGTGTGGTATATATATAAAGTTACTTGGGTATTTTGGAAATTTTTCTCATTTGTACATTTCAATTGTAATATTTACATATAAAAATAATTAACTATATTCATTAATTTTTCATTTAATTGTAATGGTTAATGAATAGTTGAAAAGAGAGAATATATATATTAATCGATAGGATGCTTTCGGTCTAATTAATATTGCTTTTATTTCCTTTAAATTTTTATGAGTGTGTGCTATTCATATTCTAAATATCAATGCAGAGTATTTTCTTTGCTGGAAAAACTTTCCTGTTATAATGTATATGTTTGTTTGTTTTTAGCCAACATAAGGATCATGCTACTCCTCGCAAGCGTGGTAAAAGACAGGTTAGTTTAATGTATAAGTTTACTTTAAAACTTCATCAGAAACAGTTTTATAGTTTATCTATTAAAATACATAAAATGAAATGCTAATTCTTTAGTCTGTCATTTTCTTTTAGAATCAGGAAGCCTCTCATTTTGTGAATCCAAGTCAAAGTGACAATCGCTCTGTGGTTGATGAGAAAAAACAAGATGTAGCTGATCAACAAAATGTGGATACATGGCTGCCAGAAGCCAGTAAGGATGAAAGTGCATCAGTTGACAGCCCTGTAGCCTCTGCATCTTCAGGAAATTCTGAACCTCCACTGAAAGTGCCAAAACTAAATAGTTTACAATCAGAAAGTGCTTGGGAAAACAGTCCTGCCCCTTCATCTCCTAGTAGTGCTGAGTGGCATATTCCAACATCTAATTCTTCTTCTGCTTCAGAGTGTACTGGTGA
This sequence comes from Trichonephila clavipes, assembly GCA_019973935.1. NCBI lineage: Eukaryota > Metazoa > Arthropoda > Arachnida > Araneae > Nephilidae > Trichonephila > Trichonephila clavipes. Next base: position 744,064 of record BMAU01000077.1, read on the forward strand.
TAATGAGATTCCTGAACAAAGCGTCCCTGATTTGCAGCAAGATAATTTGCCTCACAGCTCTACATCTTCTAGTTGTAGCTTTTCTGCTACCAGTTTTACAGGGGATGACAAAGGATTGGAGATTGAGAAACCTGATTGTGTTGAACTGAAAGAAACAGTTACTGTCAAACTGAATGAAGGCAGTGAGTCATCTATCAGCCATTGTGAAGATAAATTCCCTCCTGAAGTTGATTCTTCTCAACAATTGCAGCAGAAGGCAAATATGGATGATTTGAGCAATAATGCTGTTACTGGAGAAATTTCAAATGAATCGATAGTTGCAGCAAATGATATTGTAGCTGATGAAGCACCAGAAAGTTCTCAAAGTTCACTTTCAGATGATTTCTGGAAAAAACAAAATCCTGTTGTTGATCATGTATTAATTACTGATGTAACTACAAATTTGCTGACTGTGACTGTTCGTGAATGTGATACCAGTAGTGGCTTTTTTAAAGATAGGCCTAAACCTGAAAATGATGGTGGTTCTCCAAAATCAAATGAAGGTCATACTTTGTGAATCTTGGAATTTTTTAAAGACTCTGAATCTCATTTCATTTTATTAGTATTTTTTCATTTCTATGTTGAAGGTTTTATTCAATGAAGTATATTAAATCTGAACTCTTTGTTTTAATGAATTTAAGTTGCAAGGGTTTATTTTATGTAATTCTTAGTTATATATATATATATTTTAACTATAACCGTGACATTGCAAATAACTTTTTTAATAAATTGTATACTAACTTTGAGAAGGATAAGGTACAAAACTAGTAGTTGTATATATTGCTGTCCTTTAGTGTCATGAAGAACTAAACTTGAGCTTTGTAACTAACACTTCATTGCATGTTAAAGAACTCTTTTATACCTGTTTTTATATTTTTATTTTTGTTTTTTAAAGTTGAAAGAGTATGTATTAGAAAGCATTTGTATTAGATTGTTGGTTTTCATATGAAAATTGGAAATGGCTTCCAGTATTAAATTGTTATAAATTTTGTTTGAATATGATTGTGCCAAAAAAAAAAAAAAAAAAAAAACCTGTTGTTAATTTTGAATGTTTTCTTTTGATTATGGAATGTAGAATTTAATACACAGTCTCGTAACTAAAGACAATCTTGAAATAATCCTTTATAGCAATAATTTTTTGCATACATAATATTTTTTAACTGTACAAACTAAGATTTATTAATAGATAAGAATGAAAAACACTGTAAATGGAATGCATTGTATATAAAATAAAATTATACTCGAAAAACAACTGAAATTTATTGTACTTACTGTCACTTTTCTTAATATATTGCTTTTCTCCCAAAGCTGTTGATAAATTGAGTAAAAATAGAATCTGTTTAAAAAAATTAGGGACAAAAGTTTTATAGGGGTTTTTTTTTCGTCCGCTAATTACACTTTAAAAAAATTCGTCAAAACTACGAAAACATTCATTAGAATTTGCTTATTTTTGGTGCATAATATTTTAAAAATAGGATTTATAAAAGTAATTACAAAATTGGGAATAATTACTATTGCCTCAATTTTATATAATTTGCAGTTTTTTTGTTACAGTAAAAAATGAAGGGAAAAAAATAAATTTATTGATTGATTATTAATGTCACTTTTCAAGGCTACATGAAGTGTATTGGCAACTGACCTCATAATTCTGAACCACAGTCAAGTAACAATGATGAACCAAAAGAGTGGCACTCATTCTTCAAACTTCCATATCAATGAGGAGTGAATGCCTGGACAGATTTAATGTGCCTCACAGCTGTCACATTACATATGGGTTATATCCTATTTCATTACCAGCTTGGCGAATTGTCATCATTTTAGATAGAAGTCCTATCCAGAAAACTGAGCATTTTTCTCTTAAGATATGACATTGCTTGCTTTTAATTTTTTCATTTTTATTAAGTAAATTTGAGAAAGGAAAACTATTTTTGACTTGTAATTAGTTTTCAATTCCCTTTTTTATTTCCTATTATAATTTTGATCTAAATTATTAAACAACTCATGAGGGCCAAAGCCTACTGTGCCCAACTCGGTATACGTGACCTTGGGCCTTGAGTTGCATGAGCAGATGTTTGGTCAGTCCGATACAAAAGCCCCAGTGTTTAGATCCCAAGCAAGCTTGGTTCTCATTTACCAACTCACTGAAGGGATGAAAGGCTGAGTCAACCTTGCCCAGCCCAGGGTTTGAACCTTTGACCTGTGGTGTGGAAGAGTGATGCACTAATCACTCAGCCACTGGGTTTCAAATTATTAAACAGCTTGCAAATATTGTCTTTCTTCTGTTATTGAATCAGCTAATGTTTTTCATGTTTACTTCAAATGATGGCGTATTTTTGCTATGCATTATCTAACTCAGTGACTTGCATTTCAATTTTTTGAATGCTTTGGTATTGTTTTGTATAACTTCTGTGAAGTAATTATTATTCCATAAAACTGGATTCATTAGTAATCTTCATATAATTTTTAATACAATGCTATAAAATTAATGCTTGATTAAGAACAGCTGTATTGACAACATGCAAAAGCTTTTGTGTATGAAATTTGTAATAATATATTCATCCAATAAAAATATAGTTGAAAAATAAATGCAGTTATCTTGTAAGTGATATGATTAACAGTACAATGTATACCAAGAGCTGTAAATAAAATCTTATATCTATGCATAATCTGTGTGTAATTAGAAGTTATAAATATGTGAGCGAAAATCTATGTAAAGTTGATTTTATTTCCATAGTTCTAATATGTATTGCATTATAATAGATTATCTCTGTGAGGACTATACGATTTGAATGTGCTGAGTCTTAATTTACTATAGACTTAACATCTGTAACTTTATAATGAAATTCATAATAAAATGAAGACTGGTATTTTTTATTGATCGTAATATTCTATATTTTTATTGTAAGTTTTTTTCTATATTTTATTCCCATGTATTAGATTTGGAATAATGTTTTTTGACTGGTCCCCCAATGAAAAGAACCAATTTAATTGTAAACATATTGAAAGTATGTGTTACAATACTGTGTTAGTTTTTTCAATTCCTACTATTAGCTCACACTCTCTATATATTTATTTATCTTCGTGGAATTTTCAATCGTTAATAAAAAATACATTTTAAAGCGCTCAATTGAGTGGAAATTTTACGAACATGATTATTTTGGATGAAAATACAGTAATTTAATTATAATTAATAAAAAAAAAATTTGAATTACAAATACAGCCACATTGACATCATTTTTGGCGACTTGTGTCAAAACTTGAAAAGGTTTTTTTCTCATGTTTGAAAGCATTCAGTTGAACTGAAATTTTCTATACATGATTGTTTTGGAGGACATTAGGATACTTAAATGATAATTAATAAAAATTAATTACTTAATGTTGTGATTGTCATATATATATATATATATATATATATATATATATATACATTAATGTTAATTGTAACTATTTAATAAAAAGTAGCTAAAATAAAATTTTTCTTTGTTGATCTAAGTAGGAATTGACTTTAAAAAAAATTTATATTACTTGTTTTTAGTTAGGTGATAGTTTTATCCTATTATATATTATTTAATTTTTGAAGTTCAGAGATCAGAATGTCAAACATAATACAGCTAATATGCTAACATTTATTTTAAAAATTATCCATACATACCAGTTGATATAGCCAAGTTGAAAGTTCTTCCTATTTACTACACTTTTATATAGAGAACAAGATTTTCATTCAGCTGTAAGAAAATGGTAAAAGTTTTAATTTTTAATATTTTTTATGTAGTTCAACCTTGTTTTGGGTTATATGTGATTGAATGTATTTAAATTTTTATAAATTAAGAGTTGTCATCCAATTTTATTTATCAATATGTTTGTGATGATCAAAATGTAGAGGTTCATCCAATTTTAAAAGCAAAGGTATCAGTGATTTTAAATGTTTTTTTCTTTGGTTATTTGTTATTAAGTTTACTTTAAATGAGAATATAAAAGTAAGAATAATTCTGAAATTTTTTCTATGTACTTGGCAAAGTAAAAATGCCCTATGCATTGAAAAAACCACTTTAAAAATTAAATATCATATTGGTAAATTTTAGACATTTTTTAAAAGCGTATTTTGCTCTTTAAATGAAAAGAAAGATATTTTTTTTTTTTGCTAAAATTTTATCTTTCAATAAAAATAGTTTTGCATCATCTACTTGTTTTTATTTAGCTTTGTAACCCCCTGTTGTTTAGACTCTTCCCATATTAACAGTAGAGAGACTGTCGCTCCCCCTCTGGCGGACAGAACAATCTTCAGTAATGGCCAAGTTTCGGAACTGTAAGGATGTACGAGCATGCACCCGATCCCTTTCAATTCTATACTAACAATTAGTTCTCTAGTTATGTATGTAAATGTTTGTTTTGTCTAATAAATGTGGTTAATTAACTAGTGGACTTCCTTAAGAACCCCTTCCCCGCGTGTCCCTTTTTACCTTGGGTCACATCCCCTCATAATTTGGCGCCCACCGCGTCATAGCTTTAAGTTTAATACTTTCAAGGATTTTGTTGGTGAAAATTGGTTTAATCCTTTGCACACACATTTTAAACCATAATTAGGTTCAATACTATTGAATTAAAATTTAGTTTTTATATATTTTTACCATCTGCATTTTTATAGAAGCTGAGGAATGATTATAAAGCTGCAAAATGAAGATCTTATAATAAGCTTGTTTAATTCCTACTATTAGTTCACACTCCTCCTATATATGTATCTTCAAAATTTCAATCGTTAATAAAATACTTTTTATTCATCCATTTAAGTTCAAGAATATTTTTTTAAACTTGTAGGGGATGACACTTGATGATAATACAGTTTCTTAGAATATTAATTTTTTTTGATTAATGAATTAATAGTAAACAAAAATAATAGTCCAAAACCATATATTAAAAGGAACTCCTTATGTCCCTGTAGTGCATTGGACTTATAACCCAAAAGTCGTGGGTTTGAATCCCACCTGGGATGGGGGAATTTCTGTGTGTGTGTGAGAGAGAGAATGTGATATTTTTATATTATACTATTTTATTGGAATAGTTGAATTTAATTAATGAATAAATAGTAACAAACAAAAGTAATGGTCCAACACTATTTATAGGAAGGAAAATCGCTTTCTATTTTGCCACTTAATATTGTGATTCTGTCATGTATATACATTTATATTAATTGTAGTTGTATAATAAAAAGTAACTAAAATAAAATTTTCTTTGCTGACCTATGTTGGAATTGACTAAATTTTTTTTATTTGACTTGTTTTTTAACATGTGGCGATCATCTGACACAAATAACGGTATCTCATAAAATGGTAATTTATTTTGGGGAAAGATTGCATCAAAACTGTATAAATTACATAATTTTTTTTTCATAATAGTTGTTAGCTATGTACTCAGTTACAGACATAGCTCTTACCTCTGATTACTCAAATTGACTTTTTTTTTGCGTTACAAAGCAGCGCCATCTAGTGGACACTTCTCAACAGTAAGTATTTCATAAAGATTTTCAATTCCGAGTATCATGATTATAATTCAAAAATTGGTCAGACTTATTATTTCCTGGAACACTTGATATGTCAGATTCATACATGATAAATTATTTCTGAAATTAACGGGAATAGATATTTTTTTATTTATTATTTTTTTAATGTATTTTGTTGTTGTTCTCGTGTCCATGAATAAATGCAGTAGATATCACTAAATTCCGTCGAAAATCTTGATCACTGCCTCTGCTATTCTGGGAGCATCAGGGCTGTACAGGAGCTCCCGCAAAGAGTCCCTCAGAGGGACCATTCCCATTTTTAGTAACTTTGTTGCGACGGTTGGGCATTCCAAGATGTGATTGGGCGTCAGTTGAAGATCTGGGCAGTGTTTGCATTGAACATATGATCTTGTCTTGTCTGGGTGAATCTTCATGCCCTTAAGGTGTTCACAGTTCTCAATCTGGCAATTGTGGATGTTATAATTCGGGGACAGTCAAATTCCGTAACTAGGGGTTTTTTAAAAGTGTGATTCATAATTCTATGTTTGGCTACTGCGTTAGCATCATCAAGTGTGATGGTGGTGCACTTATGTTCGATGTCTCTAGCTTCTTTGGCGAGAGAGAGAGAGAGAGGCTATCTGCACATTCATTACCCTCAATGTTGACATGTGCGGGTATCCATTGCAGGATACAGGATTTTCTTTTGTGCAGCTGTTCTAGAAGGGTAATAATATCACAGGAGATGTTAGTCTCTCCGTTTCTTATGGCTTCTATAGCTTATTTAGAATCTGAGAAGATTACTAATCCTTCTGTAGAATCAATAACGTGTGGGTTTTGTTGATATAATATAAGGGCCTCTCTAATTGCCACGAGTTCACTTGTGAAGTTTGAGGCGATTATGCCTGTGTTAATTTTGTGTTTGTAGTTATTACCATCTGGGAGGAGTAAGATGATTCCGGCACCTCCATTGCTGAGGGATCTGTCTGAGGAACCATCGGTGTAGGCGATTGCAAAGTTATCTTGAGAGAGTATTGCTATCGTTTCCAGTCCTTTTTGTCTGAGAGTTACAGGGTCTTCTTTTTTGGAACATGGCTGCAACAATTCCAATTCGAAACAGGTATTCTTTGGTGGGTTTTTTGGAATGAGGGGCTCCTGAAGGAACTCTAAGGAGGAATGATCCAAATTGAGTTCTTTTCTGATTTCACTATCAAGTTGGAGAGTCGAAGATCTTTTGAGCCTTGTAGAATGCTTCCATTTATCAAAAACTCTTCTAGAGATATGGTCCAAACCACATATGAGCGTAGTTTATTAGTGAACTTGATAGTGGCAAGTTTGCGCCTGCTTTCTAGCGGAGGCAGGCCGCATTCTTGTTCGGCCTTTTCATTATTGGTTGATGACACTGCTCCAATAATAATTTTGGCAGCTCTGTGTTGTACAGAATCAAGTTTCCGCTTAACAGAAATAGAGGCCGGAGTCCAAATTGGGGTCGCATATTCTAAAACCGGTCTGATAACAGTGCAGAAAGTGCTTTTTAGGGTTTGAGGTCTTGAGCCCCAAGAAGTTCCGCATAGCTTTCGAAGGATATTCAGTTTTCCAAGAGCTTTGTTGGTAGTTTGTTCGATGTGCTTTGAAAAGCGGAGTTCGGGATCTAAGGTTACTCCAAGATAGGTGGGTAGGTCGACTTTTTTGATTTGAGTGTTCTGTATTTTGATATTAGCATTGAAACTGCTTCTGTGTCGTGTTATCGGTAGAGAAGATGCAGTAGTTTGTTTTGTCTGCGTTGATGGTTAATTTAAGATTCTCTGCCCATTCAGCAATACCTTTCAGTGTTGTGTTTAGGGCCTTTTCCGATTCTGTAATGTCATTGTGTGAGTGCCATACAGCAATATCGTCAGCGTAGCAGGCGATATTTGTGTCTGGGTGAATATGATGGTGGATGGTGTTCATAAAGATGAGAAAGAGCAAGGGGCTTAAGACAGAGCCTTGAGGAACTCCAGCCCACATTCTGCGAGATTCTGAAAGTGCCCGTTAAATCTAACGGAAAATTTTCTTCCTCTGAGAAAATCATTTATCCACAATAACGCTTTGCCATTAATTCCGGTGCCTTGGATAGTATGGACCAGTTTTTGACGCCAAACTCTATCAAATGCTGCTGAGATGTCCAAAAATACTGCTAAAGTTTTCTTGTGAGGCTTTTCTTGAAAACCATCAATTATCGACTGGTTCAGGTAAAAGAGCTGGTCGGTAGTACTATGATGGGTTCGGAAAGCTGTTTGATAGAAATATGTATTTTGTTATAGGACGTAAATAAGACAACTAAATATTCTTCCCGTTCTTTAGTCATTCGGGTATACAGTTTTCTACAAAAATTGAGGAAAGTAAGAAAAAACAAGCTTCTCTCGGCATTATTATTCATTGAAAAATTATTGGTTCTCTCAAGTGATCTGATTTTGCAGGACACTTTATATTTGCGAAATTCAAAGTTAACATACTTTGGTATCTCCACACATTAGCTAGGCACAAATTTCGCCAACACAGCTCTGCGTAAGCCAGTGTTTCTCAAACTTTCAATACTGGCGACCCAATTTTCAATCATAATTTTTGTCGCCCCCTGTACAACAATAATGTATTTACTGCAATAAAAATGCACTTTGAGAGAGAGACGCTAAAGTTACAATACGATCTTAATTATAAACCGTACAAATTAATACGATAAGTATATTAAATTTTGTGTATATGTAACTTTCAAGTAATATATATTTTAAGAAAATTACTTAAAATATATATTACTTACTTATTATTATGTTATTTTTCTTTCTCTAATTTTTAAATTGGAACAAATCGCAAAATGATATATTTAATTAAAGATTTATTTCCTTCAGCATTCATTTCCGAAAGTACAAATGTTATTAGAAAAATAGTCTAGTCAATGTTGCTCTCTATCATATCCATCACATCTGGCATTATAGGGTACGTTTGCGTGAGTCTGGACAACCTATCGGACGTCTGCGCAAAACATGTAAAAATGCTTTTCCTCGTACAATTCCAGTCAGTTTTGGTCGACTCGATACTCCTATAGCTACCGAATCTAGCTTGAATGTACATTTTTTTAATTTACACGTTAATTGCAATTCACGGTAATTAAGTATTTACGGCAGTAGATTAAAACAAAATCATACATACATTTTTAAGTCGAAAGCAAACATTCGATGATAATAAAGAATCAACAAGTACACAGACGAACGAGCATATGGTTCCGAAAATTAAATCAAGGCGATATTCTCAAAAATACTTAAATTTTGGATTTACCACTACTGAAGTAAATGATGGAAAAAAAAGCCCCAGCTCAATATGTGTTAAAACTTACAAATCTGTAAAACAACATGTGAAAGTTGTTTTTAAAACATGTAAAATCATTTAGCTATGTTGGCAAAAAATTTTAAAAAGTATTTTCTGGATGAGGACAGCTTGGTAGCAAGTTACGAGTGGATTAGGGATCTATTTCAAGATACTCCAGAAGGGCTCTCAACTTCCGAAGAAGAAATCTTAAATTTCACATCCAGTGAAAAATTCAAAGGCAATTTTGTAATAAATCGCTCTTTGAATTTTGGTTAGAGGTGGATGAGGAATTATATGTACTGAAAACAAAAGCACTTCGTATACTATTACCCTTTTCAACATCCTACCTTTGTTAAACCGGATTTTCTGCGGTGGATGCTTTGAAGACAAAATATAGATCTCAGCTAAATATAGAAAAATAACTCTTTTAAGTGTCAATTTCTGATATTAAACCTTCCTTTGAAAAACTTTCCCCTACAAGACAAGCCCGTGGAAGTCCCTAATAATTATTAAACTTGTTCTTAATTTAGTAATAAGTTTGATTGAATATTTACGTCGCACTGTTCAGCTACACGAGGGCTTTTTGACGACGGACCACGTAATTTTGAACCATGGTCAAGTGACGTGGACGACACCTGAGCTGGTACCCCTCTCTCCTAACTACCACACCACACCAACGGGAGGACGTTTCAGCTCTCGACAGATTTAACGTGCATCGCTGCCCTACACGGCGGGTCTTTAGTGGTACTGGGATCGAACTCGTGACAAGGCAAGCCACGATCCAATACCTATACCACTCGGCTACCGCGGCCAAATTTAGTAATAAGAAATTATTTATAAAATACCTTCTTCAGTACTGATACATTAAACGTATACCGGCTGAAACACCGACTCTTCGCACGAGTTCATTTTTTAAAAAAATAAAATATTATTCTTGATATAATAGCTGAACTGTAAGGAGAGTAAAACTGCGTGCATGACATTGTATACAAAAATGTAAAATGATTTTTTTTAGATAAATGCTATAATTGTAAATAACTGTTTAAAAGAACTGTAATTTTAAACCTCACAGAATTAGCATTTAGAATTAATGTTAAATAATGAAAAAGAATATAAAATTCCGATGAAGAATAATTGTGTTACTTTTTAACATTTAAAGCGAGAAGACTTCAAAATGTTTTAACTCGGGAGCAGGCGCGTACTCGATACTAACGCTAATGGTAGTGCGGGGGGACTCAGTCACCCCACTCATTTGTTTATAATTATTTTTACTGTACACGATACAAATCGGAATTCTAGTGAATATTTTAATTTATAGAAAGTATATTTACCTTCTTTCAAGGACTATTCAATTCCTTGATGATTTGAGAAAAAATCCAATAAAACTGAACTAAAATGATTCAAAAGTACAAGACCATAAAAAAGGACGCAAATTAGACACTTTTCACTAATATTACAGAAATGTTAAATCAATCAATCAATTCTTTTCCAAATATCGTAAAACTCTATTATTTATAATTTCCCTAAGCGAAAAGAAAACGCATAAAAGATGAGACGGAACTAATATTGAATAACCATACCATAAGATTGAAGGTCAATCAAATGATTAGCAAACGTACTATGCAGCCTGGCTGAAAAGTGAATCATGACTTCCTTTTCTTTTTCTACAACTAATGTACAGTATTTCAATAATAATTACAGTGGTGAATTGTTTATCTTAGAATTTTTCTCAGGGTCTGGGTTTCATTTTTCTTTTAACGAGTAATATTTTATGTTAAAACGTAATAAAAAAAATCTCTCATTGAGGAAATACAGCAAATAAAACAATTTTTTTTTCTTTAATTTGGTTTTGGGATCAAAGATAGCTATTTTATGACGGAAAAAAGCCAGATAATAAACATAAATTATGTCAGTGTTGTTGCTTGTATTTTTTTTTTATTATGGAAGAAAGCATTTTGTTTTACTTCTCTTTCCGGTTATTTTTTTTTTAAATCTTTAAATTTTCAATATGCTCGCGCCCCCCTTGTAGGGTCATCGCGCCCCCCAGGGGAGCGCGCCCCACACTTTGAGAAACACTGTCGTAAGCATTAAATTACCAATTATTGCTGTAATCGCCACCGTTTACATAGCAACCTTTTCCCATTGATTTGTTTATCAGAATTCAGATTCATTACGCTTACCTGTAAACATGATGGAAATTCAGGACTGTTTTTACTTTTATTTGCAAAGGAGAAACAAGCCGCAGTATTTTGTTTCGCGGAAGACCTTTTGTCTATTAAAATAATATTTTTAGCAGTTATTTCTAGTAGTTTTGAATAAAATTATGGTCATGTGGTAATGAAGTGTTTTGGCACCGGCTAGCTATACACAGTAATACATCGACTTAGGCGATTTTCAAATCTCGTCGATTCGTCTTTTGTTTGAGGGAGATTGGAAATAGTGAAATCGGTAATATGATTGAAGTTGTCCATCTTACCAGGCAAATTACACTGGCCTCAAAAAGTTAAGGTACAACCGGGTTTTTGTGTGTAATTTGCAAATGAATGAATGTAGAAACAAAACATTTGGAGGATATGTGCATTAAATAGTTTTTTATTGAATGCGTCATAGAAATTTGTATAAGTGTATTGCAAAAACGATTTATAACAAAAAAGGCAATCTCTGCGGAAAAGTCCATTCTTGGAGAAAACAGCACATCACAGTGTTATGTGGTAAAATGGCATAAAAACAATACAAAAATGGGTTCTAATAAGGAATGTGTCCACCCCTAACTTGAATGCAATGGCGGCATCGATTTCCCATGCTGTTTATTAAGTTGTCGGACACCGGAATAGGAAGCGAAGACCAGACACAGAGTAAGCCTTGTTTCAGCTCATGTAACGACCTTTGAGGAGGATTTAAAGCAGCAACCTCTCTGCCAAGATAGTCCCAAAGATGTTCTGTCAGATTCAGGTCTGGAGATCGAGCTGGCCATTCCATTCGTTCCAAACCGTGAACCTCCAGATACTCCTCAACAATCCGAGCTCGGTGAGGTCGTGCATTATCATCCATCAGAATGAAGTCGTTACCAATAGCAGCAGCATATGGGCGGACATATGGATCAAGGATCTCATCCCGATATCTAAGACCAGTTACGGTTCCTCCATGGAACACATGCAGGTCAGTGTGGCCACCGAGCGAGATCCCTGCCCAAACCAGGATTCCACCACCTCTATAACTGTGTCTTTCAACAGTGTTGGATTGATGGTATCTAGTGCGCTGTTCCCTCCAGATCAGTAGACGCCCTGAATCACTCTCCATTGTAAATCTGGACTCGTCTGTGAACAGCACAGAAGCCCATTGTTGCTGCGTCCAAGAAACATGTTCTCTTGCCCAGCATAAGTGGTTCCTTCGCTGTCGTCCGTTGAGGGGAACGCACACAACTGGTCTTCTTGCATACAGACCTGCATTGTGAAGACGATTTCGCACCGTAGTAGCGGAGATTCTTCTTCCTGATGCTTGAAAGTGGTCTGCAACGAGCTGCGGCACAGTAGTGGTTTTTCTCCTTCGTGCCGAAAGAGCTAGAAAACAGGTCTTCTGCAGGTGTTGTAGCTTGTGGTCGGCCTGGAACAGGTCTTCTGGACACAGAATCTTCGGATTGATATTGATCCCAAAGTCGCTGAACAACACTACGAGACACATTGAGACGTCTAGCAGCATCAGCCTGTGACAATCCCATTTCCATCCATCCAACTGCCCGCCACCTTAACGAATTGGGTAAACGACGTCTCTGAGACATTTTCTAAACTGTATTGACTATTGTCACCGAAACTGCCAACAACTGTTGAAAATCAACACAACTTACACACAAAAGTACAAAAGCTTGATATTTGCATAATTTTCTCTCACTCATAAATATACGTTCTTTTCTATAAAATAAAAGTGGTAGATATCGTTTTTGCATTAATGTTTTTAAAGTTCGTTATTATCATTCATGTAAACTATGCATTTTATTGTTACTGCCATTTTTTTTATGGTGAGCTTCGAAAAACATGTTGTACCTTAACTTTTTGAGGCCAGTGTAATTTAGATTAATTTTTATGACTGCTAGATTCCTAAAATCAGGAGCTGGCAATTCATGAGCTAGACATTGAAGATATTGACTTGAAGAACTTGTCTTTTGATCCTATTCAATCAGAAGATCGAAGGACGGTTGGGAATTTGACGTAAGACTTTAATTGAAAAATGGTTACAAATTTTTGAAAATATTAACTCCAACGCAGGGCGGTTTTTTCCTTAAAAAAACAAGGAATAAAAAAATATCTTTGAACCGGCAGTCTAATTTGTTAGATTTTATGAAAACATCTACATCAAAATAAATTCTGTTTGTGATTACACACACACACACACACACACACACACACACACACACACATATATATATATATATATATATATATATATATATATATATATATATATATATATATATGTGTGTGTGTGTGTTTTAAGATTTTATTAATTTTTTTACTAAATTATTATTTTCTTTCATTTCGAACCCCAACTAAAAATCCTTACTAATATTATAAAGGTGAAAGTTTGTTTGTTTGTTACTCTTTCACGCAAAAACAGCTGAATGGAATTTAATGAAACTTTACAATAATATAGCTTATACATCAGAATAACACATAGTCTATATTTATAAAGATTTGTATGAAGTGTCCAAAATATAACGATAATTGTCAAGTAGTACAAATGCACGAAACAGGCCAAAAGAAAGAAAGACAAGAAAAAAAAATAACATCAAAATAAAATGTTTTTTTAATCATATTTTCAGTTGAAGCCAACACTTCCTCTTGATATTTTTTTCTTTAGTTTAAAAAAAAAGGACCGGAAGAGGATTATTTTTAAGATCTCTTCCTCAATTTTTATTTTAAAGAAACGAAGGAAGCAGCAGGGTAAAATAAATAGAGAGATAGGGGGAGGGAAGAGAAATTATTGAATTTTTTTGAAGATATCATTTTTGCTAAAAGAAAAAAAACACAACAAGAAATTAACCTTAAAGTATACTCAAATTGTTGACTAAGAGTTAAACCAGGAAACTGCAATATATTATGGGAGAAAAAAAGAAAAAGTTTAAAGATTGAGAAGATAAAAAAAAGGGGGGGAGGGCCGGAAACATAAAAATTTGAAATATTTAAGGCTATAATTTTGATTGAATAGGCAGGTATTGCATTTTTTAAGTATAAAAATAATAATAACTACCATACCGTATTTTTTTGGAAGTGTAGAAAAAGTACCTATTAAGAATTATGCCGCGAAAGCGTAAGTCTAATCTTTCCCAAACCTCGAGCTATGAAAGTAGCTGGATTTACCAAACCTTACCACAAGCCGAACTGCGAAGACCTGAACAGGTGGAGCGTGAGGCAGCTCACAGAGCTGCTGAGACACCAGAACAGTCCCAAGCTCGGCGTCAACAGAACGCTGAATATATGGCATCTCAAATGGCTTCTGAAACACCCGAACAGTCCCAAGCTCGACTTACATGGCGTCTCAAAGAGATACGTAAACCGTTGAAGCAGCTGAATGTCGCAGACGCGCTGTTGCTGAAAGGGCATAACAGCGACATCTAATATTCACAAGGAACACGTGTGTGTGTGTGGGGGGGGTATTTGATAAAGCTGCATGTGAGTATGACGAGACTCTTGATTACGAAAGTCACAAGCTTATAAAAGTAGAAGCTATGAATAAAGAATGCAGATTTTGTTGTGCTCTTAAATGGAAAGAGGAAGCTGCAGGCATGTATTGTTTGGGAGGAAAAGTAGTCTTTCCCTCAATAGACGAGCCAGTTGAACCTCTTAAAGAATTTATCTCTTATCAAACAGGTGAGTCTCGTCGTTTTCTTAAAAATATAGGGAAATACAATACATGCTTCCATATGACATCTTTTGGGGCGGATAACATTGTTTCGATGCAAGGATTTTGCCCGACTTTTTCCCAATCCAAGAGCAAATATACCACACAATTGGCTCTTTGCTTCCTGATACCAATACGCAAGCAAAATTTTTGCAAGATTATATCATGGGCGATAAGGAAGCACACGTTAATAGGCGTTCTGAGTACGTACAAGGTGTGGAAAGAAACACGGTTCAAAAAATACAAAAAGTTCTACATGATCACAACATTTTAGTGCATGAATTTAAAATGGCTAAAGATAGAGTGACTAGTGATAATTACAAGGTTGTGATACACCCAGATCGTGTACCACATGGTGAACACGAAAGACGATTCAATGCCACGACCACAAATGAAATAGCTGCCGTAATAGTTAGTAGTAAGCGAACTGCGTCTCGGGACATCGTTATTCAGGCGCACGATGGCCGGCTTACTAGAGTATCGGACATTCATAGACTTTATGATGCTCTCCAGTACCCAATAATTTTCTGGAAAGGACAAGAGGGATATATAGTTTTGATATTCCTCTGATAAACCCAGTTACAAAACAACCCATACCTAACAAAAAAGTGTCATGCAAAGACTTTTACGCGTATCATATGATGGTACGTCGCAACAATTTTAATTTATTGCTTCCATGTAGACATCTGCAGTTTTGGTGGACATGTACGTCAAAGTGGAGAGTGGGCGCTTAAGGTTTATTGCCTTGAACCAAACGAAACTGCGAGTAGAAAATTATATACATTTACAAGACGTGATAAGGAATGATGCGGATTTAAATCCAAATAACTTAGGTCAAATGATAATTCTCCCGTCATCATTTGTAAATAGCGCGAGATATCTTCAGGAATACACGCAGGATGCGTTCAAATACGTGCGTAACCACGGGAGGCTTGGTCTATTTATTACAATGACATGTAATCCCGCCTGGTCAGAAATCACTAGAGAACCCATTCCAGGTCAAAATTCAACGAACAGACATGATTTAACAGCTAGAGTATTTAAAATAAAAGTTCAAAAATTAGTTGCTCTACTTATAAATGGTAAAATATTTGGTGATATGAAGTTTTTCATGTACTCCATTGAGTAGCAAAAAAGAGGTATGCCTCACGTGCACTTACTGCTGTGATTCATGGAAAAATTACGCCCTAACCCAGTGTTTCTCAAACTGTGGGGCGCGCACCCCTAGGGGGTGATAACCCTACAAGAGGGTGCGAGCATATCGGATATAAAAGCTTTAAAAAATTAATTTACAGGAACGAAGTAAACAAAATACTTTCTGACATATAAAAAATACGCATTTACACTGATATAATTTACATATATCAGCAGGCGAATACTTCATCAAAAATAAAAGTTTCCACTTCCATACGTTTATCCACGATCTGATCCTATAGCTAAATTAATAAAAACCCATTTTGTTTGATTTACTGTAATGGCACGATGAGAGATTTTTTTTATTACATTTTCTTTTTAAACCTAAAATACTACTCTCTCAGAAAAAACCCCTCAGACATAGAGAAAAATTCTAGGAAGATAAAAAAATTCATCACTGTTATTATTATTATTGAAACGCTGTACAATATCTGTAGAAAGAAAAGGGAGACTTGTTCACTTTTCACCCAGCATACAGATTTGCGACAGTCATCATCATTTTCATCGTTTGACTTCGGAACTTATTGGTATGATAAGTTATGTCCTTGATTGATTATTTGGCTAAGATTTATTTTTATGGGTATTCTGAAACATGTAAAGCATGATAAAATACGTGTTTTAAACAATTCGTTTTTCAGAACTATCATCCATATTTTTATATTGAATACACTTAACACGGGAGTGGTCACGCAGGGCTCCAAGTCGAAGGACAGCTAAACTACAATAATTTGAACTAAATATGACAATATTGCTTGCAAATATCATTCCCGTAATGTTAGCGAAAAGTGTCTGTGATTTGTGTCCTTTATTAAGGTTATTTACCTTTGAAACATTTTAGTTAACTTTTAATGAATTTTTTCTCAAATTATCAAAGAAAAAAGGAAAAGCCCTTGAAAGTAGGTAAGTATATTTTCTCTTAGTTAAACTGTTCACTGGAATTGTGATTTTTATCATGTACAATAAAAATAATTGTAAAAAAACCACAAAAAAAAAAAAAAAAAAAAAAAAACATTGGGGTGATTCAGTCACCTCTCGCGACTATTGACGTTAGTATCGAGTGCGCGTCTGCTCTCCCGGGTTAAAACATTTTGAAGTCCTCTCGCTTTCAATATTAATAATAAATGTGATGGATATGATAGAGTGCAACATAGACTAGACTCTTTTTCTAATGATATTTATACTTCTAGAAATGGATAATGGAGGAAATAAATTTTTAATCAAATATCATTTTGCAATTTGTTCCAATTTAAAAATTAGAGAAAAGTAAACTAACAATATTTATCCTATTACTTAAAAGTAATTTGCTTAAAATAAATATTACTTAAAAGTAACAAATACAAAATTTAATACTTATCTTGTTAATTTGTACGGTTTATAATTAAGATTGTATTGTAGCTTTAGCGGGCTCTTTCTCTCTCTAAAGCGCATTTTTATTGAATAAGGGGGGCGCAATAAAAATTATGGCTGAAAACTGGATCACCAATAATGTAAGTTTGAGAAGCACTGCCCAAGCCAAATTGACGAAGTCATAAGTGCGGAAATACCAAACCCAGAAACTGATCGAAAGCTCAATGATACTGTGACCAAAAATACGATTCACGGTCCCTGTGGAGCAGCAAATCCGTCATCACCATGCACGGAGGAAGGAAAATGCACCAAAAAGTATCCAAGGGCGCTTTTAAAATATACTCAAACCGACGACAAAGGCTATCCTCTGTACAGATATAGAGCACCAGAAGATGGTGGCCGTACGATAACTCTAAAGAACCCGAGGAGGAATACAAGAAATATTGGTTGACAATAGCTGGATTGTCCCATGTTCTCCTCTTTTCTCTGAAATGTTTAATTTCCCTATAAATGAAGAGTTCTGTTATACGGTACCGGCGATAACATATATTTGTAAAAACACTGCTGGCCACCGTAAATGCAACACCAAGAAAGACAAGATATAGCACAAAATTTATTTTGTAGATAACATGTAGAACAAGTATCAAATGATTAAATTTATAGACTTCTGTGAAGTGTGGTTCCTGCCAGAAACAGTAGCCAGAGTAGCCACCATTGTTGGAGATCCCCGCTGCCACACGCCTCGGCATCGATTCAAAGAGACTTTGGATGCGTTCTTGGGGTACAGCAGACCAAGCAGCTTCCACACGTTGCCAAAGTTGATCTGGTGTGGCCGCTGGGGGTGTAATCTGGGTCAATCGTTGAGCAACCATGGACCACATGTTTTGTATCGGAGAAAGATCTGGAGAGTGAGCCGGCCAGGGAAGCAATTCAATCTGGTGATGACGAAGAACTTTTGGACAATGCGTGCCACGTGTGGTCATGCATTATCCTGTTGAAATATCGCTGAGACCAAGACCTGAAGGTAAGGAAGGACAACTAGCTCCAACACCTCGGAGATGTAGCGCTGGCTGTTTAAGGTACCGGCAATGTATACTAGAGGAGTGCGAGAGTGATATCCAATACCGCCCCATACCATAATACCCAGTGCAGGACCAGTGTGGTGGTGCATAACGCAGCTGTTCAGCATCCTCTCTCCACGGTGTCTCCAGACTCGAATCCGACCATCATGGTGTTGCAGATAGATGCGTGACTCGTCAATAAAGACAACTTCATTCCTTTCTGCCGCCCACATCCTTCTTTCATCGCACCATTGGCGGTGGAGACGTCTGTGATTCTGCTTCAAGAGTAGACCAAGTAATGGACGTCTTGCGGACAGACCACT
Source organism: Trichonephila clavipes (assembly GCA_019973935.1). Classification (NCBI taxonomy): domain Eukaryota; kingdom Metazoa; phylum Arthropoda; class Arachnida; order Araneae; family Nephilidae; genus Trichonephila; species Trichonephila clavipes. The sequence continues at coordinate 762,759 of BMAU01000077.1, forward strand.
CTGCTGTAAACGGCATCGAATAGTACGCGCAGACACTGAATGATGCGTTACAGACTCAATGTGCTGTGGTATAGCTCGTGATGTGACTGAGCGATCCGTCACTGCCATGCGCACAATTTGTCTGTCCTCACGTGAAGTGTTGCACTGAGGTGGATGCGATAGACCACGTCGGTCAGTCGTACCCTCCTGCATCCAGCAGTCACATATCCGCAGTACAGTTGTTTAGTTTCGTCCAACACGACTACCTATTTCCCTGAAAGATAATCCACAATCTCGATAGGCCACTATCCTTCCTCTGTCGAACTCGGATACTTGATCAAAAGCTGACCGCTGTCTTCTACGAGACATAACTGATCGTTTTTTGAAAAAACCACAAGAAAAACACAATTGCCGAACTTGAAATCGTCGAAATCTCCAAGCCTTAAATAGCGTTTTGAGGTGGCGCCATAGATGCGCATGATGTGTGTCTGCGCTGAAATTCTAATCATTTGCATATCTCACCTCCGGCAATGCATGTTGTAAATTTCATGTTATTTGCATGCTTCCTTCAATGTGTTGCATTTTACGGTTGCCACCAGTGTATATAAATAAAGGTAGTGACCAGGCTATTTTTAACATCGGACAGCAAGGGAATGTTAATATTGACCCGAGAGATGAGGTGCAAACATTTCGAACCGGTCGATATGTTAGTAGTAACGAAGCAGCGTGGCAGATTTTGGGTCTGTCTTTGCATGAAAGACACCCAACAGTCATTAATCTTGTGGTACACCTGCCCAATGGTGAGCGGGTGTACTTCACTGAAAACAATTTTAGAGAGAATGGCCACACCACCTAAAACGACACTAACTGCATTTTTCCTGATTTGCCAAAATGACGCATTTGCAAAAACATTACTTTATATTGACGTACCCTGCTACTATACATGGAACGGGTCGTTGAAAGAATGGAAACGTCGTTTACAAGGAACACTTGTTGACGGCTAGCCAGGTGGGAAGGCAGGAGATGGAGGCATTTACACAGTGCATTGGCGCAGTGCACTGCTCATGGGCGCATTTACACAATGCACGTTAGTAACTTCGAATGTTACTGCCTGCGAATACTGCTGAATGTAATACAGGGTCCCACTAACTTCTTGGATCTGAAAACAGTCGGCGGCCAAGAACTTGAAACTTTTCGACAAACGTGTGTGAAGTTGGGGTTGTTGGAAGATGACAACCCCTGAGATGCCACAATGGAAGAGGCCGTGCTGTGTCGCTCTCCTTCGCAAATAAGAGAGCTATTTGCAATATTGATATGCACTTGCGGTTTTTCCAAACCACTCCAACAATGGGATAAGTATAAAACTGCATTTTGGTATGCCCACACCACAGCGTCGAGGAGAGCTGTCGACCAATTTGATCAAAGAGCTTAGCTACGATACCGCTTTATTAGATGCTCAGGTCAGCAAAACTGAGCCCCGCCTGCTACCCGAGCAAAACGACATCTATAAATAAATGTTACAACGAGTTAAGCTTGGTGAAGGCGGCCTTTTTTTTATGCCCCGGCGTTACAGGTAAAACAGGTTTAATTTTGTTAAGCGATTTTCACTGCATGTAAATTTTCTATAAACTACTTTAATGATTTAAAATTTAAGATTTCTTAATGCTATATATTTGTTTATCTATATACTCGTATATAAAAATGGATGTTTGTATGCATGACCTCTATTCACTCCAGTACCGTTCAACCGATCACTATGAAAATTGGCATGTATATGTATTTTTTATGGAGAAGGTTTTTGTGCTATCTTCTTTGTTTCAACTCCCAACCAGGTGGCGCTACAGCATATCGACTTCTGCACCGTTCAATCAATTGCCAACTTGACTCTATCGTCAACTTTTCACTATGTTTCCATTGAATCGCCATTATAATTTAAGTAACGGCGTTGCTTGCGAATATTACAATTTTAAAATAAAGTAAATACAATCGAAAGTAATAGTAACATATTACACTTCTAGATATAAATTATTTACATTATTTTTTTAAGTCTTCATTACACAAAATTTGTAACAATGTGTTACTTTTGCTGAGCAGAGATCAGCTTAGAAAGGTGTTTTCAAGAATAGACCCACAAGAGAGTTACGAGGCGTTATAAATATATAAAAGAATCCTTTTTATCAACTATTAAATCTAAAGACTTAAAATTTAACAAACGTTTTTTTTTCTTTTTTTGTTCAGCTGAGATATGAAAAAAAGCTTTTTTTGTTTAATTTGTAATTAACGTAAAATTAACTCATTGAAAACTTCTTTATTCTACAATCTGTATATTGTTTAATTTTTTAATTCATCCGTGTGAAGAACGGGTATACCCAGCTAGTAATTTATATGCTATAAATCCTACCTCTACTTATGCGAATTCGACTTATGCAGTTATAACTCAGTCCCACCTATCGAGTAAGTTTGAGGTATAACTGCATTTTTATTCACATACATCTAAATCGCAAAACACACAAAAAGAATAGGATACTCGGTCACATTTCTCAAAAACAGCTGAACTGCAGTTAGCTACAGTAATGGTCCCCTACCTCCGGGGTGCAGATCGGTCCATGGATCAAATAGGACCAGGCCGCACAAGGAACATAAAATTATTTTCATTTTATTTTCTATGGTGTGTGGTGTATCTTTTTACTATGGTGTGGGTTTGAGTGACTTTTTATCGAAATTACTTTATATTTCATTTTAAATCACTTTACATTTATTTTTTGATGCAACTGTATTTTATTTTGAAAACCTGTTTAAATACAATTAAATTAAAATTATTCAAATATATCTGAAATATGCTATTAACGTTTCCCCCTCAACGGATCGCTGCAAAATTATCAAACATAGACCGGTTCACCGTGATAAAAAGGTTGGGGAGCACTGAGCGATATTTAGGGGAAACCGGTGCAAGATAACGAATGTCTTAATTTTTCCGTTTTCCACTAGGTGGAAGGATCAACTGGACACTACTAACTTTCCTATTGACCGTTCGTTAAACAATAGTATAGAGAAACTGAAATTGCTGTTTTTATGTTAGCTGTGAAGCTTTGATTGTTTACCGCTGCCACGATATAACTTTTATGCATGAGTAAATAAACTCTGCTACATACACACACAGATACAGGCAAGATATATAATTTCTCTTTAATATTTATGAGTAACTTAGTTTAAATACTACCTATAACTATGAATAAATGTCAATTAATCGACTTCCTTCATGACAATGGAAACGAGTATTTTTAAACAGACAGTCCGGGGCAAGATGGCGAGCTTGTCATTTTGCCCCGAGTTTCGGAATTTATTAAACAATGTTGTTTATTCTATTAAATACTGTAAGTGCTTGTTTATCTGTGTGTTTGTCTACGCGACCTTGCGCTTCTATCTCCTCTGGGGCTAAAAGACGCTTCAGATCGGGGGAGGCGTCGTTCGAAAGTGAGAGACCAGTGGAAGATATTTTTGACATCCGCTAAAATCCCCCGAAAGAAAAGCCCTATCAAGGTCAAAAAATGAAATGCATCAATATCTTCGATTCTAACAGTGCGATTTCTTCACGACCAGTACCGTTCAATTGGGTTTCGCCTTGGCAACACTTTTCGAAGTTGCAGGCTACACCCACAATGGTGGTCGCTTTTAAAATATAGAATAATAGTAGTAATCCCTCCTCAGACCGTCGTAGAAGAAAACCAACAAATAAATCCTCCAGAAGAACCAGAACTCATGGCAAATGCTGATTCCGATGCCCCAAAGAAGCCTGTTAGTGTTTTTTTAATTTCAAACCATTGCCTAAAACAACACAATATGAGAAAAAAAGAAAAAGCAAAAAAGTGATCTCGAGCATTCTTACAAGCACACCCATCAAAGAAATGTTAAAACAAAGAGAGAAGCAGAAGGAAGAACAGAAAACTTTAAGAAAACAGAGAAGACAAGCTCGTGAAGCTAAAAAGGGAGTAAAAAAACTCAAAATAAGTTCCTGTAGGCCTAAGTCTATAGAATCCAGACCAAACAGTCCAGTTGCATTAACTGCATATAAGATGTCCTGATTGTGAAGAGGAACATTGTGACGCTCCAACAGAAGAATGGACCCAGTGCTGTAAATGCCAAGAGTGCTGGTATGAGGAATGTTCCAATTATGAAAATGGCACTTTCATTTGTGATTATTGTTAGCTGCACAACTGAACATTTCAACATTACGTTACAATGCATTAAGCTTAGTTTGATACTTTGTAAGATGTAAAAACACAGGTATCATTTGTTAAACCATGTAACATATTGAAAATTTGAAAAGATTATGAAAAAATAAAATTATCCTTTGTTTTTTTTTATTTGAAAAATGAAATGGTAATATATTTAATACTACAAAGAACTACTCTAACACTTCATGTAAAATTAATTTTTTTTATCCTTAAAAATAAATTAACAAACAACAAAAATTGTAAACATAGTCATTTTGCCCCGGTCTCCCCTATATACAGGATTGGAGTTACTAATCTGCTTTGAATTGTTTCAAATCATTTTGTCAATTCAACATATGAAAATCCAAAAATATTTTAAAAATAGGAAGAAAAAAAAATCAAATCGCAAGAGAAAGAATTCGTTAAATAGAAAATGCACTTCGCTATTTGATGGTTATTTTACGAAGAAAATCGTAAAATGTTTATAGCTCCAGGAAAAAGTTTTCAAAATAGAGGTCTGACTGTATATATATCAAAAGATAAATTTATAGTTCTAGTTTTAATTTATCTTATTTTATCAATTTATTGTGATTATAAATATATATTTTTTTGTAAGTGATGAGCTTGATCACTTAAAAGATCTGGCGATAATGGTGGATGTTTAATTTGCACCACCTCCTTTTTTTGTAGCTGGGTTTTTGTTTCTAGAGCACTTAGCCCGTCAGGGCATTGATCTTTTGTCTGGTGACTTATAAAACTTGAGAATAACTATAAAACTTGTGAGGGCGAGCATTGTCGTGAAAAAAAATTATGAACCTTGTTGTGCGTAATGGAGTCGTACCCTGCATAGATATTTCATGAAACGAATCAAAATTGTAATGTACCTTGCAACATTTATCGCCCAATAATCATATGCTCAGTTAATCGACGATGTTTCATGATTAATTTACTCACTTTCTCAATGTTTTCGTCACAGACGGAGGTCGCCGGTCTTTCGTTTTGGGGGTTGTCAAAAGCGCTTTTCCGGTCTTCTCAGGAACGGGTGAACCACTCGTACTGCACTTCATGGACAGTGCTTAATCTTCATAAACACGTACCAGTTTTGAATAAGTTTCTGTCGGTGTCTTGCCAAGCTTTAAACAAAACTTTAAATTGATCTTTTGTTCGTTTATTTTCCTGTTCTCAGTTAAGAACCAACGCACTAAACAAGCACTTTGTAAAAAGAGTCTTACACGGAACACAAACGACGCTCAACTGAACAATGGTCGGGGCAGATGGTCAACACCTGCCTCTAGGCATATGCAGTGTTTTGTTTGGCCAATGTTGTGAGATCGGCTGTTCTGATTTCATTCACCGAATTTTATTGTCAGAGATTGTATTTAATAAAAAGTAGCTAAAACAAAATGGTTTTTTTTTTTTTGTTGACTTACGTAGGAAATGACTTAATAATTTTTATATTACTTGTTTTATCATGAAAGGTCAGCTTTATAATGAGAAAAAATGTCAAAATGTAGCAGATTCTTTTTTTTAAATTTAATTATTTATGTTATTTTATGTTATGTTGTGTTATTATTATTTTGTCTTTTTATATACAGGAGAAAAGTAACTCACTCATCACAAGATCCCTGGAGCTATTAGATTTACAATCTTGAAATTTGGTTAGCGGCATGTTTCTTTTGTTGAATAGTGATAAGAACGTGTTTTGCAAAAATCGGCTTCCAAGTGAAGGGGGTGTTAAGGACAAAAATTACCATTTTTGAACTATTTGACTTTCAGACTTGAAATTTGATATGCAGGTTTCTTCAATAGATCTGTTTTTCTAGATAGAAATCCAGTTCTAAGTTAAAGCTTCAATCCATGAAAAGTTTTAATTACAACAAAACAATTCGTTTCATTATTTCAGGTAGGATGTAATTGTTTTTATTAAATAATTTTGCAAATATAGAGGAATAAATATTAATATACAAAATAGAGGTATATTAGTCGAAATAATAAAATTTAGAAATAATAAATGAATAAAATGCTTGAAACTTGAACTAAATAAAAGCTCAAGTAAGGAAAAAATTTAATTTTCATTGATTATGACTGGAGATATAAAGAGATAACGAAACGAAATAATGTAACTTTTCTTATAGCTGTGATGGCAAAATGAAACAATAACAATAACAAACATTATTTTGATGGCAAAATGGGAAAAATAAATTAATTATCGCAATACAAAAACAAGATAAAAGAATTTTATTTCTACAATGACAAAGCGAAAATAAGAAACTCAGGGCCATGATGGCAAAGTGAAAATAAGAAAGAGTTATAAAAATAACTTTTTATCATAATTCATGGTAAAACGGAATAAAAAAAATACGCTATATAAATCTATATATTTGAAATGCTATGGTTATATAAAAAAAAATTAGAACTGAAATGCCTGAACCACATTAAATTTATCAATACAAACTCAGTTTCTTCTGAAATAAGATCATCAATTTGGATTTGTAATTTTTTTTACTTCGTTTATTTTGGAGAAAGAACTTTATTTTACACTAAAAAATACTAAATTGCAGTTAGAAGTTCCCATCTAATAAAATTGAAACCGTGAAGCGTCTGTAACTCCCTTTACTGGGGAGGGGGTGCATTTTAAGTACTTTTATGATACAGATCGTAATGATCAGATGTAAATAAACCTAACAAATAATTTATGAGCTTGCCTTTTCTTTATTTTCGTTAATTTCCTTGCCTTGCAAACAAACTATTTTTTTATTTCTTTATTTTTCCAAACTTGCTTTTATTTTATTTCATTTTTTAATAATGAAACCTTCTGGCAGTTGTCATGATGAAAGAAAAGTTCATAGAGCTAATAAAACATGTGACGTCATAATTTTCTATTCCTCATTTTATGTTATTCAACTTGTATTTCTTAAAAAAAAATTTTTTTTTTGTTTTTTATATAAATGTGAATCATCATTTCCTGTTTTATTTTTTGGAAAGAAACATTAAGAACTTTGTTATTAAGTGATTCATTCCACAAAAACATTAAATTTTTTTTTATCAAGGCCGAAACTTACTGAAAACAAATTTATTACTCCTCAATCATATAACATTTTTCTTATTTATCATATTGCTATGATGTCTATCATTAGTAATCAAAACAAAGTCCAGCAATATATTTCAGAAATAGAAATTAAAAATTAATTTTGTATAGCATTTGAATTTTGGAGGCTAAGATAATGTAGCGGCTAAAGACGCGAGTTTCCTGAGTTGTAATGTTTGAATCTTGATTCTAGTCAAAAAAGATCACATGGACAGTGCCGTAACGTACACTCCCACGTCGCGGGAGGGCAGTGGCGTAGCTACCCATGGGCTACGCCAGCGATACTCAATCTGTGGCCCGCGGGCCACATGCGGCCCACCGAGCCTTTTTAAGTGGCCCGATTATAACCCATTGCTCTGAGAAATTTACTTATTTAAGAACATTGTATTAAAAATTTGGTGGGAATTATTTTTCCAAGAAATCAAATATATCAATTTCGCTGTCGGTGTCTCACGGGTACGAACTGATATTCTATTTGTATTTGAAGCGGCTACGGTTAGTGATAACAGACAGCTGAAGTAGCGATAATTGTGTATGGGTGGATCTAATTTTTAACTATCTTTCATGCCTTGCAAGCGAAAAATATTCGAGGAAAATATATCATTTCAAGACGATTGGGAGGTTGACGATTTTGTAGTGAAAAACAAACATGGATCAGTAATTGTTTGATTTGTCAATGAAGTGCTGTTTTAAAAAATATCATTCAATGACACTTTTGTTATATTATTGGTAATCATATGAAACCGTTTACTGATGCAGAAATTGTGAAAGCATGTTTCTTAAATGCTTCTAATTTAGTGTCAGTGACAAAAATAAAATATATAAAAGATAATAATTAAAAAAAAGCAAAACACATGAATTATAATATTTTGATCAATTTTCCACATTTTAAATTTCTAATGTTATCTTTGTTTTAAAGCATTTCCCCCTCCCCTCCCCACTTATCCTCATGTTGTGGCCCGCGTGAAATAGCTGACATATATATGCGGCCCAGCAGAAAAAAAAGTTGAGTACCCCTGAGCTAGGCGGTGCCGTACTCCGAGCCCTCAAGCTCAGGGGGGCTCTCGGACCCTGGTCACCTAGCATTGTTTGTCGTCATTGTAATTTCTCCCAAATTTAATATATAAATATAAAAGTTTGCAACATAACTACAATCATGACAATTCAGTTGAAAGCAATTTGGAACTTGTAGGTTATTGCCAGAAATTCTTTCTGTTGCGAGTCTAGTGATTCGAAATTTACTTATTGAAAAGTTTATATTATTTGCATTTTTTTTACCATATTCTGTTACTTGAAAATAAAATTCAAGTTCCGTGAAAAATCTTAACATACTTACTATTACTTCTTAAAAAACCGACACAGGAAACAAAATTCCATCCTAGTTAAATCCTATTTTTAATAACATTATGAGATTCATAATAAGCTAGTTTCCTGTTTCAGCGTTTCGCAATCTTCTCGTATCTGCAATGGACTGATGTAATTTTGTCCCCCCTCCTCTAATTTTCCACAGAGGTGTTTTCTTTTTAAAAAATATTTATAATAATACATGTATTCTTTTTTCTTGTTCATGCCTATTTTTTGTATAATTTCCTATCTTTCTCAGTGTATATTTTTGCAGCTCTAAGCTCTCCGGTGCGTGAGTTCGATCCTCCCGAATAAATAAATAAATAGCCCAGGATTCCCCATCGATGTTTTGTAGCGTAGCATTACATTTATCCTTCCTTTTAACGTCTGTAAGTACTCAATTGCATACGAATTGTATTGCATAAATTATAGAACTAAAATTATGGATACCTCCCCCCCCCCGCCAATGTTACGTTTAAGCTCAAACAACACCAAGAAAGAGAAGATAGTAAAGAAAAATTGTAGTTTTGCATATTTTTAAAATATTCATATATTTGTACTTTTTTACTTGATAAAACTCAACCAAGATAGGGTCCTCATTCTTTTTTTCTTTTGCACTAGGGTCTTTGCATACTTAGCTACGCCACTGTAGGAGGGCACAGGATTCTAGGGAGCCCAAAGCCTGATTGACGCCAAGCACGTATTTATAACCAATTTATAAAATATTAAAGGCGAAACGAGACTTCGTAGGGGGCTCAAATATTCTCCGTTATTCCACAGCACATGGAATACAAAGAAGCAATCACCAATAATCCATTACATTGATCTAAAGAGATAATAATACAAACAAACTGAAAACTCTAAACTTGAATGCATCATATATTTTGTGTAATAATTCTGTACTATGTATGTGAAGGATATGTTGCGTTAATGTTCAATCAGGATGCAATCAGATAAAACTTAACAACTTTAACTTTATTATAGACACATGTTCTAAATCATCTGCGAGTGTTGAGAGAGAGAGATTACGATTGATTGAACGATTGATTGAACGATTGATTTATGGGCGTCTGGACTGAATCTCAGTCCTCAATCCCTTATCTGGATAGCTTTGATGTTGGGCTTGGCGAAAGTGGAGTTCTACATTCTGCTTTGTGGCATGGCGGTGATTGGTTGGTCGATGGAATCAGGGAGGCGTGGCAAACGTGCTTCATCAGGATGGGTGATGTTCAAGTTTTTTGGCATGACTGAGAGCTTAGAGGCTGCTCTCTGATTGGATGCTGGTAGAGTGATAATTGACTCAGGTTGGCTGCCCATCGGGCTGTGAAATTGTAAATGGGGAGGAGCAAGTCCAGTGGGGAGAGCCGAGGAAAAATAATGACAAAATATTTTAAAAGATAGAATTTTAAAAGATAAATTTTAAAAGATTAATTTTAGCAAATATGGTGTGCAATATAAAATTGCACAAAGTTAAAAATTACGGAGGATTATAAGAATCAAGAAGTATTCTTCTTGGCCTTTTTGTATTGTCATTTGGAGTATAAGGAATTAAGTTTTGAATATTGACATTATTGATAAAATCCAAATTAGTAAAGAAGTTAATTGCATTATTCTGAATATATGCTTTAAAACTATTAATTTTAAGATCTTTGCGAATGTCGTCATTGCGCATATATCTGGTTGCTTTGACGATCATACGAATGAGAGAGTTTTGTAAGGAGAAAACTAGTACTATTCTAGATGTACACTTCATTGTAAGGTGCTACCATCTAGTGAGTTAAAATATAGGATATGCTACAATAGTATCCCCCCAGTGATGGAGAGAATCGAAAGAACGATATATGACATGCTCATGAGCAAAATCTCAAATACAATTATTTGAAATATGCTTGAAAATTACATTGAAAAGAAAATTATATATACATATGCTTGAAATTACGTTGTAAGAAAATATAATATGCATACAGATATTTGAAATTACATTACATAAATATACATATGAAAAGGTATGAAAATCATAAGATATGTGTGAAAAGTCAAACAAATTTCCCTAGAAAAAATATATATGTCCATCTGGTACTTGAATAGTTTATTTAATTTCAGTTATTAGTCTCTGAGGAAATCTAACCCGTCTACCTGATTTGGTAGTTTGCATGTTTGTTGTCACTGGATGGCGATGTGATGATTCTGCACTAATGATAGGATCAGGAATGGTATCGGGCAAATCCTTGAACACAAATGCTGGTTTAACTCTATCAAGTGACACACAACTTTTCTTTCCATTTATTTTAATGGTTATGTGCTTGTCATTCCTTGATAGAACTTCGTGTGGCCCTGTGTAAGGCTGAGACAATGATGGGGAAACTTTGTCAACACGGAGGAACACATGAGAACAGTCATCCAATTTAGGGTGCACAAAAATTTTTGAAAATCCATGAGTGGATGTTGACAAGGGTTTTAAATGATTCATGTGGTTTTTCAACTGTTGCACAAATCCGTAGTCTAGTGGCATTGAAGATGTGTCAGTGCATATTTCGGCTGGTAATCTGAGGGAAACACCATACACTAATTCTGCACTTGAAGCATTGATGTCGGGTTTCACAGCTACTCGCAAGCCAAGAAGAACTGCAGGTAGGGTCTCAGTCCACTTGATATTCTCATGAGCCATTAAGGCGCTCTTTAGCACTCTATGTAAACGTTCCACTAAACCGTTTGCTTGTGGGTGGTATGATGTGGTCCTGATGCGGTTTGTGCCCAGGAATTTCGTTAATTCTTTGAAAAGAGCAGCTTCAAATTGTCGGCCTTGGTCAGTCGTTAGGTAAACTGGGCAACCAAATCTAGAGATCCAAGTGTCAAAAATGGCACGAGAAACTGTTTCTGCAGTAATGTTCTCTATAGCTACTGCTTCTGGCCACCTAGTGAATCAATCGACAATTGTTAAGCAAAAAGATTTTCCTTCTGATGATGGTAAAGGACCTATCAAATCCACATGAATGTGTGAAAATCTTGCATCAGGTAAGGCGAAAGTGCCCAGAGGTGTCTTCGTGTGTCTGTGCACTTTTGAACGTTGACAAGCAATACAATTCTGGTCCCAATCTTTCACTGTTTTCCGCATGTTTAACCAAACATATCTGGATGCGATGAGTTGGAAAGATGCTGCAACACCAGGGTGAGCTAAGTTGTGAAAATGCTCAAATATGGTCCTACGAAAATTATGTGGTACAAATGGTCTGGGAGAGCCAGTGGAAGTATCACAGATAAGTTCAGTGGCTGATACTGGAGATGGCACACGTTTAAAGACAAGGGAAGATTTCTCGTCATTTTGGAAACTTTGTAATTCGTTGTCTTCTAGTTGAGCCTTTGAAAGTGCCTCGAAATCTAAAAATGAATTGGATATTTGATTCACTTCAATTCTTGAAAGTGCATCAGCGACTGCGTTGTGGGTACCATTTATATGACGAACATCGGTACTGAATTGAGATATGAAATCTAGATGTCGCCATTGCCGTGGACTGCACTTGTCAGGATTTTGCATAAAGGCATACATGAGAGGCTTCTGGTCTGTGTAGATTATGAAGTCTCTTCCTTCGAGCATGTGACGAAAACGTTTGACCGAAATATACATTGCCAGGAGTTCTCTGTCATATGTGGGCCATTTCTGCTGACTTTTCGAGAGTTTCACTGACAAAAAGGCAACAGGTTCCCAATTGTTTTGGCAAAGTTGCATAAGTGAACCACCTACGGCTTTGTCACTCGCATCAGTCCAAAGGCTTAATTTTGCACCTGGAATGGGATGTCGAAGAAGAGTTGCGTCAGCTAAAGCGTTTTTGGCATCATTAAATGCCTGCTCTGCCTCCTCAGTCCATTGAATTGAGTCACGCAAATTTTTACAGGAAACTTTTTTTAGACTTTTTAAAATTTTTAATTCCTTCCAAAAATTTATTTAGTGGGGCTAATAAATGAGCAGCTTTGGGAACAAAGCGTCGATAAAAATTAAATAACCCGAGGAAACGTCTTAATTGCGTGAGTGTAGTAGGTTGAGGAAAATTTAAAATGCAATCGACGCGATCCGACAAGGGTTCTATTCCTGATTCAGATACTTTAAAGCCTAAGAATTTTATTGAAGTTACACCGAAAATGCATTTAGAGGGCTTTAAAGATAGTCCATATTGTTGTAAGCGTGTGAATAAAATTTGTAAATGTTGTAAATGTTCTTCGGGTGAAGAAGACGCGACCAGAATGTCATCTACAAAAGCGAACACAAATGGAAGATTTCGCAAGACTTCATCTATGAATCGTTGAAATGTAGCAGCGGCATTGCAAAGACCAAACTGCATCCGAGTGCTTTCAAATAACCCAAAGGTGTGATGATTGCACTTTTATGTACATCATCTGGGTTAATTGGAATTTGATGATACGCCTTCACGAGATCAGTGTGAGAATAAATTTTTGTACCGTGAAAATTAGAAGTAAAATCTAAAATATTGGGAACGCTATAATTATCTTTAATAGTTTGAGCATTGAGTGCACGGTAATCGCCGACTGGTCGCCACTCTGTTCTGTCTTTTTAGGAACCATATGTAAAGGTGAGGCATAATTACTTTTGGAAGGTCGCATATGACCTAGAGTAATCATGTTCTCAAATTCCGCTTTTGCGATGCGGAGACGATAGGGAGCGAGGCGGCGAGCTTTAGCTGTTACAGGTCGACTATTTGTTTCGATGTAATGGACTACGGAATGTTTAATTTCTTGATCAGGCCGGGGAGGTTTTGTGATGTCAGGAAATTTTCTTAAAAGTTCATGATAAACACTATCTCCTGACACAGTTTTAATTGAATGAATTCTACTATTGCCTAAAATACAATGACATTTAATATTTGTCTCCGAGTCTAACAATGCTTGCTTACTTATATCCGGTACTAAACGGAAGTTGTACAAGAAATCAGCACCGATAATTGGGGTTGAAACGTTACCAACTAAAAATGTCCATTGGAAAATTCTCCTTAAGCCTAAATCCAAAGAAAGTGTTTGAGCTGTGTATACATGTATGGGTGATGTATTGGCGGCAGAAAGTGTCATTTGTGAATTATTTTGCCTTTGTGTTTTTGTTGCTGGAATTATGGACACATCAGATCCCGTGTCAATTAAAAATGTGACATTAGTACGTCTATCTCGAATAAAAAGGCGACGAGAATTTCTTGGCAAGGCAGTAGTCGCCATTATACCTAACCGGACTCGTTTTTTGAGAATTTACATGGAGGGTGACATTTTTGAGCTGCTGAGCCAAATTTGTAATGGTACCAGCACTGCTCGTATGTTTTTGATTTAGAGCGATTACGTTTATGAAATGGGAGATTACGATTACGACTACGACTTCTGCTACGCGAAATTTCATCAATGCGCAAATTTAATTTTTATTTCTTCAAGTATATGGCTTTCAATGGAATTTTTGTCTGAGGAAACGGAACAGGCACTTACCGCAATTGGCGTCACCTCCATGACTCGATCGGCTACTTCGGCAGCTTTCTCCAATGTCAGCGGGCTTATAGCTGCAAGAATGGATTGTAGACGAGTGGGCAGATGCTGCTGAAAAAGTTCAAGCATGAGGTCATCCGGAACGCTATGAGATTCCGCGCGCCTCCTCATGACGCGCAATAGTTCGCTGGGACGTCTATCTCCGAGTTCTTCTCCGATGAGTAATTTCCTGATTTCTTGATGGGATGATTCACCGCTTCTTTTTATTAGCTCCATTCTCGCTTTTTCGTAAGGCTCCACAGGGTCGGGATTCATAATGACGTCACGAATGATCGTTGCGGCTTCCGGTGGTAAATGTGCGATGATGTAATTAAATTTTGTTTTGCTGTCTGTTATTGCTTTCGGACATCCAAGTTGGAATGTGCTATCGCACATTGTGAACCAGAGAGCAGGATCGTGAAAGTTATATGCCGGTATCTTGACGGCGCCTACATCATTCATTTTGAAGCTTACACGTGGTTACCAGTTCTTACGCAATATTTAGCTATTTCGTGAAAATTTTAAAAATAAAGCATTATTTTAATGCCATAATATCTTATTCATGCAGGTCACCATTGAAGGATATGTTGCGTTAATGTTCAATCAGGATGCAATCAGATAAAACTTAACAACTTTAACTTTATTATAGACACATGTTCTAAATCATCTGCGAGTGTTGAGAGAGAGAGAGAGATTACCCATGAGTACAACGTATATATATACTGCAACCCTAGCGGAGAAAACTAGTACTATTCTAGATGTACACTTCATTGTAAGGTGCTACCATCTAGTGAGTTAAAATATAGGATATGCTACATATGTAAAGAGTGTTTTTTTCCAGGTATAGAAGTTTAAGTTGGCATTACTTTCCAAGATGGTGACCGATTTAACAGCTGTCAAGTGATTTATTCTCAGTTTGGTTTGGCAATTCATCAAAACGATCATCGAGCAAGGCGTAGATTCGTCGACTGGGCCCAAAACGAGATTGCCGTTGTTCCCGATTTTAATAAGCGAATTTTGTTTAGCGATGAAGCGCACTTCTGGTTGAATGGCTACGTCAACAAACAAAACTGCCGCATTTGGAGTGAAGCTAATCCTCAAGTATGTCGAAACACCGTTACATCCAGAAAAACTGACTGTTTGGTGCGCTTTATGGGCTGGTGGAATCCTTCTTCAAAAACGATGAAGGCCACAACGTTACAGTCAATGGTGATCGGTATAGAGCCATGATTACTAACTTTTTCATTCCTGAATTGAACGATCATGATGTCCAGGAGCTGTAGTTCCAACAAGACGGCGCAACATGTCACACAGCTCGTGCCACAATCGATTTATTGAAAGACACGTTGGGTGACCGCCTAATTTCACGTTTTGGACCTATGAATTGGCCTCCAAGATCTTGTGATTTAACACCGCTAGACTATTTTCTGTGGGGCTATGTAAAGTCATTGGTCTATGCCGATAAGCCACAAACGCTTGACCATTTGGAAGACAACATTCGCTGTGTTATTGCCGATATACGGCCACAAATGTTGGAAAAGTCATCGAAAATTGAACGTCCAGATTGGACTACATCCGAGCCAGCCATGGCAGTCCTATGCCAGAAATCATATTTAAAATGTAATGCCACAAGATTATCTTTGGAATAAAAAAAATTCATGTCAATCGAATAATACATCGTTGTTTTATTGCAATTTTAAAGTTCTATACCTCTAAAAAAAACACCCTTTATATGTATAAAAAAATTGGTAATTTTTTTTAAAAAAAAGCTTCTCTGAGAGCAGTGTTATTAGATACTTGAAATAATCTTAATATATATCTAAATTCAAAAATGTATTGCTCATCCTTGAATTATAAACATTCACATTCTCTATAAAAGATTTGGTCCACCAAAGCAAAATTAACCATGCAGTTTAGTTCGCCACACACCTCGACAACCAAAAATAATGGTATGGCGAGCCATTTCATTTGACAGATAAATTTCTTTGGTTGTCATCCATGATATCTTACAGGGTAGTGGTACGTTGACACCGCAGTGCTGCCTTTCCTTTCAAGGACACCAGGGATTACGTTCGAAAAAGGTCATGCCCAGTTGTAATCGGCATGCTTTTGTACTTCTTGTAATCGTACTTCTCAAATACTTCCCTAGACCGCGCGTTGTCCAGACCTCTTCTTAAAAGACCATTTGAGCTCTGATGAGCCGACCTCCTCGGCTGTCCCTGGATCGCGTCTATCTAATTCGTTAATTGGAATTGGCGTGGAAAGCAAACCCGATTTTATTTTCCTAACTTATACAAAAAAGTTAAATTTCAAATTACTTTTCCTTCTTGCAATCTAACTATTATCTAAAAAAATATCATTAATTCTTCTTAAAAAATCGAAGTCAGCAATAGTTTTATTTTGTTGCAGTAATTTCAACCACAATATCATTAACATCAAGTGTATAGTAAGCATTTCTAATAGAAATTTCTGAAACACAGAATGTGCAAACAAAACAATAAATTATATGCACATCAAAGTTTTGTATCGTCCTTTCGAAACATATTTCAAAAATTTTAAGCACAAATTTCACATTTTACTTCAAAATGAAAAACATAGGGAAAAAAACCCACTGAAAATTTGTAATTTTTTTCTAACAGTGTAATGCTATGAAGAATTTTTAAGGTAAAAAAAATGAAATGAATAATTACTTCATTTTAACTATCCCCTTCCCTGAAATATTTTGGAAAAGTATTTTTTTTCAGTCCAGTGCATATTTTTTTTGAAAAAAAAATTCGGATTGTTTATTTTAATACGACAAAAAAAAGTGTATCAATTTACATAAAGTAAGTTGAGACTTCTCTAATTTGGATTGAAAAAACAATTTGGGATGTACAATACTGCAGATAAGTACTGGATATACAATTTTAGTGTTCGATTTTCTAGTAGATGTTGGTTAAACAAAAATTAGAATAAAATTTAAGCAAATTAAGCCGTATTTGTAATAGCTCCTGTTCTAAAAGTATGATACATAAAGATTCCAATTTCAAATATGAATAATTCTTTAAATTTTTTATCCTCAAATCGTTCTAATTTCAAAATTAATTTCAATATCAAGCAAAGGTATTAAAAAAATTTTACTTATCATATTAATGTAGCATCGTTAGTACTACGGACATAAAGATCTGCAATCAGTAGCGTAGCTAGGTATTCAAAGGCCCTGGTGCTAAAAAAAATGAGGGCCCTATCTTGGTTGGATTTTATCATGTAAAAAAGTAAAAATATATAAATATTTTAAATAGACAAAGCTACAATTTTTGTTTGCTCTCTTCTCTTTCTTGATATTGTTTGCGCTTAACGCACCACTGTGAGTTTCTCTTTTTTTTTATTCCTAATTTCAGTTTTATAATTTATGCAATACGTTTCATACGTGTTCGAGAACTTATTGACTTTAAAAGGATGGAGTAATGTAATGCTACGCTACAAAACATCATTGGGAAATTCTTGGTTATTTATTTGATGATCGAACTCACCCATCAGAAAGCTAAGAGCTACAAAATGGTCCACCGAGATAGACAGGAAAAGATACAAAAAATATGCATGAACCAGAAAATGCAGTAGAATATTATAACAAATATTTAAAAAAAAACATTTTCAAAAGAGCAGAGGAGGGTGTGGGGGGAATTCAAAGAGTTGAGAATAGATACTGCATTAATTGCGAAACATATGGACACATGGCTAACTCTACTCTGGCTGCCCTAAATCCCCCAAAACACGTAAAGGAACAAGCACAAATACTAACTCTTACACCAATACAGTTAATAGCATTATTAGGCCGGGAATATCATATGCTCAAGCCGCCAACACTTCCAGCTCTCAAAAAACACAACAGATGGCGCCACGTGCCAAGAGAAATCCTACTGTCTCAGTAACATACCAGGCCAATCAATCAAACTTAATCACCCCAACCCTCCTATAGTAAATAATACCAGTAATGGTACGCTAGATCTTAACCTAATAACTCAGACTCTCCAACAAACTATTCTTGCCCCATCCATGCTCAGCTGTGTAACAAGTCTCCCCTACCTACTCACCCTAAAATATCAAAGAAAGAAGCCCGCAAAAAAGAATTATACGCCCTATTTGAGGCACTAATCGAAGATGATGATGATTAGTCGCTCATTGATTGGCATGAGTTTGTGTTCATGTAATGCAAACGGCTTACTTGGTAAAATTGTTGAATTTAAATTATTTGAAGAAGTACGCTCCTGACTTAATTCTTGTTTAAGAGAAACAAAATTGAGACCTACACACAACATTAGAATCGCTAACTACACCTGTTACAGAAATGACCGCGTTGCGGAAGGGCATGCTCACGGCGGCACTCTTATTTTAATTAAAAACTCTATTAATCACTTTAACACCCTAACTTCAGTCCTCTGAAGCTACTATAGTGACAATTAATACCCTCACACTAATTAGTATCTATATTTCACCTAGCTCTGATAATAGATTATTCACTCTGGATCTTGAGAACCTACTTCAGACTAACCGCAATTGTGTGATTTTTGGCGATTTTAAGAGCAGTTCCACGCGTTGTGAGTGGAACTGCTCTTACAACTGCACTCGTGTAAATCAGCTTAAAGATTTTACTGATATCCTTGACATAGAAATACACCCCGACTAGATTCGGGCATCATTCATATAATGCACTTGACTTTGTACTCATTAACAATTTCCACTATCCATACACAATTCTCTCTGTTCCGTACCTTTCATCAGATCATAACCCAGTGATTCTTGGTTTCTCATTTAATTCAAACTTACACAAGGATACCACTAGAGCAGTTGTCACTTGTTGGTCAAAATTCTCTAAGTACATTAATAATAATATTCATATTTCTGACTTCAAAAACATCAATAATCCAGAAATCTTAGAAAGTAAAATCAACCTTTTCACCGAAGCTGTCCACTCCACCCACGACCACGCCTCCAAGCCAATCACGAACAACAGAACTACACATACACTCCACATTACATCCAAAATCTTATCAGACTCAAAAATAAAGCAAGTAAAACCTACCAAAACACGCTAAATCCAGTACACAAAACTAATTATAACAGATTGCAGACAAAAGTCAAAAAAGAACTTAAAAATTCTCGGATCAAACATGGAACACAAAATTGGAAGCGATGAATACACAAGATAACACACTATGGCAGTACCAAAATTTTTTTCGCAAAAAACATTTGGACATTCCATCTCTAAATAGCGCGGCTATTACAGATGAACAAAAAGCTAATTTATTAGCAGTAACTTTTCAAAACAACATCACAGATAATCCAATAACTTCAGTCCCGATAACTTCGTCACCAATATAGACTCAATTGTTTCTAATACGTTAGAAAATTTCTTCTCTAACCCGCCTTCTATCCCCATCTCCCCCACTGATCCTGATGAAATTATTAACTATACTAGTAGACTCAAAATAATAAATCACCTGGCTTAGACATGATCTCCAATAAAATGATTAAAAGTCTCCTACTCAAAGCTTTTTTAATACTTACTTATCTCCATAACAAAATTCTAAAACTAAGACATTTTCCTAAAAACTGGAAAACTGCTATTATCTTCTGTATTAAAAAACCAGACAAAAATAACCATCATTCAACTAGCTATAGACCAATTTCTCTCTTATCCTCACTCAGTAAAATTACTGAGCATATTATTCTCAACAGAATTAACACTTTCATTTCCCCGATACTAATTTCATTAACCCCAATCAATATGGCTTTACAAGGCGCCTCTTTACTTACCACCCCCTACTCAGAGTGACTGAGAAAATTACTTCTGGATTTCAGAGGAGCAGATCCACTGGAGCTGTTTTTCTGGATATTTAGAAGGCGTTTCATCGATAGGCGCTTTAAGATTAATCTATCCCGTAATTTGCCGGAATTCAAATATGTCAGTAGAAAATAAGGTACTTCTCTACACAACCGTTTTGCGGCCCATCATGAATTACGGTTGTCCTGTGTGAAGATATGCTGCTAATAGTAATATAAAAATGCTTGAAATTTCACAAAACAAAACTATTCGCATGATTGTTCGTACGAATATATATATGAGGAATTCAGATATTTACAAAAAGCACTTAAACTCCCAACCTTTAAAAATTTTATTAAGAAGCTTGCTACCAAATTTTTTGGTTCCCTTCCACTTACTAATAGTTATCATATCCTCAATATGGAAAACTATACTCCTCATGACAATACTAAAAGATCAAGGAGAATTCTCCTTGATTCTTACAATCCGCCGTATCAATAGTTCCTTTCATTTGCCTGTTGGCAAATGACTTGCTAAATTTAATTTATTAAACTTTATTTTTAATTCTTATTTTTCTCTTTACCTCTCAATTTTTTGCTGCATCCACACAGGCAACTTCCCCGTGCTGTAATTCTCTCAACAACTTCAGAGCAGTCAATACAATGTCAATTCACTCACCCACCTTAACCAATCACAAGCCAGGTTTTGAGCCACTCAAGGATAAGCTTTTTAACTTCTCACCTCCATTCTGTCTCCAACTCCAGGCACCAGTTTGCCACGCCCTCTGTCCACGTACCAACACCCATTCAGGTTGCTTGCTCTCCACCAAGGACAGCTACTTCCACAGGAAACATTAACTCCTATCATAGCCAAAGCCTTTGACAAAATTTGGCATGATGGCTTAATATCCAAGATGATGAGACTTGGATTTTCGGACCAAATCCTAAAAATTATTCACTCATACCTAAACTCGAGAGAGTTTAGAGTTAGAGTCGAAAACTGCCTCTCCAGTCCTCGTCCAGTAAAAAGTGGAATTCCTCAAGGAAGTTTGCTTGGACCAAGACTTTTTAACCTATATATAACGACATTCAGAAGGCTGACAATGTCCATTTAGCTATGTATGCGGATGACACTGCTATCATTAGTCAACACACTTATAATTTCAAAATTATTGAAAGATTACAAAATTACATCACAAGACTTCAGCTCTGGCTCGTTTCTTGGAAAATCAAAGTTAATGCATCATAAAAGCGCAAGCCTCCTCTTTACGAAACAAAGGTGTATAGGAAACTTACCCAATATCTATATTTTTGATCAACCCGTCCCCTGGGACACTGAATTTAAGTACCTAGGGTTCATTCTAGACGCAAAATTGGACTTCTCCCCCCACATCCGTGCTGCACTTCAAAAAGCGACAGGAATGAGCCAAACGCTCAATTGCTTAATTTCTCGAAAGTGTAAGCTCCCAATCAGACACAAGGTTTTGCTCTAAAATTATTTCTCCGACCAATTTTGTTATATGCATCTCTCATCTGGGTTTCTGCTGCAGTAACTCACTTGAAAATATATATTGCACGTTTTTCAAAATAAACACCTTAAAAAAATTACTAATGTTCCCTGGTTGGTCAGAAACGAAATCTTGCACAAAGATCTCAAAATTGATCCCATTCTTGATTTCATAAAAACCACTCCAAAAACTTTTTGACAGATTACCTCAAATTCCTAACCAATCTATCCGAGTCATCTCTGCCTATGATAACCCGGTTCCAAGCTCTGAAAAAGACCTAGAGCTGCTCTTCACCACTTATATTAGCAGTTGCCAGTCCTTAAAAGACTTCGGAGATCCTGAATATCGTCTTTGTTAACTTTTCAAATTTTTTTTTAAATTCACTCTAATTTTAACTTTTATCATTTTGTGCAAGATTTCAACTCCATTAAATTACTTCGACTTAAGAAGACTCGGTACCCTTTGAGCAAATTTCTTTATTTACGTATTTAAAAATTATATTTTAGCGTTTTATACAATGTTTCTATTCAAGAAAATGATACCAGATGAGAATTTTCATATATTATTCACACAATTTTAAAAATTTTAATATTTTGAAGAAAATTGGGAAAATTTTAAAATCCTACTCCTTTTGTAAAAATTAATTTTTTGACCTGAAATATTTTTATAATATTCTTATGGATGTTCTTAACAACTTTAGGGATCGATTTTAGAATAACTTCATTCGTTTTTGAGAAAAAAAATAAAATGTTGATATACAGGCTAAAAATCAACGAAAAAGCCAACATGTCTTACGTTTTATTATTTTTTTTAAAAAAAAATATTCAGTTTATAGCAAAACGGATCCCTAATTTTATTACATGCTTTATTTTTAACACGCAGGAAAAAAATGGAAGTGATTGGTAAATAATTGTCGAAGGAGTAGCATTTTGAATGCACTAAGGTTTCGAAAAACACAAACTGAGAAAAACTACTTTAAAGTTTATAATTCTGAAAAAATAATTATTATAAGCTTAATTAAACTTAAAATACCACTTTAAGAAATTAGTTATACATTTTTCTTTTTTTAAAATAATGGCATTTTCATAATTTTTCAACCCACACATTTTTATAAATGATTAACGTTTAGAGAGTACCAATTCCACAAGAAAATTAAAGAAAATCGTTAATTTTTTTTTTCTGTCACGACAGAAATTTTAGCTGTTTTTCTTCTTATAATATTAAAGCATTACATTTGTATGAAAAATATATCAAGAATAAGAACTGAAATTATAAAATTATTAATATAAAATGCTTTCATTTAAAAATTTTACACGCACACATTTCACAAAGAAAAAAAAATGATTGTATGTATTGCCTCGGAAATATTCTGCTTTATATATTGCACATTCTTTTTTTTAATGTTATTATTTCTCTTTATAAATTAGATTTGTTTTTATCAAAATGCTTTTTTTAGCTTTTTTTTCTAAAAAGGGGGCGTGGCTGAATTGCCTAATTTGTTTTCAAATGAAGTTTTATTCAACTTCTAACTTTCCGACATGCACAAGTGATATATCAATCGAAAGATAATAATGCAAAGAATAAGATTAAATGAAAATAAAAAAAAAAACGATAGGTCTGTTATTTTTGGGGTACCAAGTCCTCTTAAACCCACATTCTTTTGAATCTGTCTTGCGTGGTAGTTTAATTCCATATAAATTATTCTCCTTTTTCCACATCTTTTGTGGATCATCTTTTATTTTACTCATCTTCCAGCAGATGACATCACATCATGGACACTTTCAGTGTTAACGCCTTCTTTTTTCATTCGCTGTTCAGCGACACTCCCACCTGTCATCACTACACGATTCAGCAGTGTTTGTCCTTCCCTTTATTTTAACATCATGTACCACGAGCACCACCACATTAATTGCTTTTATCCTCCATTTTATCTTTTTTATCTTCCAAATTCTGTGTCTACTTTCTGATTTCGTTCCGCAAAAGAAAGAACGAATTAGAGAAGAGCACAGATTTCTGCCACCTCCCTCCGGGATGGTGCCTCATTAAAGGTGTTCCATACTTGCCAATTGAATTATTTCTCGCTCTCTCACATGTAGTATGTCCTAAGCTACAGGTGAGAAGCTATCTTTTAGAACGGCTCTGAGCTGTTGTTAATAATTTTGATAGCATCTTTTAAATGTTATGGAACTTTCAATTAATTATTCTCTTTTTTCTTATTAATTATGATGAGAGGGTAATACCGTTTTTTGGTAAGGTACCTCGTATTTTGAAGCCGTGGGCATTAACTCCTATGATATGGGACGGAGGCTCGCTTCGCGAGCCATATGCCCAGCGACAATTGCGGGGGGACACAATTACAACAGATACGAGACGATTGCGAAATTTTGAAACATTAAACTAGCTTACAATGAATCATATTATTATTAAAAATAGAATATAACTAGGAAGGAATTGCCTCTTGTGTAGGCTTTTTAATATGTTTTAATCAGAGGCGGATTAAGGCAGTTGGAGGCCCCTGGCGGTAAAAGGTTTATGACCCATCGGCTCCAGAGTTAAAAAACAAAAATAGCGAAAAGAATAGCTTACTTTAAATTCTCAAAATAAAATGCATGGATAAAAATAAAACTCAACGGCTAAAAAAAATCATAACTGTATATAAAAAATTTAAAAACCTACTAAAGGGCCTACAGTTTTGTTATAAACTTGATTTCTGTTTGGAAAATTCATCAATTATTTTTGCCATGTCTATTTTGTACAAAACATATTGTTATGTATATATATAATATGACTAGTTGCTCAATTTGTATTTTCTCCTATACTACTTCTTAAATTATTTTTAACACGTTTTAAAACTTAAAAAGATCTTTCACCTGATGCATTCTTTAATGGTATTGGTAAAAATATTTTCAAAAGTATTTCTACCTTGGATTTCTTTTGCAACTCAATAAATTTCTAGTGGAGGTTTTCATTATATCTCTCTTTGTTTTCTCTTCTTTTTTTACTCCAATTCATAGCGTCAAAATTAAAAGATTCAATACCATCTTTGTAAATTTCCTTTAATTTTTGTGTAGCTTTTTTTTTAATTTCAGGTAATAATCTCTCGTCAAAAGTACAATAAAGTGTTCCATAACAGTTTGATAAATATTTGTTCTTCCCAATCGCATATGAAATAAAATGAATTAACTATGAAATTTTCCCTTTTTTCAAAAAAAGTCTTAGTGGCCCCGGTAGCCGAGTGGTATGGGTATCAGACTGTGGCTTGCCTTGTCACGAATTCGAGCCCAGTACCACTAAAGACCCACCGGGTAGGGCAGCGATGCACGTTAAATCTGTCGAGAGCTAAAACGTCCTCCCGTTGGTGTGGTAGTTAGGAGAGGGGGTGCTAGCTCAGGTGTCGTCCACGTCACTTGACCATGGTTCAAAATTACGTGGTCCGTCGCCAAAAGCCGTCGTGTAGCTGAACCTAGCGACGATAATATTCAATCAATCAATCAAAAAAGTCATAACCGACTTCTTTACTTTTAACAAAAATATAAGTATTTTTTCCCCTTTTACTGCCTGCAAGCTTGTCCAGCTTCCTCTTCAAACGATAAGCCCTGATAAATCAGTTGCTCCTTGTCCATTTTTCCAAATTCATTTCTGAAATTTTGAAAATAATTTTCTAGAGATTTTAGTAAGATATAGATCCTTTTAAAATAAAAAAAAAATTCATATTCAACTTATTGCAATGATTTGCTAATACCATTTATTTTCTGGAGTTCGCTATTCCCAATCATGGTCATTAGGGAAGTTTCATATTTTCCCATCTGTTTCTAAAGGGAAGTAGCCTCCAGTGTATTGTGGCCTTTTTTTCCCTCATTCGTATCAGGAATTTCAGCCAGAACCGCTTTTATTAATCTTTATCTTGCTATTGCCTAAATTCAGCTTAATGAAATAGTTTGGTTTGAACTAGAAAAAAATATCTTTTATTAGTAAATTCATTTAATTTCAGTAGTAAAATACACTGAAGGAAATAAAAATTCCTTCACAAAAAAGGATTTGTACTATGTCGACGAAATTTGGTAGGCGTGCTTATAAAGGGTGTTTTTTTAGAGGTATAGAACTTTAAATTGCAATAAAACAACGATGTATTATTCGATTGAAATGAATTTTTTTTATTCGAAAGATAATCTTGTGGCATTACATTTTAAATATGATTTCTGGCATAGGACTGCCACGGCTGGCTCGGATGTAGTCCAATCTGGACGTCCAATTTTCGATGACTTTTTCCAACATTTGTGGCCGTATATCGGCAATAACACGGCGAATGTTGTCTTCCAAATGGTCAAGCGTTTGTGGCTTATCCGCATAGACCAATGACTTTACATAGCCCCTCAGAAAATAGTCTAGCGGTGTTAAATCACAAGATCTTGGAGGCCAATTCACAGGTCCAAAACGTGAAATTATGCGGTCACCAAACGTGTCTTTCAATAAATCGATTGTGGCACGAGCTGTGTGACATGTTGTGCCATCTTGTTGGAACCACAGCTCCTGGACATCATGATTGTTCAATTCAGGAATGAAAAAGTTAGTAATCATGGCTCTATACCGATCACCATTGACTGTAACGTTGTGGCCTTCATCGTTTTTGAAGAAGGATTCCACCAGCCCATAAAGCGCACCAAACAGTCAGTTTTTCTGGATGTAACGGTGTTTCGATATACGCTTATGGATTAGCTTCACTCCAAATGCGGCAGTTTTGTTTGTTGACGTAGCCATTCAACCAGAAGTGCGCTTCATCGCTAAACAAAATTCGCTTATGAAAATCGGGAACAATGGCAATCTCGTTTGGGGCCCATTCGACGAATCTACGCCTTGCTTGATGATCGTTTTGATGAATTGCCAAACCAAACTGAGAATAAATCACTTGACAGCTGTTAAATCGTTCGCCATCTTAGAAAGTAATGCCAACTTAAACTTCTATACGTGAAAAAAAACACTCTTTACATCTTAAAGATAACTCTGATTCAAATTTCTCGCTAAGCGCATAAATGTGATGCTAGTCGCGCCACGTGGAGGATGCTAATCAAGTGTACTTTAAATACGCCCTATAAAGTTTGTGAGAGTTATTTATCGTTGAGATTTGAAGAAGTGAGTTGATGTACGTTCAAAATTACTTTAAGATGACGAATAAGCCATTATCAACAGCTCGTTGAGTTTGAACGCGTGGTTGCATAACAGAGCTCAGAAAAAGGTGGATTTTCTTTCCACGATATTACATAAAGGCTTGGAAGGAATGTACTCACTATGCAGGATTTTTAGCAGCAGTGGTACTGGGAATGCAAAGCCTCAAGAAAACTATGGCTGAATCAGCATGGGTCACCACTGACAGAGAAATCACAGTATTCAACATATGGCTTGGAAACGAAGTCATGCATCTATATTTACAGCAGCACCAATGTCTGCACCTACAGCAGAAATTACAGTTTTTTCCGGCACCAG
Source organism: Trichonephila clavipes (assembly GCA_019973935.1). NCBI lineage: Eukaryota > Metazoa > Arthropoda > Arachnida > Araneae > Nephilidae > Trichonephila > Trichonephila clavipes. Next base: position 789,689 of record BMAU01000077.1, read on the forward strand.
AGTGACACAGTGAACTGTAACAAGTCAATCGTTTGAGAGGAAGATCCCAGCCAGACGCCCTGTAGCCGTTCATACCATTAGCTCTAAATCATTGTCCTCTGTTACTTCAATGATGTCACGCTAGAGATAATAGGAGAGGGAAGTGGCGATGTGTTGTGTTCTCCGATCAAAGCTGTTTCTGTCTTGGTGCCAGTGATGCAGTGGCGTAACGGAGAATATTTGGGCCCTCCTGAAAATTCAAGTTTTTGGCCTCAAACATCAGTCAGGCTATGCTTCCCCCCCGATGCGGGGGTTATGTTGTACATTACGCCACAACAGAGATGATTGTATATTGATTAGAAGAAAGCCATGCCAGCGCCTGCAAACAATCTTACTGTCACCTAGATACACTGGGCCTACACCTACAGTTGTGGTCTGGCGGGAGCAATTTTCTTTGATTGAGAAGCACTCTCGAGATTAATTCACACACGCAGACTACAAACTAGTACGTCAGTCTGGTGATTCAAATTGTTGCACTGCAATTTATAAACATAATTCAAGGGGTGTTTTCCAACAGGATAACGCGTTCCATTATCCATGTTGTAATCCAACAGGCTCTATAGGGTGTCAACGTGTTACTTTGGCCCTGCTAGATCACTAAATCTTTCTCCAATCGAAAATGAATGGAAAATCATTGGACGGTAATGTCAGCTTCACCCGCAACCACAGTTAAACAGCCTTATATTGACCGACCAAGAACAACAGGCATGCAATTCCATTCCACAAACTGATATCCTGTACCAGTACGACACATGGCATGCACGTTTGCATGCTTGCAATGTATCATCATTTCACATTGGAAATGGCTCAACTCGCAATTACATTAACCTGTGATCTTGAAATTTTAATCAATTAAATATGTTACCTTTGCATTTGTATAGGTAGCCGATTGCCGATTTGTGTATTTCCGATGTTTTATTAGTCAACAATATTTTTTTCTTGGTGTTGGATTTTTTCCCATCAGTGTAAAATGTACCCGAGAGTAATTAAGCATGGCTCTAAACTGAAAACTAACTTATTTGATTTGAATAGTATTTATTTGTTCGAATATATTTGCTCGAATTTGTTGAATAGTATTTAGTTTGCAGGTTTTTCAAGTAAATGTCAAATATATCCTTAAAATTATTATTATTATTATTGAAGATTTTCTAAGATTTGTTTGAACAAGTTCTACCGTAAAGCTTAATATGAGAGCGCTGCCGTCATTGGTGCTCTTTTCTTTTTTTGACTATAGCAAAATCACCATTGCTTTGAGCTAAAATAAATTAACAAGGTATTTAGAAAAGATACTGAAATAAATATTATAAAATCCTGAATGTGAAATATACAATTCATCAACTATCCATATAGTTAAAAAAAAGTTTCAAAAACTTGCATCAGAAGTTTGAAAACTCAGTTAAATTTATGTTTTTCCATAGATTAACATTACACCGGAAGTAGCATTGAAAGTCATTCGGTTTCGGCTCAGTGTTGTTGTTTACAGTTACAGTTAATACCTTTATGTGGGATTTGGAGCAACAAGGGCTATTATCCTATTGTTGTTTACAAAGTAGAACTTGTCCATTGGATGACAGCTCCACGTCTGTTACTTGATCGAAGTTCAAAATTATGTGACCTGTAGCCAATATATATAGCCGTCGTGTACCCTCAAAATAAGACGTTGACAAAGAATTCATCAAACAATCAAACTTAAAATCTTCTTTTTTGGGATAGAACATATATATCTCTTTGAAATCATTTGCGTGTTCCTAGAGAACGTGTAGCACTATTTGAGAAACATTGACGAGGATTATTGAATGAATTAAGGAAGCTTCTGTTACGTTTGATTTTGAAACTTCTAATAAAGCTGCCCTACTAGAAGCTCCTCATTGCACTACATTAAGAGTTATTTATTTGATCCCTTTCTTCTAAATAACAGAATGGATCCATTTCCCTTTTAAAGTCCTTCATGCAGATACCTCTTCGTTTCTCATAAATGTTTCCAGATTTTTTTCTAAGTATTGAAATCAAAGAAAACTGTCAAAATATCATTTGCTAAATCTCGTACAATAAGAACTAAAGATAAAAAATAATCAATCCCGTTCAAGTGCTAGGAGAAGAATCTAGATATCATTATTTTTGCTTCTTTTGAAAATAAAAGGGGAGCTTTACTGAGTAATTCTTCACAATAAAATGATGTAAAGAAATGTATGATTTGTTTAAAAATTATTCCTCTCATTTTTTTTCTATTTCTATTTAAATGTAATTTTTTTTTGTTAAAAAGACGCGTTAGTTCTAAGAAATAAAAATCTTAATTTATATACAACTGAAAAGATTATTCAGTTCCTTAAGTTTTCGAACTGTTTTTGTATGTTTTTTTCAAAAATAACTATAGTTTTTCTTTGCATAACTTCATTCACTTCTTTATGTTTACAATTTTTAAGTCATTTCCTTTTAGCCGGCGTTTAGATATGAAATGTTTACATTCGAAGCTGTCTGCACATGCGCAATACGTACAGTATTGTTTACTAGAGCAGCATTCCTTTCCGCTTCTTCGTCTCGTCCAATGAGACACCTTTCCTGGCTGCAGACTATCCGCACCGTAATACAATGTTCATTGATTGTGTTTGTCTATGGTAGTTAGCGCTTGTGAGAGTAGTCCACGCGCTCGGCAGCCATTTTGGGCGATTGTTAAGTATGGCTAATGCTCCGAAAGATGAAAATAATGATGCTTGGGCGTTATTAGCATTAAAATCAGCCCCTGCAAGCCCATCTAAGGTACAATGGAGTCCAGAACCAAAAGCAGCAGCGATTGCAAGATTAGAAGGACGAGAATTCGAATATATGATCCGGCAGTATCGCATAACTATTGGACGTAATAGTAGAGTTGGAGAAGTAGATGTAAACATGGGGCATTCCAGCTTCATCTCTAGAAAACATTTAGAAATTACTTTTGAAAGCCCTCATTTCTACATGACTTGCAACGGTAAAAATGGAGTTTTTGTTGATGGCGTATTTCAGAGGAAAGGTGCTTCTCCGCTGCAGCTTCCGAAAACGTGAGATTCTTTTTAAGCCTAAAACGTGTTTATATTCAACCACGTTTTTTAAATGCACCAATGTTTGTTTACATACTTGTTTGTTTATATGCACTTTATTATTCTCATGTCTCACTTTCGTTTTTGATTATCTATCGACTTTTGATTAATATATTGAAACTTGCTTTTACATTTCCTATTGTTTTCCATAATGTAAATAAACAGTAGATGCCATGGATATGTAGTACGTTCACTCAGACACGCGGTATTTATTCATTAATGTTTTGGCTGTCCTTGGAAAAATTAAATGTTCATAAGTGAACTTTAAATTTTTATAAAAGCTGTTTTAATAATTATTTTGAATCATTTGTGCATGAAATCGTTGAGTGAAACAATGTTATTCTTGTTCATTCTGACATGTAAACCGAAACAGTAATATGCGTATTCACGTTTGCTCCGTTATTTAAATTAAAGTGGGTATTCACATGTTATTTTAAAATTTTTCCATTTCACATTTCATGTTTGAATTTCAAGATTTTCCCTTCAGTTAATTTTATTTTGAATATAAATGCGAATTCTGATTTTATACGAGTTACCTAATTGTATCAATAATATAAATTTTTCAGTGATTCTCCTTTCCTTTTAAGTTTTATTTTTGGATTTAAAGGAAATATAATTTTGTTCAAAAATACATGCATTCAATAAAATAACATTGTTAGTCACATAAATGCTTGTAAAAAAGGCTATTTTGTAAACATTTGAAGTTTTTTCATTAAGGGCAGTTAGTTATTATAAGTTCATGTGAATACAATCAAAACTAATTATTAATAACCTTAAAGAATTTCCAAACATGTGAAATTTAGAAATGAGTTAATTTTTTGATACTTCTGATTAGCATTGGCTACTGGAACATTAACGAAATTAACATTTTATTGAAATTTAGAATGTATTAATTTATTATATAAGTTCATTGACAAATTTTATTATATCATTGATAACTTTTATTTTAAGTTTTACTTAAGTTTAAAATTTTAGTCAGAAAGTTTCCTTTTTTTTTGTATGGTACTAATTTAATAAAAACATGCATTTTATTTGTATATTACTAAGAAATATTGCCTCTATTGAATTATTCTGTCAACCATTTTCCAGAAACTAAGATTCACACCTTATGGTGTGACTTAAATTACAAAATGTTTTACTTTCTTCCTCCGTGAGGGATTGATCGTTGGTGGATGAAATTGGGAGACGCTAGTAATGTCATTAATGTAATGGTCAGTGGGATATTAAGTAAATATCAATATTTTTTGCTTGTTTGACCTTGTACAAGATTCATGGATGTAGTTTAAATAAAGAATTGACTTGTATTTACCACAAATTTTATTTTCCCATTTTAATTTACAATAGGACTATACATATAGCCCTTCAGCAACTTGCTGTTCGTCTTCCCCCCATTGAAAGAGCTGTAATTCTTTCAGATTCTACTTCTGCCCTTCAGGCTTTGTCCAACTATAATGAAAGTAATTGTTTACGTGTGCAGAACTGTAGAGAACTCCTGGGAAAGATAAAAGGAAAGATCGTCTTTCAATGGGTACCATCACACTGTGGTCTTTGAGGAAATGAGAGGGCAGACTTTTTGGCAAAAAAGGGAACGGGTATCCTTCAGAACTTTCGCAGAGACCTGACACTTCATTCTGCCAAACTGGAAATTAAAAGGATTTTTAGGGAATCATTTCGCCTTACAACTTCTCGTGTTGCTCGTGATAAGCCTTGGAGTACACTATGTAAGAAATCCCACGGTATTCCAAGTTCTCCTCGTGCTGCTGCTGTGGCTGAATTTGGACTTTTAACCGGACATGACTGCCTTTGCGCTCATCTGTTTCGTTTTGACTTGGTGACTTCACCTATCTGCGTTTTGTGTGACACTGGACAAGACATGACTGCCGCTCATTTGGACGAGTGCTCTGCACTGAATGATCTTAACTGCATTGTAAAAAGGTATTGGAGAGCCCGTTGCCTAATGACCTGATGGTCAATGGCCTGGCATTTGTAAAATAATAATACAATAGGATTTCGAGAATTATTGAATATTTATCTTTTTTGACTTGCTGTAATAGTTCAAATGTGAGCTAAAATTCCCTTTTTAAGCATTTAGTTTGATAACATGCATTTAGAAGGATTGGTTAAAAAAGTAAAATGTTGTACTTTTTGTGCCTCTCAAAAATCAAATATTTTGAATTTAGCATTCTAGAATAACTTTTCAGTAATGCCAGCAACTATCTTTTTGTAAAATTGAAATTTGTGAAATATTTTAATATTGTGTATTATGTCTTTTAAATACTTTTTATTTGGGAAAATTTTAAATAGTATAGAATCATTTCTAATTTTCATATTCTTTGAGTTTAAGTAAAATATATCTAGTCTCTGGCAGTAATAAAATAATCTTAAAATTGATCATAGGCCTTATTTCAGACTTATTTATCTGTTAAACATAGCTTAGTTTTTATTTTTTGCTTATTTTTCGCATATATCACTCATTTCTTATTTTGTGTTCCAAGTACTTAAATGTTAAATTGAATATTTCTGTTCTTTCTCGCTCGATGTCACTTAAAAAAGGTCATTGAAACAAAAAGATTTGTTTGCTGTTCCTTTATTTCTTTTGAGAGTTGTTGGTTACTCTTTAGGCAGATTTTTTTTTAATAGATAGAATATCCACTAATAATATATGCATGTTATAAATATGCCTGAACTTTTTTAATTCTTAGTGACTTTTGAATCTGGGAAATTAACAATTTGATAAAAAAAAGTAGTTATTTTTGATCACCCAGTATTAAAAAAGCTAGAAATGATTTGTCACTTTAACAAAATCAATACAATATTTGTAAAAGTCACACCTATGTTAAGAAAAATACAAACATTTAAAAAAAAAAATTCCATTTTTTATTTCTTATAATAACCAATATTTGTAATCAGCGATAGCAAAATTTACAGAAATATTAATAAATACTAGAAAAACATAATACTAAAATTTGAATATTATTAAGTATTGAACAACATATGGGCATTTAAGGAAAATGACTTTTACTGCAAAATAACTGGTTACAAATGTTTTCTTTCATAGCTTTGTTGCCAATAATAAGAGCAACTTATATGCACGTAAAAAAATCTAGTTAGAACACTGAAAATTCAGAAATATGTTAAAGATGTAGTGATCTATATTTCTGTTGGTTTCTAAAAGGAGCTGGATGATAGATGTTTTTCCTCAGATATTTTTGATCAAAAGTCACAGAAAGGTTAAACTGAATTATAGGTAATCTTATTTACTAAATACACGTGTGTGTATACTTATGAGAAGTATAACCATAACTAGAATGAGCTGCAGTCTGTGTTCAGTTAGATGTCTGTAGTAGACTAGTGGTAAAATTTGTGGCCAGTGTTTTTAAGTCATGGGTTCTAGTCCTAATGCATGAGCGTGGTAGTCTAGTGGTCAAGGTAATGGATTCGTGTCATGAGTTCGAGCCCAGTACTTCTAAAGATCTGCCATGTAGTGGGACAATGCATATTAAATCTGTCGAAGCTTAAGCGCCTCCTGTTGGTGTGGTGGGGAAGTTAGGAGAGGGGGTTGCCAGCTTGGGTGTCATCCTCGTCACTCGACCATGGTTCAAAATTATGAGGTCTGTTGCCAAAAGCCCTTGTTTAGTGAAAGAGTGCGATGTTAATATTTACTCACTCCAGTCCTAATGCTGCTGAAGGTCTACTGTGTGGAGGAGTTTATGTTGCAGTTCAAAGCTCACACATATGCATGGTGTGGAAGTTTGAAGAATTCGGGTGCCAGTTCATGTGTTGTCCTCATTATTTAGCTGAGGTTGAAAATTATGATGTCTTTTGCCAATAACCCTCATGTTGTTTTAGAGTGTGACAGATGTGTGTAAACATTGACTCATTCACCGTGTTCAGGTAATCTTCTTTAATCACTTGTATTATCAGTAGAATTTATACAATATACTGTATAAATTGTGTGTTTGGAAATTACTTTTTCAATTTTGTGCGTCTTTTAAGAAAATAACACATGAATACATCTCAATATTTTTGCATTTGATGTTTTCATTGATTTAAAGCAGTTTTTATGTTGTACGATATTCTTTATAATATTCAGAGTTTGTGCTGTGTAATCTACTTAATTTATAAATATATGTATAATATATTTTATATATTATTAATACATTTTATGTAATTTAGTTTTTCCAGTCTGTGATTTATGATCAAAATCATTTCTAGTTTTTTATGGGTGTAAGCGTAAAAGTATTTTCTCTTATTCTACTTGGTGGTGGTCATCTAAATTAGTATAATGTATAAATTGCTGAGCAATTTGTAATTTTATTGTAATTTTGATGTTTCAGATCAAAAGAAAATTATTTTTAAAATATAGAATTTCTATCAGATAATTTTTGTAACATCTATATTTATTTTTTCCTTATATTTTAGGTGTGTGTTCAGATTTCCAAGTACAAACATCAAGATAATGTTTCAGTCATTGATTGATGAAAATAATCCACCATTCCATTCTCGAATGACAGAATCTCCTTGTAAACCAATGGCTCCTTTAAAAATAAATATTCCTGAACATGAAGGAAACTTTTCAAGTCCCATACCATCTCCAACTGGAACTATAAGGTTATTTTTGCTTTATTTCTAAATCTTCTGCTTACAGTTCACAAAAATGTGGCTATGTTGAAAATTGCTATGCATCTTAATATTAACATTTGTTTAAAATTCTTTTACTATGCTGAGGTACAATTTTTTATTCAATTAAAAAAATTTCTTAATTAACTCAAAATTGTTTCAATTTTCAAAATTGTTTTTGTTGGAAGACTGTTGGAAGAGACATTAATTATTCTATCTGTACTTATGATTCATTTTACTCTACTTTGTGAATTTAAGACTGTTGCATTGAATGTGAATTGGGAAAATGAAAGATTTTTCAGTTTCTTATTTTTTAAATATGACCTGAATCTGTTATACCATACACTTCTAGAATTCATAATTATTGGTACAAACTTGAAATAATTTGAAAATATACAAAGTGTTAAATTAATAGTAATTATATTTTGTATGAAGAGGAAGTGAATATATGTTAAATAAACTTATGTTTTCTTTTTGAAATCGATAATGCAAAGATGAAATAATGAAAGTCTGATTTCTTTTATTCTATATTCATGCATTTTATTGCTGTACTCTTTTAAATTGCTTGTTTTAGAGAGCTTATTTTTTAATTCAGAATCTTTAGTTTTATAGCAGAACGGTCAATTTCTAAAATTCTGAACAGTGAGTGTATTTATTTTAAAAAATGTAATTTTAAAAGTATTACAAAATTTATCTAAATTTTGACCTCTGTTTCATTACGGATCAAAAACAAGTTCAGATTTTTTATGTGTACTTATATATATATTCGGGTTTTTTTTTTAAATAAATGAATATTTATAATTTCTAATACTTCAGCAGAGTTTTCAATATTGAGCTGATTCCAATAGATTTGTTTTTGTTAACCTTTCAATACCCTTTTGAAAAAGCAATGTGTCTTACCTGTAGGGGTCTAATCTACCCAGTTTGTGTATGTTTATGTGGCTGTGGTTACCTGTTGGCTGTAGCCACAAACTCATGTTCGGTGTGTCATGAATACTAACTAGTCAAGGGGCTAATATATGTTAAATCTGTTGGTTGAAAGTTGTCCTGTTAGCATGATATGGTAGTTTAGAGAGGGGGTGCCAACTTAGAGGACCAGTGACGTTAAAAATTACAAGCCAGTAGCCCTCATGGTGCTTTATAGAGTGATGTTAATAAACATTCACTCATAAATATTTATTCTTAAGCCAGGTGTGAGGGAGTAGCAAAACCCGCCAAGGTAGACATTAATTGTTCTCTACATTTAAGTCAACATGTATTTGTGAGCAAAATTTTTCTTGCGTGATGTTCAACAAGAATAAATATAAATGCAATTTGGCTGGTGTTAACTTGCAAGCAGCAATGAGAATTTCAAGAAATCTTAGTTCCTGATTTCAAGAAAATCATGATAGGGTATATTTGTCTCATTAAACCGATTCTAAAATTAAATATATTTGCAGCTAGAGATATGAAATTAGCACAATAAAGAAATTGAATACAGCTGCCATTATTTTATTTAACATATTTATTGATTCTTATGGTATAATTTATATTTATTGATTCTTATGGTATAATTTATGCCTTTTCTGAGGTACGAAGTTAATTAATGAATGCAATCATTTTAAAAAGGTGCAGCCTTCTGGTATCCTTTGCTTCCACAATGTCTCTCTCAAAACAAAGTAATTGTCCACCCCTGCTCTTGACCTTAGGAAATATTTTAACTGTTCATTTTATGTATTGTAATTATTGTAACATATATTTTAGTTTTTTCATCTTGCTTCTCTCCTCCTTTTGTTTTGCATTTTGATCTCTGTTAGACCAGTCTCTTGATTCCATAAAATATTTCTAAAATATTGAATTAATCCATAAGTTTTAGTCAGTTTTTATCTACATGTTGTAATTACATTATTTAAAATATTTTTTATTATAAACAAAGATTTACAATAAATATTTACTTTTCTTGGTAGTGAAATTTCTGGCATAATACACATCTTATCTGAACTTTTCTATGTTTTATAGGGTCACATTTTTAAACCTTGCGAACATGTTTGGAAATCAGATAACAAATATCTCAAGCAATTAACTATTTCTCATTCTGATTCTGAAATATATTAGATTATCAGAAATTCCTACATTGGATAAGTGATCTGAGATTGATCGGTTTCATTCAATTAAATGTTGCTTATTTCATCTTATCAGTTTCTGAACTCTTGTACAAGTTTTCTGATCTCCACTTCAGTAAGACCCTGTTTACAATTCGTAATATCTTGTATTACAAAAATGGAAAACATGTCTAGCATTTAGTACACTATAGACATGATTTATAACCTAGATTTGAGTTTTTAAGAAATCTGTGTTTATACTTCCTGTGATTAATGTAAAATTTTTCTTAAATTAATTAAATTTTCTTTAATTAAAATTAATGTAAAATAATTCACATATTACTCATGATGCCTATCACATTTAATAGATCAATTGAAGACCAGTATCAAATACTACACAATAAGGGCATCATTATTTCTGCATTTCAGTACTCCAAAGCTATTTTTTATCCATTGAATAAAATGAAGAATATTAAAAGTGCTAAATTGGTATTTTATGCATTTAATAATATGGATCCATTCGACTCATACTGGTAAAATGTCACTTTTTTGTTCAATGATTTAAAAATTATGTACGACTCCAGTTGTGTAACATGTTAAAGGAATATATATTTTTGAGTTGTACATAATGTTTGAACAATTAAAATTAAAATTATTGAAGATAACGAAAGATCAAGTTAAAAAATGGGTCGAAAAGATTCATACAGAGTAGAAAAATTAATATTTTAATGCTTGCAAATCAAGGATACTATTGTTTTATATTTCCTACATGTCTAAATATTGAAAATGCGTCATGTGTAAAATTAAATATGTAATGTGTATGAATTTAGTTTGTAATAATTATAGCATAATTTAAATGCAGTATTTAACTTTATTTTTGTTTTTATCCAGATTTCTACAAAATTTACAACAGGTTCTTTAAAAGGATAAAATTCAGAAGTGTTGATGTTTGATCTATGTTTCTTTGAACTATAATTCCAGTTCATAGGCCAAAGAATGCATACTTGCATCTAATATTAGGGTTAACCACAGTTTGAAACTTGTTACTCAGGTTTTAACTAACCATGACTTATTTCTATCATTCTTATACAGATTCAAAATTAAAACTAATCTTAATTGTCCTTGGGGATATGTGTAACTTTATATACACCTTCAGTGTTCATACACAAAAGCTTTCCTTTTAAAAATTCAAAATCTACCTGGCTAAAAATCCTATAGCTTTCACAAAATTATGCAAATTTATTGATACAATACAAGAACCCTTTATATCAATGACTTCCACCATTTTTTTCTCACTCATGTATTTATATTCTGTGTTCAGGGCTCTCTGTTGTTTATTCCATGCTTTAAATTTCATGATATTTTGACTAAGCAATTGATAACGAAACATTTGGAAGTAAAAACAAATGTGCTGTTAATTCTTATTTTTTCTTATTATACAATGTAGGAATAGTAGAATATATAGCACAAGCATTTTTTTCTTTTTAAATTATTGTATTGAAAAAGCATTAGAATGGATCATAGGATAATAAACTAATACTAACCCAAGGTTTTCCAAAAATTTGTTGTTTCCCATCTTTGTTTGGTTTGAAGATCAAACATAATAAATAGTAGATTTATAAATAATATGGATACATATTTTCCCCTCCTTTCCTCTGGTATTTAAAAATTTTTTTTCATAGTTTCTCTGTCTGGCTTAAAAGTTCTAGTCTAGCCAAAAGTTAAGTTGTTTAGTTTATTATTACACCTAGTTTTAATTTATTATTATTCTTAGTTTCAGTTTATTATTATACATACAGAATCCTTTTTTGATATCCAGGCTTTGTAATATTTATTTTGGTTCTTAAAGGGATTTCTAGTTGGGAAGTTCCTTTTTAGTTTTTGATTAGATTACTAAATTTCTTTCTCCCTCTTGGAATTAATGACATCAAATTATGTTGATTGTGGATACCATCTAATAATCGCTGTGAGTCTGTGTAGAACTCTTGATTTTTTTTTTTTACATTTTTGATCCAATTATTTTATTATTAATGCATAGTTTTATAAAGCAGATGTGGAGTGGAAAATAGAAGAAAAATCACAAAAAGTTGTGGTTTGTATCTCCATAGCATTGCTAGGACAGCAAGAAGTGCTTTTAATTTGAATTGTTACGGTTTTAGTTGTTCATGTTTGGTTTTAGTGTAATTTGAATTTGATTAGAATAATTGGCTTATTGAAAACAATTTTTTGGTACCTTTTTGAAAAATTTGTCTGAAAGATTCTATCCTTCTAATTAATTTTATTGGAAAATTTTGAAATTTTTATGTATGAATTTATATTTTTTTTACAGTTACAAATAATTTTTATTAATATTTACTTAGGAATGAAGTACTTAACTATATGTACAATTTTAGTGCTGCAAATTCATGTCCTACAAGTCCTAGAGGTGGATCCCGCCGTACCTTTGGTAATGACTTGCAAATTGCTGCTGTTTATGCTGTTGCTGCATCTTCTCCAGATGAGAAAAAATCGAAAACTGTACCAGTTCCTTCTTCAAGCCTTGCATTACAAGCCCCAGTTCCACAAGTGTCATTGGTGACTGAAGTGTCTACTTCTGTAGTCACTCCTGAAATACCTGTAGTCCCTTCAGTTAGTGTAAAAGATGATCAGAAACCACCATTTTCATATGCACAATTGATTGTTCAAGCTATATCTTCAGCAATTGATAAACAACTGACTTTGAATGAAATATACTCCTACATCACCAAACATTATCCATTTTACAGAACTGCAGATCGTGGATGGCAGGCAAGTATAATTGTTCATCATTTTGGAAAGAAAATGAGTTTTAAAAGATGTGCTATTGTAATATCTGGCTTACAATTGTTTTTATAAATACAAGAAGTAAAATATGAAACAGTTTTGCCATGGGTACTGGTGGATAAATTTCAAAAGCTCATCTGTGGGATCTGCCACATTTTTGTTTTGAATATATGATGTGTGAATATCTGAATTTTTATCTTAGATTCTGATACAGCAGAGGGTGGATCACTCAAAATTATTGTTTGAAAGAAAAGTAATTGTTAAATTCATTTTTCTGTTTGTGTTCAGGTAAAATGAAGAAACAAATTCATTTGAGACTGCAATAGAAATTAAACATCTGCTTAGATGCTGGAGAAATGCAAATTGTTTATTGAAAAGTGAGAAGAATTATTCCTTATTTATATGTATTTAAACTACTGTGCCTAATTCAGTTTTCCTGACCTTGGGCGATGAGGCACATGAGCAGATGTTCTGCATAGTGGTCAATCTGACGCGAAACCCCTATTGTTTAGTTTCCAAGCAAGCTTGGTTCTCATTTTATCGACCCACTGAAGGGATAACAGACTGAGTCATTCTTGCCGAGCCCTGGGTTTGAACCTCGGACTTGTGGTGTGGAAGTGTGATACGCTACCACTTGACCACCTGGCTATTTATATGTATATTCCATAATAAAATTGAGTAAGGTATCATTTTAATTTTAGGTCATTGAATTTCTGACTTGCCTATTTAATACTGTTATTTTAAAATAATCACTCACTAGAATATAATTATCATTTTTGTATGAATTTAAGAATAACTGCTGTGTTGAACCTCAAATGAATTTAAATTATAACCAAAATTAGTTTTAGAATGTGTAACATGTATGTTTACATTGTGAAAAAAATTAAATTTCGTATCTTTTTTTGGTTTGCTAATTTTTTATTTATTTAAAAAAATTACTGTATTAACTGGGAACATTTTATTTTTAGAATTCTATTCGGCATAACCTATCTTTGAACCGACATTTTGTGAAAGTTCCCAGACCCCAGGAAGAACCTGGAAAAGGAAGTTTCTGGAAAATTGACTCTCAGTCTGAAACAAAATTAATAGAACAAGCTTTTAGACGTAGACGGCAAAGAGGTGTTCCATGTTTTAGAACTCCATTTAGTGGATTATCATCTAGGTAACTTAAACATACCCTTTTGACTTGTGTGTGTGTGTGTGTGTATATATATATATATATATATATATATTAATTTAAGGGATATTTTATTTTGTTAATTGCTTGTATTTGAAAAAATTCGAAATTCTCTGATACTACTGTTGATGGCCATGCAGAGCTTGAAAAAAGTATGGAATTGTTCATTGTTCACTCAGTTACGAAGAATGCATTTATTCACATTTTAACAGAATAATGTTTTTAAATATAATCAGAATTTAATAATAAATTGAACTAAGTTTCTTGTCATCTAAATATGTTAATTTCGAATTAAAAAAAATTGACATCTTTATTGTCTAAAAGTACTCCGAAGATACTGTGTATTTGATGCTTTTAAATTTTGTTTAATTATATTGTATCAATTTAAGTTCATGATAGTTGAACTTAAAATTAATATAGCTTCATTGTATAAAAAAGTGTAAAATAACATATTTTTATTTAACAGAAGCATTATTCATTACCAAAATCAATTAAAATTAGTTTTTTTAAGTGAACTTTTTTTATCTTTGAAAACTTTTGTTTAGTTAACTGTCTTTAAATTATTAAAGTACAGTTATTGGACTGTTTACTGAAAATAAAACTGAGATGTTCATTGAAAATATTTAATTTACTTTAAAAATGTAACATTTCAACTTATTTGAATTGTGAAGGGTGGAGGGGAGAGTCAAGTATCCTTTTTGTCATAATTCAGAAAGGTATTTTGTAGTGAAGCATTTTACTTCATTCATTTTTATAAATATATTCTGAATTTTCTTTTATTTAATTAGGCACTTATCTCAAAATGTTTGGTATGTTTATGAAAAGTAGTGTGATAAAATTTTATTCATATTTTTAAAATTTTGTCATTTTAATTTCATAGGTCAGCACCAGCATCTCCCAGTCATAGTGGAGTTAGTGGCCTTGTAACACCAGATTCTTTGTCTCGGGAACCCAGTCCTGCACCTTCGGACCATGCTGCCGATTCTGCGGTGGATGCTCTTTCTCAGTCAACTCCTGCTGTCATTACTCAACCAGCCTACATAGCTTTGGCACATGATCTACAAATGAGCCATAACACACCAGGTTGGTCTCCTTGTAATCATATTGTAAAATGTGAGATGCAATAATTTTTGAGTCATGAATCTGAATGCGCTGAAATATTTCAGTATAATGCTATTCCTCAAAATGTCCATGTTATTTTAAGAATTTCCTCAAAATGTTGATCCTGTGTTATTTTACATTTTGTCTTTTTAAAAGTTGGAAGGTTTGAAGTCGAGGCCTGTGGTTTTGTTGAGGTGAAGGAATGATTTTCTGAGAATAATAGAGCATGAAATATGAAAAAAAGTTATATGTTGAGGGTTTTTCTTAAAAAACATGTTAAGCTTTGCATTTTTATCATTTATGAGTATGTTATCCATTATCTTTAATTTTGAAAAACTCTCAAGCATTTATGCTATTAAATCTGGTTAGAGTTAACATAGCTACTCATAATTGTAATAGGTGTGTTTGGTTTTGTATTTTATTTATTAGTACTGTGTTTGTATGTTTTTATGTAGAGAATTTGTTTATGTTTGAGAACATCATATCTTTGAGGCCTTTTATATTATGAAGGGAGTACATTAAGAGTATTAATTCTTGAAATCTGTTTATTTGTAGTGTAATGTTTTAAAAAAGATATAATTACTTATATCCTGTTTTTCACTGTGGTATTAGTATTTTACGATGTTCATTCTGTTTGGATTTTATAAAGTTTTTTTCTTTCTGCATTTTGGATCTAAGATTTTCACTTTGTGCCTTTTGTTCATAAATCTCATTAATTTTACACTGATGGAGACATGTGTTGAAGTGCTTTTTCTTTTTTTGTAAGTTAATAAAACAGTCTCCCTCATTTTTTCCCTTCAAGATATGCAAGACTACAGGTATTTTCCTGAATGATATATTATTAGAAGACTTTGCTTTTTCATAAATGACACATGAATAATGAAGAATTATTTTTAAAGATAATAGGAGGGATATTTAATTTTTTTAAAAAAAATAAGTTACTGAATGTTATTTAAAAAAAAATTTTGACTATAAAAATTTAAATTTAGAATTGTGAATTATAAATCACCCCTATAATTCTTATTTGGTTGCTTCATTTCAGGACCTATTCATACTGTTGAAGTTGTTAGTACTTCTCCGTCTCAACCTGCAACATCAGAGCAAACAATTCTTACAAATGGAATTCTAATCAATGGCTCACATACAAATGGTATTAAAGTAGAAAGTAATGGTAAGATCTTTTTTAGTATTTAATGCAAAGGTTCCCAGACTTTTAAAGTTTTTTCTTTTTAGTTTATCTTAGCTACATATTTTCTAAATTACTTCAAAAAGTTTTAGCATAAAGACCTTTAATTAAAATTATGTTAGTCATTAAGACCTTAAAAATTCCAATTTCTTTACAGATGAGAATGCATTCAGAAAAACTTTAGTTTAGCTTTCAACGAAATAAAGGTGAAATTTTTTTTTGTTTTTAATTATTTAAAAAGCCTGATTAAAAATTTTTTTTCAAAGATTAATTGAAAAAATTCAGATTTTTCTTTTATCATTTCCCTGTTATCCTACTACTTCATTTTTTTTAAATAAATTTTCGCATTTTTGTCTTCAAATTTTGTTAATTTTTGTTAGGATGCATTGATAATTTACTAGAACAAAAGTTATTTTTTATGAATAGGAATGCATCTTAATCTGTGGAAAGCTCGTTGTTCATTTCCAATGCAAAATAAAAATCTTAAATATGATAATGATTGTTTTAAACAAGTCATTTGTGTGAATATATCAATAAATAACTCTGCAAAATGTAACTCATTGCAATACGCATGTTTTTAAAAAATATTTTTCCTAAATTTTCCAATTATTTTTAAGATTTTTTTTGAAAAAAAAATATTAATTGCATGTTTATGAAGTACTGTAAAATCCGGCGTACAACACACATTTATACCTTTAAGCTGCATTTTTTAATTTTAATATATATTCGCCGTATAACGCTTACCCTCTTTTTCACAAAGGAGTCTGAAATATTCCTATGTAGTGCTCTTAAGTTTTTGTCTTTTATTCGAGGTATTATCCCAGGCTTTTGAAAAAATAGTTTACTTCTAGAATTTTAACTTTTAAGTTCATAAAGGAAGTAATTTCTTTAAAATAAAATGGAAATTCAATATATGTAGAAGTTAATAAACTTTATGCTGATATCTTTTTTTATTTTTAAAGTTATGATTTTGAGATACCCGGCGTATAACGTGCACCCCTAAATTTCAATCTTATTTTTGGTGTTAAATGTGTGCGTTATACAATGGATTTTATGGGTAAGTGTTATGTCTTATCAAGCTGATTAATCTGAGTTGCAATACTCCAATAATTTAGTTTTATATTTCATGCATTGGTTTTAAAATAACAAAGATTGCATGCTTAATATGAATAGTATGCAAAGTTCTTTTGTAGCGTGTTATCATTTTACAACTGAAAATGATGAGCTCTGTCATCAAGCTCCCCATATTATAGTTTAAAGTATATTCATTTAGCTAAACTAAATAAATCCATGTATTTGTATTTAAAAAATTATATTCATATGCAAATTGGTTCTGGAAAATCTTACCAACTTGTATGACAAATTTATTGTTATAATTTATGTATATTTGTTTATTTTTGCTGTGATATGCACACAAAGAAATACTCTTCATTTTTATAATTTCATCTGTTTATCAAAGGGGAAGGGTACCAATTTTTAAAAGTGATAGTAGATTTGATACTATAATTCTGTCATTTATTTTAGTTTGTAGAGAGGAAAAAAAGTCAATACTTTTGATGTATAGTGTAAATAAATTTTTTAAAAAAATTACACTGTTTGGTTAGCGCGCTGAGCATAAATCATGCCAAGTGATACTTTTTGTGACTACACTTAAAACAATTGTCATAGCCACTTATCATTAAATGCTACTTATTGATACTGAAAACTGTATGAAGAACTGAATGGAAGAACTGTTGGAAATATAATTGTAGTTGCCAGTATTTTATCTGAAAGAGGGTTATAAAATTTGGCAAATTACTGTCTTTGCCTGACTAACCAAACTATACCAACAAATTCTTCTGATATTAGATGTGTGATGTACCCAATTATATCTTAAAATACAGGCATGTCAAATAGTTACAAAATCTTAATACGACTTGCATTTCTGAAGTTAATCCAAAGGTTTGAAACACATACTGGATAATTATTTGTTTTAATATTATACAATGTAGTAATGAGTAGAGGATAGATACATTTAAACCTGGAATTGTGATATTTTAAATCTATTTCTGCTGCCACTTTTTACAACAGATTAACCCCTCATTATTCTATGAGATGTATAAGTTTCTGTTTTTTTTAATTATTTTCACTGAGATTTTTTTTATGATCTTATGCATTTTTTGAATGGGCTTATTAATTTTCTGAAAACTATACACCTTAAATTTTTAATATTTAGAATAAATTTGATTTGTATACATAAACAATTTAAAATTTTTAAAATTGACGTAGGAAAGTTTCTAAGTTTGAAAAACAACAGGATGCAGAATATGAAAAAAGCTTTTATGTGCATTTATAAAAAAATTATATTCAATTGAAAATGGGAGAGGATTACAATTTTTTACAATAACAAAATGCAAACTTTAGATCTGGCAAATAGGCGAGTATGTAGCATCCTGTAAAACTTACCTAGAATAATTGCTACTATTCCATGTGAATTTTGGATCGTGGCTTGCCTTGTCACAAGTTCGAGCCCAGTACCACTAAAGTCCCGCCGTGTAGGGCAGCGATGCACGTTAAATCTGTCGAGAGCTGAAACGTCCTCCCGTTGGTGTGGTGTGGTAGTTAGGAGAGGGGGGTGCCAGCTCAGGTGTCGTCCACGTCACTTGACCATGGTTCAAAATTACGTGGTCCGTCGCCAAAAGCCCTCGTGTAGCTGAACAGTGCGACGTTAATATTCAATCAATCAATCCATGTGAATTTTTGAGCCTTTTAATCTTGATAGTAAAATGTGTTTCCTCAATCCATGTGAATTTTTGAGCCTTTTAATCTTGATAGTAAAATGTTTCCTGGTGTGTTCCATTAAAGATCATAATGCAAAATAAGCTGGCTATTACATGAATACATCTGTGCCTTAGAAGTGTGGAGCATTGTATAGTAGTTTGATGGGAGATTTATTTGCTCAAGAGATGTCTTACTTATTAATGGATTTTGATTTTCACAAAATTATGAAATTGGTTATTAAAAATCCATTAGGCCTCTATACTATACCTTGATAAAAGATCAAAGGAAAAGGAAATCTAAAAGGATGTAGTATTACATATTTGTATTTGTATATTGTTAAGTTCAAATTTTTATTGGAAGCATTTATTTATATGTTAAATATTTTGTTTTTATTTTTACAGATAAAACTACCAATCAAAACATTATAACTGCTGTCAAACCTAGAATCCTGGTTTGTGGCCAAAAAATTTCAAATCCTGATTCCCAACCTCAAGCAACTGTAATAGTCCAGGCTCCCCCATCTGGGTTAGCTGGATTCACGTCTAATGTTTTGACAGTGGTCACTACAATCCCTGCATCTTCAGATAACAATTCATCTAATGTATATAGTAATGCTACTTTTCTTGCACCACAGCCTTTATCAGAAGATACTTCTCAAGGAATAGCCAAATCATTAAAGCGTATAATCCCTGCTAATAATGAGATTGGAAATTCAACTATTGAAGAGAGTAACAACACCGATAACAACATAGAAATCAAGAGGCCAAAAGGCGAATCCAGTTCTTAAAGCTCTTCATTCTTAAAGCTCTCCATTGCAAGTTATTGATCATTCAATTTAAAAAAAAAAACCCCTCCTATTGTGTTACGTATGTAATAGTTCATAACTATTGTGGCACCGCTAGGAGGTACAATTTGGTTTTTCTCTTGTCGTAAAAACTCCCGTCAGTTTATGATCGTGCAGAAAAAATAATATTGTGTGTCTGTGTGTGTGTATATATAGTTTATGAGGACAAAACTGAGCTTATGTTTCTTGAGCCAGATCTGCTACTATGCAGTCATTTCTGCTTCAATGCAAAAGCCATCAATCACATCCATGATTCTGATGCACATAATGAAGAAATTTATAGTCATTAATTCATTATGTTGTGTAGATACATGTAAATTATTCTGTAGTTTGCTTTCTTAATTTTTTTTTACATACAATCTACAAATTTACTTATGTATGATAGCTTTCTTTTTTGTTGTTTTTCCCCCTTGATGTATGTTAGTGACATATTTGTGATAATTTTTATTTGTCACGCATTTTTTTTAAACGAATTCTAGATTGGAATTGTTTCCCAAAATTAGAATTTTTGCCTTTTTCATGTTTTGTTTCATTGTTTCATTATAAATAAAGCATTGTCATTTATTTTTTTAAAAAAGTGAAATTCATAAAATGTGAAATACGGAGACAACGGTATTAAGTTTAGATGTATGTCTATGCAATCATTCCATTTGGAAGCATCTTTTGGGCTCTTTAATTTCTACACTTGAGACAAAGAAAGCTTTTTTTTATACATATATTAATCTAATTTTATCTTGTTTTTATGTATCTAAACACCAGATGCTGTTAGCATTTACTGTTGTATTAAATTCATATTTGAATTGTCTTGCCTAACATACATGGTATGTAATTTAATAGCAAAACTTTCGTTAGAAGAAGGACTATTCGATTGTGTTCAATATTCAGTAGCCGATAATGAATGTATATTTGCCGATTTGCCCTTACTTCAGCAAATTATTACATTGTAACAATGAAAGAATAGTTTTCTATTGAAAGTAGTGTCTTTGAATTATTTCTTAATTTAAAGACATGTTAAATTTTAATCCAACTTTAACTTAAATAAGCAATTTTCTTTTTGTTATAACTATATAGTAAAAAATAACTGAAGTCTCTGTTGAATTGATTTCTCTGAACACTTTTTATTGATTTTATGCAATTTTGTAGAATTTTAAAATAGCTATGGAAATGATGCATAATAAATAGATATTTGCCTTTTAACTGCAATTATCCTTGTCAATTATTTTATGTATCATGCTGCAAAACTAACCATCTTAAGTGTCCTTTACCCCCCCTTTTTTTTAAAGAAAATTTACAAAATGCTTCCTGCACAGTTTCCAAATTAATTGCAATTCTAGCTTTAATCGTAATTAGTATAAATGTTTTTTTTCCTTCTCATTCTTACTTAAGATAAGTTTTTATTTTGCTAATATTTGTTTTATTTTTGGATGTAAAATCTAAATTTGAAAAAGAAAAATGTGAATATCCACATTAAAATGTGAAAAAAATGGTGATGAAAAAATTTTTTTGTTTTAGTTTTATGCTTTGCATTTAAATAATTAGTGAAGTCTCATAAAATTGCATTATAATTAAAAAAGAAAAGCATTTTATTTTTTAAATATTTATAAATTTTTGTAATTTATTAATTCCTACAATTGCTCAAGGTAGTTGAACTAATTTAACAATTTTGTGGACAAAGTGGCGTATGTTGTTCCAAGCAGATGTTCTATTTCACTATGGTATGCTGGGTGTCCGCTAATGTGTTGATAATCGAAACATAGCAATGTAACTTTTTTTTGTGAATTGACCTCTCAAAAGTAATAATCACCATATGGGGTTAAAAGAATCTCCATTTTACATTGTCACATATATAATTTGTTTTAATAAGGATGAAAAGATGTATGGTTGACAAAAGTTTATATTTTGTATAATGTCAAAACTGCAGACATTTTGATTTGTAAGTTTAATAATGAACAAAAATTTGTTTTGCATTATTTATTTTCTTGGAATTTATTTTTCATCTTAATTTATGTACAGCAATTTTAGATTTTATTGAAGTACTAAATTTCTGAATTTTTTTTAAACTGGCACAGTAATTGGTTTAAAAATGTACCATTCATTTTTTTAAACCTAATTATGTGAACATTTTTTTTATTTAACCTAAAAGACTTAATTTATGTAGATAATTATGTCATACAAAATACTGATTATGTATTACCACTTCATAAAAACATTTGTTTGTGCATTTCAGTAAAAAAATTTTATGTTATTACGTGTGCATATAAAAATAGAATGAAAATAAAATAGAAATTTCAATTCTTTTCAGTGATATATCAGTTATTCAAAATCACATGAAAAGAATTGCATCATCACATTCAAAAAACATTTAAGGAATTATCTGCTTATTGGAAAAGTATGAAAGTAATTCTCTATAAACCTTGCACTAAGAAATACAAATATATTTTTTAGATATTACAAAAAATATATGTTAATCATCTAGAATTTAATAGCTTTTGTAAAGATGTCTTGCCTGCCAATTCTAATAATTTAAATAGAGGTTATATATGCTGTACTTACTTATATTTCAGACTGTATAATCATTTATTAAGAAAGCAAATTATCTTATAAAATGAATGAGTTAAAAGAATATAATTGATTTTTTTTTTATTGAAGTTGTATACAGCTTGATTTGAAGGTACTAAAATTTTGAAGAATTTTTAAAAGTATTACAGTTAATTATCCTTAAGATTAATTTAAAAGGAAATTTTTTCCAAACTAATTTGTCTTGGAATTCATATTGACAGTTTTATTAAAATTTGTTATGTTTATGGGTTTCAAAAAATCGGCTGCGTATTTACTTTTTAAATTAGTTTAATCATGATATTCATGGCACAGTACAATACGCTACTATTTACAGATTCATTGTATACATTTTAATAGCTGGCGTGGCATCTTTATATACGAAATGCATTCATTCAGTTAAAGTTATTAGTCTTTAACTGATTGCAATTAAATACACCACATCTCCATCCTTAAAGATCAAGTCTCTTGGAAGGTCACCTAATTCTCTCGAAACGCCTAGGAAATGACCTCTCTGTAACTGGTAGACTCCTCATCTCGGAATTAGTCACTGTGGCTGAAGAAGGTGGAACATATGGAAATGCTGCATCAGTTGATGGCATTTCTGGTACAGAAGATGAACCCAATTCCTTGTTCAGATCTTAAGTATCTTCCACTGTTTCTGCATGCTGAATATTTGGGTTGTTTTCTCAAACCTCTGCTGATGGGAAATCTCGGAGGAATAATTGGGATGCTATTCTTTTGCACTTGGATCACCCACTGGGCAGATCTGATCAACAAGTTGTCTCACCAAAGTTCCTTCAACATCAACAACATAGTGGAGTATGCCATCCTGGTTTACAATTGTACCAAGTTTCCATCTAGTATTAGCCGCTCTGTAAACTCTCGCAGCCATTCGATCTCCAACATCAAATTTCCCATCTCAGAATTCGAAATTATCTTTTCATAATTTATCCTGAATCTTTGTTTTCATATCAGGTAAAAGTAAACCTATCCTGGTTCTAATGTTTCTTTTTAGGAATAACATGGTTGGACTATGTGTTGTAGTTACATTAGGAGCTTTTCGGTATTGCAGTAAAAATGTACTCAGTTTCTGTTGTATAGTATCTTCATATTTCTGCATAGCTCTTAATGACTGCTTTAAAGTACCAACATAGCTATCTGCCTGTCCATTACTAGAAGGTTTGAAAAGTGCACTCGTTTTGTGTTTAACTCCATTTCCTTGCATAAAGCTCTAAAATTCATGTGATGTAAACTGAGATACATTATCACTGACAAGTATTCTAGGTAATCCGAAGCTTGCAAACCTATCTCGAAGACATTTGATGGTTTTTTAGTTGTGGTTACCTTTATAGGATATATTTTTAACCATTTGGAATGAGCGTCAATGATCAGAAAAAATGTGTTCAAAAATTGGTCCAGCAAAATCTACATGAATACGTTCCCAGGGCATGTACTGGGATATTCCCAATAATGAACTTTAGCTTTTGTGGGATCAGCCTTGCGTCTGGCACAATTGACATTTTTTGTGGCTTCTTCAATATCTTTATCTATATTTTTCCAATAGACAAATGATCTAGCTATGACCTTCATTTTTACTATTCACAAGTGTCCAGCATGTATTTCTTCCAGAACATTCTTCTGAAATTTCTTTGGAATACAGACCCTTTGTCCGTACATAATACAACCATCCTCAATGGTATACGGGGCTTCCCTTCCTTGCAAATCTTTACCTTCCCTTAAGGCCTTAAAGAGTGGACCCAGCTCTATATCTTTACCAGACTCCTGTCGTAACTCCTTAGAAGTAGCGGGTATTGTTTCAATCTGTAAATATTGTGATGTCATCTTTAACCTCAAGCTCTTCCGATGTTTTTGTTAATTATGAAAGAAAGTCTGCATTTCCGTGTTCTGTCGTTTAACGGAATACTATATCAAACAAATTAATGCATAATGTAAAAGCCTGGTAGCTTGCAACACTGGTAAACCTTCTTTTGAACTAAAAATAGCTACAAAAGGTTTGTGATCCGTTATCAATGTGAATCTTCTACGTTTCTATAAATTTTTTTACTGCCTGTACTATACAAAGAGCTTCTTTATTAATTTGGTAGTATTTTTGCTTGAACCCGGATAAAGTTCTTGATGCGATTTATTCAGAGCCATCTGGATATATGTGTGACAGAACATAACTAATACCAACTGGAGATGCATCACTAGCAAAAGTTAAAGGTAGGTTAGGATCATAATGCACTAAGACTTAGGGTGAACAAATTTCCTTCTTTATTTGCTCAAAGGCAACGTGGCAATCCTTCAATCATAAAAATCTTAACATTTTTCTTTGTCAAATTATTAAGAGGATTAGCAATAGTTGCTAAATTTTCACAAAATTACCCATAAAAGTTAACTAACCCTAAAAAACGTTTTACTTAGAGAACATTCTTGGGTACAAGAGCATTAACTACGGCTGAGATTTTTTTCTTAATTTTATATAACCCTTTTGAATCGATTCTATGCCCAAGAAAATTTCATTTTGGAAAAACTTACTTTTATTTAAATTAAGCCTTAGCCTGTGTTTCCTACATTTCCTAAAAAATTCCTCAAAGCTGTAAAATGTGAAATTTCATACTTTTAGTTATTCTAGTATCATCTATAAACACTTCGACTCCATACCCTGAAATAGAGGTGCTCCATTCAATGCAAACATATCCCTGTTGGATATTTACGGTCATTAATTTCCGACTTTATGGATGGATCTTCATTTGCAAATATGCATGTTTAAAATCTAATTTTGTAAATTACTTTCCTCCATTTAAACTACCCAAAATTTCTACCAATCTTAGTAAAGGATACTGAGGGACAATTAAATTTAGATTCAGGGGTTGTCCATTCAGAGCTTTCGACTTTCTCTATGATACCCGTTCTTTCAAGTTTGTCAATTTCATTTTCAACTCTACCTTTTAGAGCAAAGGGTACTGTCCCAAGTCCTACAAAATATAGGTTTTAATTTAGTTTTATAATTGCGTATTTCTCCTAATGTATGGTCGAAAATATCCTTATACTCTCTTAGAAGGTCCTTAAAATTTTGTTCGGTTTTTGCCCCTTTAAAAGCTTTTCCCATAACCAATGCTATATTTGGCGTTTTCTCAAGATCAATATTATCTTTCTAAAATAATTTTATCCTGCAACCCGCTTACAAACATGCCGCATAACATAATATTCATATTTTTATCATAATCACAATTCATTGCTAGAGCTCTAAGCTCAGCAATGTATGTACTAATACCTTCTCCCTCATTCTGTTTGGGGGTCAAATGCTTTCTAACGTTTGGTCGGATGGAATGTTAGGTGCCAGCAGATTTTTCAGTAACTGGTAAGATTTGCACTAAGAGATGAAACAAAAACCTTAGCCCTATTGGCACGTTTTGTATGTCTAAGTAAGTTTCGAATCTTTCAATGAAACTATCGAAATTTTCATTTTCTTCATCAAGTTTTTATAAAATTGTATAGTTACTTTATGACTAGAAGAATGGTCTTTATTTCACAGTGCTCGAATCAGTTCTTGATTCTGTCTTAGCAATTCTGCAGTTTGTTGTTCCATGATTCCTCCTGATTAAAAAGAAAACTTTTTTTTTACTGTGGGCCATCTTCAGGCAATGCCTTATCCAAAACGAATTTTTTTCATCTCCAGCTGAGAACTTAATAATTCAGAGTTGTGCTTCACCCAAGAGAATTTCTCTTTCACAAAAAAAGATTCTTCAAAGCAGAATTATAACAAACTAAGAAGATTTCTAACATCCTCGTCGCCAATTGTTATGTTATTGGTTTCAAAATAATCAGCTGCATATTTACTTTTTAAATTAGTTTAATCACGATATTCACGGCACAGTACAATACACTAATATCTACAGATTCATTATATACTTTCTAATAGTTGGTTTGGCATTTTTTTATACAAAATGCTTTCATTCAGTTAGTTATTAGTCTTTAACTGGTTCCAGTTAAATACATCACAAAATTTAAATTTCTTTACTAAATTATAAAATAGCTGTGTTACACAGCTTGACTTTTGTAGTCGTATATAAGTATATTAATACAAGATATTAATGCAACACATATACAATCTTAGAAAATTAGTTCATTCGAAATTCCACTCTTTCTCAAAGAAGTTGTACAGAATAAGGAAAACAGATTGAATATATTTTTTTGTGGTATCTAAATTTTTGGAATTACATAAATATAAGACCATGTTTATCTTCATAGTCATTTTAAGTTAAACTATAACAACCCATCAGGTCCCATAATGCAGACTATCGTAATTGAATTTAATTCTTTGGATTATTAATGTTTTTAAAAAGAGTGAACTGCTAAAAATTTGTTTTACAACAGAAAAGGAAAGTTAGAACGTGAACTAAGCAAAATTCTTAATTATTCTGAAATTGCAATTGATGACTTAAAAAAAAAAGAACTTCATCAAATACAGAACAGATCTAGCTGCAAAAAGTTACAAGCTTGTGACAGGCACATTTTCAAGCCAGCAACAAAAAAATCTCTAGTTAACTTGTAAAATAAGTCTTGCGGAACTGTGTAATAAAGTTCAAAGTCGAATGTATGTGGAAACTATGAGGGAAAACCTTGACTACTGAATCATTAAGAAATAAGTCTAAAGTGGGCAAAAAAACTGTATATGAAAAAAAAATTATGGAAAAATTTTGATTTAGATGGCAATAACTACCTTTAGCATAAATCAAAATAAGCATGTTATGCAGAAGTCTTAATAACCAGGTTAGTTTTAGAAGGGACGAAATCTAAGTTCCATGAGGAAAATACTCAATCTAATAAATTAATAGAAGATTAATTTTAATAGGAAATGTTATATCTTGTCCAAGTTGCATCCTTGATCTAAGACTCTGAAAGAGTAATATATGAAAATAAATATTATTCAACATGTGAATTGGAATAATCAGAAATCTAAAAATTTTAACTCAATGCTAAATTGTGGAGCATCATCTAATGAAGTTTGCTCTGACTTTCTTTTCCATTATGTGGTCATACAATTTTGTAACAGGTATGTATTGTTGAAACCTTTGTTTTTTAAATGAATTTCTTCTGTACAAATTGCTACATTTTACTGAAAACTTTGATACTAACATGGTTTTTGACACTTTTGATTCTGAATGAAACATCTCATTCATTTATTTAAAGAGCAACAAGTCTTGTAGTTTTATACTTTTGCAACGGATTGTATACAAGTACTATCAAAGTGTCAAATATTTTTGTAGTGTATAAATTTAAAAATTTTTTGAAACAAATTCTACAGTTGTATTTTATTTAAACAACCAAATGCTGATTATGTAAAGTATGCAAAGAAACAAAATCTGACTGCATTATTTAAAAAAAAAAGTCTTTATTGAAATCAATATAAAGTAATTTTTGGATTTTGCTATTAAAATTGTATATTTGATTTTGAGAAATGCAACCCATCAAAAGTTGGGCATCACAAACTATTATTAAAATTTTATTGTTAACCTGCAGAAATGGAAAATTATTTCTTAATAAGTTAGATATGTATTAATAGAAATGACACCTTAAGGGAAACAAAGTTTTTTTTCTCCTCAAGATAACAAATATTGGATAAATAATTCAATAAAAACAAGATGTATAAAATATGGAATTTAATCATCAATAACAACACAAGTTTCTTCCTGGATGCTTTTCATGAACATATCCAATGCATGTTGTATTCTATGAGGTTGATGGTCAGAAATCATGTCGGGATTAATTATTATATTCTGAAGATTCAACCCTGTTAACCAATAAGGCTTATCCCTGTAAAAGAATAGTAGTTCTTTAGTTAAGTTAAACTGAAAAAGTAACAATCACAATTTTTTTTATGTGCATACCTTGCCTTGCAGTTATCAATCAGGAAGTAGAAACAAATTAAAAGTAAAAATGTATTAAAGAGGGTATTTTTACCTACTTATTTTTCTTTAAATAGGTGTCCATAATTAACTGATCAATGGAATGATAAACAATTATTACAAAATACTTTAGGCCATGGGTAGCCTGGTGTTTAGAGCATCGAACTCCAGACCGGAAGGCCTGGGTTTGATGCCCGATGCCACCAAATACCCTATGAGTACACACGAAGTATGTGCTCGTTAAATCAGTGGGTCCGAAAGTCTTGTGGGCTGAATCACGAGTGCAGGGGACTGGAGAATATTTCCCTCCTCTCCAGTCCCATGGCAAAATTGTGGAGGTGGAGATAGGTGGTGTCGCCATCTATCTTCGGGGAATTTCGCCGAGCTAATTCGTACTGTCACCTGCATGGTGCTCAAGGCCTAGGCCAATGACAGGCATACTCCTTGCCCCTTGCCATGATGAATTTCGTGGACCTCGTTCTGACTGCGTCAGACAAATACTTACACAACAAAATACTTTAAGGATTATTATAAAAAAAACCCACCTACAATTTAAACTTGATTTTTGTTTTATCTACCTTTTGAAAGTAAACTGAAAAAGCTTTTCCTCAACAATTATAGTCTACCTAAAATAAATCATCATAAGAGATACACTTTCACCCTTAGCTTATCTTGTAAATACCACTTTTTTTACAGGATAATATTGAATTCAGCTTTGAAATGTATATTCTAGTAAAAATACTTTTTCTATTAGTTCAAATTTCCATCAATGTATCTGCTTAAGACGAAAATTTGAATGGAGAGTTCAGGTCATTCTTTAATAACTGTTTACAACTACCGTCAACAGAGGGTGCCACGACAAAGACTTTAAAAATATGTATCTGTTTCTGTAACACCATTTAGGCAATTGAGTCAGTTCTGAAATCGAAAAAGATGGTTAATTTTTGTGGTGTGAATTCAAGTCGAATAAATCTCAAGAAAATCCCCAAAAGGAGTCATCTATTGTTTCTCATTTTCAGAATTAATGTTGGTGAGTTTATTTAAACTTAGCTTTCCGGGAAAAAGGTAAGCCAATCATTTTACTATTAAATGAACTTACAAATCTAACATGGAGCCACCAGTGAGGAATGTTTATTCATTGTTGATGTATGCGTCATAAATCAAGTTTAATTCAGTAGATCATTTCCTGGAAAGTAGAATGTTTATTATTCTTACTAGAATCAAAAACGATAATGATCTTATATAATCGAAACTAGATGTATTCTGAAAATGAAATTCGTCTGAAAGAATTCTTAATCTTTTGATGTGTTTATTATTCTATTATTTGGGTCAAGAAACGTATGTCAATTAATTCGAAAATTATTATTATTATTTGTGAATTCGAAATGCAAGAAATCTGAATTAGTAAATTCGAAGATTTTGTTTATTATTCTGAGTGACTGTATATTTATAGTAACTAATTCTGAAAAGCTGTATTTGAGTTGTATAGTTGCATTGAGTTATTTAAAAGATGGCTCCTACTAAAGGAAAAAGTAAAATACCATTAGTGTTCCAAACTCTGATAAAAGAAATCAAAAGGTATTCTGAAAATGTTGATAATGTTATAGAATCTGATAATATTCAGAGAGTTTTTGCCTTAAAATGTAATATATTAAAATGTCTACAAAGATTAGAAGACAATTATTATGAGTTTTCTGTTTT
The DNA here is from genome assembly GCA_019973935.1 of Trichonephila clavipes. Classification (NCBI taxonomy): domain Eukaryota; kingdom Metazoa; phylum Arthropoda; class Arachnida; order Araneae; family Nephilidae; genus Trichonephila; species Trichonephila clavipes. Next base: position 819,545 of record BMAU01000077.1, read on the forward strand.
GGAAGAATTTGTGGAAGATGTGGAATATGAAAACTTTACTAATTCTAAAGATTTGGCTAATTTAGCATTAGAAAAAATTGAGTCATATTTGACTAGTATTAATAGCAAACTACAATTCGAAGAAAATAAATCGAAAGTGAATGCTTATTCTAACATAAATCTTCCTAAATATGATCTTCCACAATTTGCAGGTGACTTCAACTCTTGGTTGAGTTTTAAATCTATATTCTCTAGTTCAATTGATTCTAATGAATCTTTAACAGATATTCAAAAATTGCAATATTTACAAAATGCTGTCACTTCAGATGCTTCTAGATTAATAAAAGGATTCGCAATAACTCATGAAAATTATAAACAAGCATGGGAAACACTGTTGAATCGGTATGATAATCAGAGAGAATTGGCATTTTCCCAATGCAAAAGGTTCTCTCTAAGAAATGTTAAACCCTCTTCAGAATCAATTTGGGCCATGATAGACGTTTGTAATGAAGTACTCAGAAATTTTAAAACATTAGGATTAGAATGCAATCAATTGGTAGAACTTCTATTAGTATTTTCTCTTCAAGATAAGTTGGAAGATTCTATCAAAGTCAAATGGGAATTAACCCTTGAAGATAAAAATTTTCCTTCATTAAATAAATTTCTTTCATTCCTTGAAAAGCAAGCCTGAAGTCTTCAAGGTATCAAAATTACACCACTCAACGAAAAATCAAATAAAGTATCTCACAAGCCTTATTCACTTAAAACTACTGTAGAGTCAGATGACTCATGTAAACTTTGTTTTTCCTCTCATTCATTACATAGATGTGAAAAGTTTTTAAAGATGAATATAAATAATCGCTGGAATTTTGTTAAAAAGTCAAAGTTATGCTTTAATTGTCTGCGAGGGAATCAATGTTTCCTCATGCAAATTTACAACTTCTTGTCGTGCTTGCAAGCAAAGGCATCACACCGTACTTCACCAGTTCCAAAGTAGTCCTAGAGAAATCCCTGTTAGTAATTCAAACCAAAATCTAGCTGCTACTAGTGACCAGAATGTAGTTCAGCCATTGGCTACATCTCAGGAACAGTTTTGCCTTGCAGGACAAATGAATTATTCCAATTCAATTTTGCTCGCTACAGCCATTGTTAGAGTTAAGAATAGTCAAGGACAGTATGTAAACTGTCGAGCCTTGATTGATGGCGGGTCTCAGACCTCTCTAATTACAGAATCATGCTCAAAAAATTTAAACCATCCATTTTATGAGTCAGAAAATACTATATATTTTGGGTTTAGATAACAAAGTTGCTGCCTATGCTACTAAACGAGTAGAACTTCAACTTTCTCCTCATTTTAGTCAGGATATCTTTGCCGTAAATGCTTTAGTAGTAAAGGAACTCTTATAATTTGCCTAACTTCATAGTTTCAAAATTCGATTGGCCTCACATTAATGGACTACAGTTGGCTGATCCTTCGTTTTATATTAGTTGACCTGTCGATATGATTCTGGGAGCTGATGTATTCTTTGATTTAATTCTGTATGGAAAAATGTCTGGGACTAAAAATCAACCATCTGCTCTAAACTCCAAGTTAGGCTGGTTGCTTTCTGGAAAAGTTTCCACAGCCTGTCAGAGCGAAAAGAAGGTCATGTCTTTAATCAATTGCCATGCATTGCTCGACTTACAAAATCAAATAGCCAAATTCTGGGAAGTTGAGTCAATTCCAGATGCTAGTAACCTCTCAGAAGAAGATCAAAGAGTCGAAAAATTCTACCTCGATCACACAAGGAGAAATCGTGATGGTAGATATGTTGTAAGTCTTCCTTTCAAAACGACAATGCATTGGGTGATTCTAAAGTCCAAGCCAAGAGACGATTCTTCTCGTTGGAGAAGCGCCTTCAGGCCAATCCAGAGTTCAGAGATAGATATGTAAAATTCATGCAAGATTATGAACATCTAGGCCATATGCAACTTGTCCCGAATTCAGAACTTTCGAAACCATCTTCTAAGTGTTTTTATTTACCCCATTTTGGAGTTGTTAGGGAACAGAGCGAGACTACAAAGCTACGGGTAGTCTTTGATGCTTCTGCCAAAACTGATTCGAACTTATCCTTAAATGACATTCTTCATACAGGCCCCAAGTTACAAAATGAACTATTTAATATTCTGTTAAAATTCAGATGTCACAGGATTGCTTTAACAGGCGATATAGAAAAGATGTTTAGGCAAATTCTAGTTAATGAAGATGATGTAGAATTTCAACGAATATTCTGGAGGAGATACCTGAAGAACCGTTAAAGAGTATCGATTACTCACTGTAACATATGGGACAGCTTGTGCTCCATATTTGTCCATTAGAACAATTCAGCAGCTAGCTGAAGAAGAAATCAAGAAGTTTCCAGAGGCATCTAAAATTGCTCTAGAGGACTTCTATGTAGATGATCTTATAACAGGAACAAATTCGAAAGAAGACGCCAAGAAATTAGTAAGTCAAGTAATCGAACTCATGAAGAAAGGAGGTTTCCCGATTCGAAAATGGGCGTCCAATGAATCATCTGTGCTGGAATCATTACCTACAGAATTACGAAGTTCTTCGGGATCTCTGCACATAGAAGAGGATCATTTGATGAAAATCTTGGGAATCCTATGGAATTCCAAGGAAGACACATTCAGTATCAACATAAGTCCACCAAATGAAGTTAGGCCAACCAAACAGCAACTCTTATCCACCATCGCCAAGATTTATGATCCTTTGGGGTTCCTGTCACCAACGACAATTCAGTTGAAGATCCTGATGCAAGATATCTGGAAAGAAAACATCTCTTGGGATGATCCTGTCACAGACTGCATTTTCGAATCATGGACGCAATTCAAGAATCAAATGAAGCACCTAGCAGAGATTCAGATTCCAAGATACCTTGCAGAAGACGCTACAGCAAAGCGAGTTCTTCTTATAGGTTTTTGTGATGCCTCCCAGCGTGCATACGCTGCTGTTTTCTACTTAAGAACTGAGCTGGTTACCGGAAAAGTCCATGTTTCAATGATAACATCTATAAGACAAGAGTAGCTCCTGTAAAATCGATAACCTTGCCCAGACTCGAACTTTTGGCAGCTCTGCTTCTTTCTGAACTCTACGTTGTTGTGTTGGAATCTCTGAGAAAAGTAATTCAAATCGATAAGTCATTTCTTTTCTCAGACTCCCAAATTGTTTTGGATTGGCTAAAATCATCTCCCAGCAGATGGAAAATCTTTGTTGCCAATCATATCTCAAGAATTCAAAAAATGACTTCTGAAGCATCCTGGCATCATGTGAAGAGTCAAGAAAATCCTGCCGATTGTGCTTCATGAGGTATTGCAGCTTCAAGCTAAAAGTTCATAAACTGTGGTGGTCTGGGCCACAGTGGCTAAGTCAGGATTCTTTACACTTTCCATCAATTGATTTGTCGACTTCCTGTGAAGAAGACGTGAAATGTGAGGAGAAATCATCCACCGTTCTTACTAATGTCTCAACATCAAGTCAAGGCAGCTATTTATTGGAAATCATAGCTAAGTATTCATCCTTCTCACGTTTAATTCGAGTCATAGCGTGGTGTAAAAGATTCATCAAAAGAGGTAGATGATGCTACCAAGATAGTTATTCAAACTGCACAAGAATCACAGTTTCATTCCGAAATTCAACTCTTAAAGAAGAAACATCCTCTTCCCAACAGCAGCAAGCTTCTGCCTCTAGGTATTTTTCTGGACACCGATGGAATAATCAAAGTTGGAGGAAGATTAAAAAATTCGAGCCTGAGTCCAATTCAAAAACACCCAATTCTCCTTCCTAAGAGCCATCACCTCACTAATCTGGTCATTCAGCATTTTCATCATATCAATTTGCACAGTGGACCTCAACTTACCTTATGCTGCATTCGACAGAAATTCTGGATTCCTTCTGGCAGAGGAGTAGTCGGAAGACTTTTATCCAAGTGCCAAACCTGCTTTCGCTTCAAAGCTAAATCGGGTGAGCAGCTCATGGGGAATTTGCCTGCAAATAGGCTCAGTGCTGGCAGAGCGTTTTTAAACGTTGGCATCGACTTTGGAGGACCATTCATCACCAAACCCAACGTTTCTCGAAGCAAGGTAAAATTAAAATCCTACCTAGCACTCTTCATTTGCATGGCAACAAAGGCTGTGCACCTTGAGGTTGTTTCGGACCTCTCAGCAAATGCCTTTTTGGCAGCATTCCGGCGCTTCATATCCAGACGAGGAAAACCAACCAACACGTTTTCCGACAATGCAACTAACTTCAAAGGAGCCTCTTCATATGTAAAGGAACAGTTAAAGCTAATCAAATCTGTTGAAGTGCAGAACTTTGTAACTCAAGAATCCATTACATGGCACTTCATACCTCCCACGGCAGCTCACATCAGCGGACTCTGGGAAGCTGGCATCAAGTCGACCAAGCAGCTTCTAATTAAAACAATGAAATCAGCTGTTCTGAACTTTGAAGAGCTTGTGACATTGGTAACGCAGATTGAAGCATGCTTAAACTCAAGGCCTCTAACTCCTCTATCTAATGACCCTCAAGACCTGCAACCTCTTACGCCAGGACATTTCTTGATTGGTGCTCCAATGGCTTCTTTTCCAGAAGAGGTCCCTTCACAACCAGCGTGCTTAAAGAAGCGATGGAATTTAATTCAACATCTCCGAAGTCAGTTCTGGAAGAGATGGCACCTGGAGTACCTAAATCAATTACAATAAAGAACCAAGTGGAATAAACCAAGACGAAACCTGAAAGTCAACGATATGGTCCTTGTGAAGGAGGACAATCTCCCACCTCTGCAATGGAGCCTAGGCAGAGTTGTTCAAGTATTTCCAGGAGACGATGGTGCTGTTCCGAGTCGTGGATGTCAAGACCCAATGAGGACAATTCAGACGTCCTATTACGAAGTGTTGCCTATTGCCAACTGAAGACTGAACTGATAGTCCAGGCGGGGGAGTACGTTTACAACTACCGTCATCAGAGGGCGCCACAACAAAGACTTTAAAAATATGTATCTGTTTCTGTAACGCCATTTAGGCAATTGAGTCAGTTCTGAAATCGAAAAAGATGGTTAATTTTTGTGGTGTGAATTCAAGTCGAATAAATCTCAAGAAAATCCCCAAAAGGAGTCATCTATTGTTTCTCATTTTCAGAATTAATGGTGAGTTTATTTAAACTTAGCTTTCCGGGAAAAAAGGTAAGCCAATCATTTTACTATTAAATGAACTTACAAATCTAACAATAACTAAAGAAAAAAACATTGCACTACAGTTGTTTAATAACTGAACAACTGGTATTTGATTTTAAAATTTCGAACTAATAAGCAATGAACTGATTATTTAGTTACTTCACATTTCAAACTTCTACACCATGTGAGGATTTTGAAAGCGTAATTGGATTTAATTTGCAACCTTCATTTTCTCTTTCAAAGAGGTTTAATGAAATAAAGAATCTAATTTTTTACTTTACCATAATAATTCCATGGTTTTAATAAATAATATAATAGCATTTACTATTAAAAATATAATACATTCCCTAAATGCAGTACAAGCATATAATTTAAAATTTATAATATGAAATTTTTTTACTTCAAATTTTATTTGAATTTCAAAATATAACTAAGTACAAATTGTAACAAATGAAATACATTTCTATTTTTTAACACATGTTTATGGTAGATTATCAAGATTTCTTAGTATGCATGTACTGCTGAATTTATCTTTCTTTTTGCTATGCTTATTATTATAAATGAACTAACATGATTACATATAGTTTTACTGTCGAGTTGCATCTAAAAGGTTAATATGATCACATTATTCAAAATGTCATTGAAGTTAGGATTAGTTCTTGTGCATCATATTTACTTTTCCACTGAATTATATTCCCCCCAAGAGTATAAAACAACACTATTTTTTAAAAACTGGACTTTTCAAAATGTTAATTACCAACTATAAGATAATTCATAGTAGAGTTATTACAGAGCTAATTTGTTAAACTATAATGAAATTCATAGTGAATCAGTGTAAATATGAATTTTATAATATTTGAAAAAAATTGGTTAAAGTGTAGTATAGAGGGGCCACTTGGTGCAGTCCTTTTTTTTGGGGACGACTAAAAGTGGTCGCCAAGGTACTTTTTTTGAATTATTTATTATTTATTATAGAATGAATTCGATATCTCACAATGGCATTCAGATAAAAATCGCCAAATCTGAAGAAAAATCGTCAAATCAAAAAGTGGCCTCCCTATACTACACTTGAGCCAAAAAATGGATAATAAATAATTTGTAAATATTAGTTGTTTACTCCAGAAACCTAAAAAGTACTGTCAAGTCATTGTGCTAAAACATTTCAGTAACCTTGTTGCAAATATTTTTTAGAAACTGGATTTAATAACAAACAAATGCTTAGAAATACCTTGGAATTCAAACTTAAATTCAACCCAATTCAACTTAAATAACCCAATTCAAGTTTCTAGACAACTATTCTTTAAAATTATAAAAAAAAATGGATGATTCTATTCCTGGAATCCATGAGTTTGAAAGAATAAAACTGTTAAAGAATATTAATAATAGTATTTGAATGTAAAAGTTCTTTGATCAAAAGTTCCTAATATATCTGGGTGGGTGAGCGATGACTTTATTTTGTATCTACTGGTAGGGTTTTGAAAAGTGCCAATTTTTCATTCAAATTCCAAATTTGAATTTTAGAATATTTATATCCCAAGATATCACTGCATTATTTACATTTTAAACAAGATATACATACCACATTTTTCTCTCAAAATAAAGTACACGTCCAGGAGCATACAATTTAGATTCATCTTGGTAAACCTGATAGTCAGGGAGCTGTGGAAAATTTATTTCATTTTAAATTTAACAACATTATTCCAGGTAGTCTCTATTGCTATATACATAAAAATTCTAATCAGGTATGTTTATGCAAATAAATTAAGACTGTATTAAAATGAGTTTTTTTTTTAAAAAAAATTTAGATTCTTGATCTATTAAAGTTCATTTTGACATTCTAAGAAATGGATATTTGGCCTAAAATAGGAGTTATGAAATTAAAACAAGAAATTACAAAATATTTGATACACATATTTCAGCATTTAACACATCTAATCTAAAGAGAGTCATTACTTTAAAATACACAATGAATAAATAGATTTAGATAACATTTAGAATAGATAACAATTTATGTAACTTTAAAAGTCTGAAATAATAGCGGAATCTCTCGGAAGAAAATTTTTTTTAATTGTTATTCTTAGGTGAGATAAATTAAAAATAATCAAGTTAAATGAAGTCATTTTAAAAGCCTATGTATTATTTATATCAATGTATTAAATAAAAAAATACACCAATATTTTAAAATTTAATTAAAGTTCTGTTTTGGAGCACAATGTATAAACCAAAAAATTTAAAAATTAATACTTACACGTGCACTTTCATCATTTTCACACAATTTATTTTCAAATCCGCTATTTATAGGTCTTTGAGAAGCTATTTTAAAGTATTTTTGTACATGATACCAGCATGCACCAATCAAAACTTGGTACTAGAAAGATACATTAATTTTAGTGTAAACATAGCAACTCAAATATACAAAAAAATAATTCTTTGCAAAAAAAAATTAAATTCAAAATAATTATTATACATTATAGCATATTTCCATTTAATAAGTAACTTAGAGAATGTAATTCTGGATTATTTTTGAAATGTATGTGTGCTTTACTTTATTTTAATATAAAGCATGTTATTGCACTCTTGATATGCCAGAAAAAAAGGGAAAAAGAGACATTTATTATTTTTGAATTAAAATTTTGGTTGGACAAATTTGTACAAAATCTATATAATAAATTCATTAAGAGAAATGTATTCAATATTTTTTGAGAGCAATATAACAGCAATTCTATTTTTATATTTCAATATCTTTTGGATACATAAATGTTTTTGAACAACTGAAATTCGTTTGAGCATACAAGGGCTGAATGGTGGACAATTGGAAAAACATATAGCAGTCTGATGGATCTGGTTTAAGCTATATTATGCAGAGGGGTAAGTTAACGGTTAGATGGAAACATAAAAGTCTGCCACCACTTCAATTCGGAGGAAGCAATGTGATGTTTTGTGAAATATTTCGCTGGCCTGCTTTCACCTTTTATTTCATGTGTTAGGATATATGAAATATACATTAGTGTTGATCAAGCACATCATGTAATGTGGGTGATTAATGGGTGCTTTCAACAGGATAATATATCCTGCCACAGTTACAGGATTAGTTTGAGAAAGGTATGGAAATTTTACTCAGTTGAATCAGCCTCCATAAATCCCAAGACCTCAATTCTATGGGAATTTATGACATGAAGATGAAAGATTCATAACTATTCAACTCCATAGAATTGGAAAATGCTACTCTTCAAGCATGTTTACGGATTTCAGTCTATATATGTATCAACATCTCTGAGTACATGCCAAAAATAAAAGCTGTATTAAAGGAAAAAAGTAACCCTACAAAATATTGATGGAATCATCAAAATAAAAAGACCATTCAGTACATGCGCCAGTGTAAACTATCTTCAATCTGTCTTGTGCATAAGGTTTTTAAAGAAATATCTTTGCATGAAAAAATTTAGTAATAAATCAATAACATATTTTTTGATTTCAATTTAAAATTTTAATATTGACGACTAAAAATACTAAAGTGAATAGCTCTAAAATACATTTTTTGGGGTGAAAACTTTATCTGTGATTATTTCATTTAATACTGATTACATTTCAACAGGAACACATAAATGTAATGACACAATTTTTTAATACTCTACATAAAGAGTATACATAAATAATGGATTATGAAAGCTTTCAATCAACTAAAATCCAAATCTAGAAAATAAAGATAAATTACAGTAATGTGTAATAATGCTCATTCAGACATTTCTTTTCATCATAAGTATTCCAAAAATAAAGAAAACCATTAGAATGTCACATCATTTTCAAATTAAATAACACTTCATGTAACAACTGCATAGTATTCCAAATAGCAACAAAATGAAAATTACATTCTTGATATCATTAAAAAAATGTGTTTAACTCAGTCAATTTGTTCCACAGCTTTGTGACTAAACATTTTTTTAATGAATGGGGGAATTACATTTGACTTAATTAATTGAAACTAGAAAAAAAAAATCTTTCCTAAACACTTCCTACATTCAAGTGAAATGTCCACAATCAAACATATACATTTTATAAATTGAGAACAACTTATATTAAATGCTCTTAAAAAGTAATAATTTACTAACCTTTGGAGTATTGCTACTTTTCAATGATTCAATTAATTGGTCTCTTAATTCATTACATGAGTTGGCACATAATCTGGGTGCCATATCTTCCCCTACAACAATGCTCAGAATACAGTCAAGAGTTTCAGGTAATCCTGAAGCTGTACAAATGGCTAATGGTCCATAAGTATAACACTGCAAATTTGGATACTGTGGACGAAGAAGTAGAGCTAAAATAGCTGCTATACTTCCACCTAGACTATGTCCAGTCAATGCAAGAGTGTAATTTGGATTTTCAGTAAAAGCTCTTTCTAAAATGTTTAATTCATTTATTTTATTTTGGACAAATAATGCACTACGTAAAGCTCCTCTATGACATTTGAATTTGCATTTACTTTCTAAAGGGAAATATAGAGTTTCAGCATCAATGTCAGTTAATAAATCAGAAATAGATCTAGTGCCTCGAACTGCAATTATAATATATTTTTTGACATGATCAATGGCAACATAAAAAGCAGGCTCATGTATTGCATTATTAAATGATGCATACACAATATCTGATTCTTTAAAATTCGAAATTTTTTGAACAGCTGCAATATTGAGGTAGCAACAGTTGTCAAGTTTTGTTTCGCTATCTTCATTGCAACAACTCATACAACATCTGTAATATAAAATATACAACTTTATTACCAAGAAACTTTGTTCTGATGAACATGTATAACATATAACACATATATAAAATTATGAATATAATTTAGGTTTCATTAATATGCACCCATGGTTTTAAGATTTATCATCCATTTTTATTATCTTAATAAATAATTTATAAAATTTTATTAATCCTACACTAGACTTAGGTATGACTACCATCAGTCAATGATAGGCAGCTCTGTATAATTTCATAAGCACAATAAAAGCTACTATGATTTTTAACAGTATTAAATGCTACTGTGTCAACTGAGCCCAGAACAAGAGACCACATGGTCTCCAAATGTCTTTAGTATTACATAAGGGTAAGTTGGTGAATACTAAACTAAATTTGTACAAGTTTTTCATAAGGTAACTGTATAAAGTTTTAATTCTAAAGTTAGTGACACCAACATGTCTAGGTAGGTCACAAGGAAAGGGACTTCCAATTCTCCCTCAGAGTCTCGAATCCAGGATTGTTTTGATTCTAAAATTAGCGAGACTGACAGGTCTAGGAAGGTCACAAACAATGGAACTTTCCTATAAAGAGCACCAATTCTTTCCCCTCACAGAGTCTTGAATCTTCTCTCGAAAATGAGCTTTAAATCAAGTAAGCATATTGATGAATCTTTATATATTAAAATCTTCTGTGCATCTGTATGTGACTAAACTCCTAAACGGTTGGACCGATTTTGATAAAATTTTTTGTGTGGGTTCAAGTGGATTCGAGAATGGTTTAGATTCACAATTCGGTCCGATATCGCAATTAGTTAAAACGATATTAATTAAAAACATTTAACTCAATATTCACCGGCATTGTTGTAACAACGTTATTGTTATAAAAATGACGTAAGTTGGCGTCGAAAATCGATTTTCAGCCAAACTGGCCAAACCGGGTCTTTATTGTTACAAAATTGCAGAGGAATCATACTTTTTAGAGATTTTAATTAATATATTTTCAAATAATCTTTATATATGTATTTCTTCTGTGCGTGTGTATGTGACTGACTCCTCCTAAACGGATGGACCGATTTGGATGATATTTTTTGTGTGGATTCGAGAATGATTTATATTCACAATTCGGTCCGATATCGCAATTAGTTAAAAATGTGCCAAAATTATGAAAGGGCGCGCGATTGTTCATAAAGAAATCGTGGGCAATAATCTTGAGGCCACTATTTTAAGCGGCAAACTTCAAGGTGAAGTTGTACTTCTACCACAGATCCCAATGATTCTTTCAGGCTCTCATACCCATTCAAATGTTTGCAATTTCCAATTTGCTATGACCATTAATAAGTCAATAATAATGACAATTTGTGGCTTATATTTAGAAAACCCTTGCTTTTTGCATGGCCAATTATATGTTGCATGTCCGAGGTTTGACAAACAATTGCATTTGTTTATTTATACCCCTCAGGGATTAACCAAAAACATTGTACATCCAATGGCATTACGATTTTTTATTTTTTGTGCATTAAAAGAATATACCTGTCATGAAAATAATTCGAGTTTTATCTTTCTTACTCTTTAATCAAAACAAGTTTAAAGTTTCTATTCAGAACAGATTCTATATTCAATTTAAAGTTTCTATTCAGAACAGATTCTATATTCAACTTAGTTCATAGTAAATACATACTCGCACGCAATCGATAGGTTGAATCGTGGTAACTGTACATCTGATGATGTCAGGTATTGTAATAACTTTCTTTGTAAAAAATTTTGTAAAAAAGTTCATCAAAACGGTTCAGATTGTACAACTTATTCAAAAAAATTTGTAATTTTCCGATTTAAGACATGTGTACAGGACAACGTCTGTCGAGACCGCTAGTAATTTATAAAATGTTAACATTTTCTTCCTACATAATTAAGGCAGACAAAAATAAATCATTGATCAATCTTATAATTAATAATTGAACTACAGACATAATTAATATGATATTGACTGAATGTGATACATGTTTATTTAAGTAATCTAAGTCAAATACTCAAAGAAAACATGTTAAAGTACATATAAACCCAAATTTTGTTTATTTACAATTATTTTATTTTTAGTACAGAAAGTATTTAAATTTTAGAGTAGAATTCTTCCAAATTTATTTAAAACAGATTTAATCACAATATTGATCTCTTAAAAATTTTTTCAACTATATTTATACAGAATATTAAATATTTTTGAGCAATTATGTTATAAATTAATTAAAACAAAGCTTTTATATTATGTTAATTCTGTAATTTTTTTCAAAGATATTCAACTGACATAGTCATGCTCAAATATAATTAAATATACTAACACATTAAATTACATATTGTGACATCTTCGAGGGGAGTGAATTCCCATCTTCCGATTCACAATAGGTTTTATGGTTTCACCAGCTGGTCAAGGACAAGAACGACACCCATCGATTGTCCCTGGAATTTTATGATCAACCAGCTGGGGAGTGACCAGTGCATGGGGCCATTGTTTATTGTCTGAACTCAGGGAGTGAAGTCAGACAGACGGGTCGCCATAATAGTAAAGTAGAGCCGGCGCCCCATTGACAATAGGCGAAGCCTATCTCAAAATAATCATGTCATCTTTTCTAGGGTTTTGTGAATGGAATACTAGAAACAGGTGGCGTGATGGACAAGTGTGTCCAGATGTGGACAAGGAACTATGGCGCCTTGGGCCAGACGGCTCGGGTGTGTTTTGGCGTGTTATGTGCCAATAAGAAGAAGGAGGAGGTCAAGAGACTTTGGTGACCTGCGAATAAGAAGGAGCGAGGGGCGTGTTGTGGACACACCCCTGGTGTTTAAAAGGGTTCTTTTTCAGGAGATGAGGAGACCCGGAAAGGAAAAAAAGAGGAGGTGACCCGAAAGGAGAGGTTGAGGAAAAGAGCTCGGAAAAGACGAGGGCTGGTCGTTTGAGGAAGCGGAGAGGAGAATCCCAGAGTTTTGATCCGTGTTGCTGTCCAAGAGTCAAAAACGCGGATGAGAAACAACGCCTTGCGGACTGGACCGAGACAATCTGTGGAGAGAGTGACCCCAAAACGGGGTAACCATACTGGCTAGGCACGGAAATTAGCAACTTCTTAATCTAACTTAAATCAATTTTCCTATTGGAGAAAAAAATTAAAAGTATTTTTTTACTCCCACAACCTTGCTGTGATGTATTATTTTCACGCTACCTTCTGACGACGTTACAATATGTAAATATTTCTATTACTGTAAGAGTAAATAACATTATCATATTATGCAAATTATCTTTTTAAAAAGAAAATCTTACTGTATACATTTTAAACAAAATTAGTTTTCTTATAGGTATTTTTATTTTTTACTACAAAAATAAAACAATGTAAAATCAATTTTTTTTTAATTCGCTGTTACATGCATAGTTTCCTTACATAACAGCATCAAAATTCATTTTACAAGATACTAATTAAAGTAATATTGATTAAAAAACATATGTTTGCAAGATTGTATCTTATAAGTGTTCATGAAATAAGAAAATAATTTTGTCCATTATTTTGTAAACCAGGAAATAAATATTACCCTGCTTGAGGAGATAGAACACACAAGCTCCATGGATGAAATACACTAAAAAATGCTAACCAGCCATATGTACTTTTAGCTATCCTGAGAAAGTATAGAGTATTTTCTGTAGTCATCCAATCAGGTACTGGAGTATTTTCTATTAGTAAAAACACATATATATTACGAAGAAATATACATGTCCATGTAGCTAAGTCTAAGTTTAGGAATTCAGCAGGTATGTAATCAATTTGTTTCTTTATATAAAAAAATGAATTTAGATTATGCACACAGATTGCTATAAAGATTTAGATTTAAAAGAGAAATTAAAACCTTAGTTTAAAAACTTAAGGAAAAAATATTTTGATATTTTTTAAAACATATAAATGAGCAATTAATTTTTTTTTATCTTTAAAAGTACAAATATAGACAGTTCATTGAAACTTTTACATGAAGTTCACAGTAACTGTAAACTTTTGAATTTAGAGAGTCTTTTTGAAGTGATCTTGAAAATTTATTTTCAAAATCAGTAGAGGAATTTCAGTGACAAATTAAAAAAAAAATTACCCAATAATTCAAGAGATTCTGGTAAATGTTTCAGCATATGCTTTTTTCTTTCTAAAACATGTTTTTGGCTTAAAGTTATAATCCCAGCTAAAATATCTGTTGGCACCAAATCAATTCCCTGAAAAAAAATATTCACAAATACAACAAATAATTTTCTTTTGCTATTTTAACTTCTTAAAAAAATGTTAAAAGTAAAATGATAAATGACATATTGTGATTGAATTTTCATAAAGAAATTCTTTTATGTATGTATTATATATAGAAAAAATACAATATTGAATCTTGTAAATATTTTATTTCAATAGAAATCATAATAATAAGTGAGTAACTATTAGTGACTAAGCTGAGCCAATATTTTGTTTAAAGTACAAAAACTACCTTAAATATACACCTATAATGTTAACTAAAACAGTGTAATTGGTAATGATTAAAATAAGAATATAATACAAAAATCAACATTAAAAAGAAAAACTAATTTTGGTGTTTGAACACAAGTCAGAATGTCCAAAACGAATGAAAAAATGTAAAGTGATAATGAAACATTAAATAATTAATTAAAATGTGGTGCAAGAGATTTTGCATAAAGAATATTCAGGGCAACTTTCACCAAATAACAGATATCTACATGCAGAAAAAACTAGTACATCCACTGTGAAGGACAGCTAATTTGATAGTAGCTCTTAGCATTAGAATTACAGACCATCCTCTAATGACTTAACTGCAAATTACATTATTCCTGCTATGCTGTTTGAATATGACATTTTGTGTATCACACAGCAGGACTTCTAGCAGCAATGAGGTAATTACTGATCCAGACCACTTGCTTGTTACCTATGATACCTATGTGGCTCAATATTAAACAAAACTTGACATCAAAACCCTTGCCATATATAGAAAATGTCATGTCCCAGATATCACACAGGCACCATCCTTGTTTTATGAAAGGCAAAATTTGAATACACATAGGAACTGATACTTATAAGGACTTTGGACTGCTGATTGTTTTCTTGAGATATTATCAACTTGAGTATTGGTGATATTATCAATCTATGATTTTTTCTGGGTTAAAATCTATATGCCTTTAATACCAATACATGGAAATAAGTTTTTCAGTTAAACAATAAAATGCAATGTTTGTAAATAGAATACTAGATACCCTAGCACCAATTCATTCCATGAAGACCAACATTAAATTGATAAATTGTGCTTCCAGTGGTACTTCTATCTACATGGTATGAATGTTCTAAAAGTTATCACAGAAAAATTATCTCGAATTGAGAAAAAGTTTATTAGGTCTTTTTTGCTTATTGGCAGCTTTCAGAATTTCATATTCAAAGCAAAATGTGAGAAAAATCTAATACTACAATAGAAAGAAAATGGGAGTAAAATTGAAGATATTTGAAAATGGCACCACCCATTTATAAACTAGCAACTGATGTAATTTACAATTCGGCACATTTTATTCATGTTGCAGTGTTTGATTTCATGATCCCTATAACCAATAAGTACCTATGAACTTTCATGTGTAAATACGATACCAATCAACATGCACTCATTACATAGCTACCTTTTGTGTGGCATTTTGCTATATGGCCTTTTTGTACTTTTATTTTTATGTAAGCATTTTCATAGGGAGTAAAAGGAATAAATAGTTTATTTATATAAAAAATAGTTAAGTAAAGTAATTTTTTTAGAAAATAGTTTTATAAAAAATTTGAACAGATCTAATTGAAGAATTTTTATGGGCTCATATAAAAAAAAATCATTTAGTTGTACAATTTTTTGCTTTAAGGTCAACTTTCCCATAATGTATTAAAGCCATAAAGCATGATACAGTAGAATTTAAATAAAACATTTGTTTAGATGTCCAAATTAAATAAAGAAAATCAATAAAAACAAATAAATTTAAAGAAAACCTTTTCACAGAAAAATAAGTTAAATTACTGAGATAAACAAACGTTTCGTTAAAAAACTTTTCTTTTAAAATTAAAAATTATGTGAAAGTTTTTAACATGCTACTTCAAATAATTATTAAATATTTAAAGTAAATTATTCAAAAAAAATTTATTCAACTTAAAGCAGATAAAGAAACAAATAAATTACAAGAACAAAAATTTCAATGACAAAAAAAAAAAAAAAAAGAATGAACTAAAAAGAACTTACATTTAAAAAAGAAGCTAGGAAAGTTGAAATTTCTACATATATAAAATTATTTTCTTCACTAATGTCTGCACAGCAACAAAAGAACTTTAACCTAAATTTTATAATACAAAATTGTACGTAAGTTATAATGAAATTTAAAAAATCATAAGCACTTATAACCAAAACTGCTGAGAGAAAAATATAATACAAAAACTTAGTTATTTTTGATGTACAAAGAAAATGACAAAATATATGTGGAAATAATATGGATACAATTTTTGATTTCAAACTTAATTATTTTTAAATATGGCTTTAAATTTATAGAGAATTTTAACAAAATGTTTCTCATATTAATTTGAATAAGATTGGATTATCATCTGACTTGCATCATTTCTTAAATATACTTATTAGTAACTAATGATTATCAAATCTAACCATATATCTATTATTAAGCATGTTTAATTTGATTGCACAGTCTTCTCTTATGCTGAAATTTAGATGCCTATGAAAACAACCAAATTAAGTTACACAACTAAAATGTTTAAGAAAAATCGGTTCATAAATTCTTTAAAAGGAAAGGAAGCACTTATATTCCACAATGTATATATGTTTAACATAAAATGAAATTTCATTTTTATCCTTTGATATGATCCATATTCAGTTTAAAAACTTTAATTGGATCCATATTCAGTTTTAAAACTTTAATCGGATTAGCTCATCTGCACGATAGGATATAACAAATAATGACTCATAACTGAGATTAAGATTTTACTCTTCAAATTTCCCCATTACACCACAGGGAGAAATTTGAAACCATTACATATTTCAAACTCATTGCTCTTTATTCTTTTCAAGAATTTTTTATTCAATCACACAACTCAAACAATTTTTCGACAAACATGGAACTTCTTAAAGCACTTTTGTAAGAATAAACATGATAAATTATCTTTTCTATTTGATGAAATAATATGTTTTTTCAAATACTAAAACAGTGTAAAAACATTTGAAATGTTTCTTTGAGTTTTTAAAACGAAATTTAATAAAATAAACTTTCATACCTTATTCGCCAAATATATTGGGCTTTTTTAAAGAAATTCAAGGAATTGGTACTAGCTTCAATATTCCAATATTTAGCAGCTCCTAATGAATCATAACATATGAACATCATAACAATAATGATGAAAATATAAATGAGGGCCACAATAGTGGTTATCTGAAATATAAAAAGTGAAGCATATAGATAAAAATACAGTAATAAAAGTATATCACACATAAATGTTAGCATTTTATCCATACAGGGAAACTTCAGATTAAAATTAATTTTAAAGACTGAATAAGTTATGATGCAAGTTAAGAAAATATTTAAAGTATGAAGAATAAAGGAACTCTTACTGTAGTTTGGGAGATTATCTAGTTTTCTCATGATTAAATTTTCTGCATTGTATTATTCAGTCTATAGTTAAGAAACTAAAATAATTTTTCAACAAAGAGTTTATTTATAAACTTAATCAATCTATACAAATAAATGAAATTAAAGTGTCTGTTTGTAATCAACAGCTTTTTACTAAATGCATTTAAAAGTATAGATGGTACTGATAAGCAAAAAATCAATTTTTAAAATTTTTGTCTGTCTGTTTGTTCCGGCTAATCTCTGAAACGACTGGACTGATTTTGAAAACTCTTTGACCAATGGAAAGCTACATTATCAGCGAGTTTAACGTAGATTATATTTTATTCCCGTATCCCTATGGGAACAGGAACTATGCTGATGAAACCACGGGATGCTGCTTATAAAGGGTGTTTTTTTAGAGGTGTAGAACTTTAAATTGCAATAAAATAACGATGTATTATTCGATTGAAATGAATTTTTTTTTTTGAAAGATAATCTTGTGGCATTACATTTTAAATATGATCAAGCAAGGCGTAGATTCGTCGACTGGGCCCAAAACGAGATTGCCGTTGTTCCCGATTTTCATAAGCGAATTTTGTTTAGCGATGAAGCGCACTTCTGGTTGAATGGCTACGTCAACAAACAAAACTGCCGCATTTGGAGTGAAGCTAATCCCCAAGTGTATGTCGAAACACCGTTACATCCAGAAAAACTGACTGTTTGGTGCGCTTTATGGGCTGGTGGAATCATTGGTCCGTACTTCTTCAAAAACGATGAAGGCCACAACGTTACAGTCAATGGTGATCGGTATAGAGCCAGATATAAAATAATTCAAACATTATTATATTCTGGCTTCACTATCCTGTAGAGAATCACTTATTTTATGATACAGAGTGTTTTTTTTCCAGGTATAGAAGTTTAAGTTGGCATTACTTTCCAAGATGGCGACCGATTTAACAGCTGTCAAGTGATTTATTCTCAGTTTGGTTTGGCAATTCATCATGAATAGACTCACGCCTGAACAACGCTTTCAAATTGTGCAATTTTATTTCGAAAATAATGGTCGATTTTCATAAGCGAATTTTGTTTAGCGATGAAGCGCACTTCTGGTTGAATGGCTACGTCAACAAACAAAACTGCCGCATTTGGAGTGAAGCTAATCCACAAGTGTATGTCAAAACACCGTTACATCCAGAAAAACTGACTGTTTGGTGCGCTTTATGGGCTGGTGGAATCCTTCTTCAAAAACGATGAAGGCCACAACGTTACAGTCAATGGTGATCGGTATAGAGCCACGATTACTAACTTTTTCATTCCTGAATTGAACAATCATGATGTCCAGGAGCTATGGTTCCAACAAGACGGTGCAACATGTCACACAGCTCGTGCCACAATCGATTTATTGAAAGACACGTTTGGTGACCGCCTAATTTCACGTTTTGGACCTGTGAATTGGCCTCCAAGATCTTGTGATTTAACATCGCTAAACTATTTTTTGTGGGGCTATGTAAAGTCATTGGTCTATGCGGATAAGCCACAAAGGCTTGACCATTTGGAAGACAACATTCGCCGTGTTATTGCCGATATACGGCCACGAATGTTGGAAAAAGTCATCGAAAATTGGACGTCCAGATTGGACTACATCTGAGCCAGCCGTGGCAGTCATATGCCAGAAATCATATTTAAAATGTAATGCCACAAGATTATCTTTCGAATAAAAAAAAATTCATGTCAATCGAATAATACATCGTTTTTTTATTGCAATTTAAAGTTCTATACCTATAAAAAAAACACCCTTTACTCTCTCTCTCTCTATATATATAAAGAAAAAAAGCTACTTTCTCACCCACTCATTTATAAAAATAAATAAATTTGAAGTGCCTGTAATTTCAAATTAACATCTTTTTACTAAATGCATTTAAAAGTATATATGGCAAAAGAAGCATTTCTCATTCAATATTCTTTTATTGTGGTGCTCATCACACATCTTTTTAGTGTGTTTACATCCTGAGTTGGTCTCTCTGTCAGGGCAGATTATCAAACCTATTCTAAGGGGTTGCCATATTCAATTTGGGACCCATGGTTGGATTTACCACAGAGTATCCCCCTGTTACTGAGGGTGACAACGCAAGAGAACAAAATTAGTTTAAAATTTTATAAACATTATTATTATTATTTTGAGAATCTGCACTGGAAGAAATACATTAACAATTTTGAATATGAGAAAAATGAGATATATACACAAAAATAAAACATGTAAATGAAATATATACAAATATAATACAAAAAAAATTCCAACTGAAGGTTCTTTTAGAAGGTGAAAAAAAATTATGTGACATAAATGGCTAGTTTTTTTAGAAAATGGACACGTCTTCCTGATTTTGTTGTTAAGATTGGTTTGTCATTAGTAGATAATTTATCATCTTTTATGCTTTTGCTCACTGTAGGTAGAGATTCACACATTGTCTTAGTGTGTTTACATCCTGAGTTGGTCTGTCTGCCAGGGCAGATTCTCAAACCTATTCTAAGGGGTTACAATATTCAATTTGGGACCCATGGTCGGGTTTACCACAGGCACTTATATAAAAAAAAATAAAATTTTTAAATTTTCTCTGAAACCATTAAACCTATAGACTTGAAATTTGGCAGGCATGTTCCTTTTATGGAGAGATTAGCCAAGAATGGATTTTGCGAAAATCGACCCACAAGGAGCATAGCAAGGGCTTAAATGGCATTATAGATAATTACTTCTATTTTACACTATTAGACATACAATTCTTGAAATTTAGTAAGTAGGTTCCTTTCATAAAGTAGAGATCCTCTACAAAATAATTTTTATGAAAATAGACTCCCAAGTTGCATTGTGTGGGGGATTAAGAGGCGTTATAGAAAATTATTTATTGCGTAGAAATTGTTTATTTTTTTTAGTAAAGATCCACTAAAAACGGGTTTTGTGAAAATCCACTTTAGGGGGTTACAGTTGCATAAAAGATAATTCTACTTCAGTTTTAGATATTATTATTTAGAAGTCCTGTCCTTTTTTTTAAAATCAAGAGATGAGAGTTATAATGATGTTTTTTAATACATTCAAATGGTTAATGCCAGAATTTAGATATTAATAATTTATGTATGTAAACAGTATATATTGATACAACATTATAAAATACCCAGTGAAGCAGGTGGGTAATGGCTAGTTTACGATATTTTAAGCTATACCTATGTCATCAGGCAAAAAATTCTTTAACAGAACTTATCAAGCAAGAAATTACTTTTTAAAATCTATTATGGTTAAAAATGAATCATTCAATTAAACTGTTCATCTTGAGGAGAGAGCTTTTAACTAAAGACAGTTTTTCTATTGTTCAAATTAATCGTATTTTGATTATTGTTCAAATTTTTTTCTTTCCCTTTAAAATTTTAGGTAGTAACATAAAAATAAAGAAAAAGAATATATTAATACAACTATTTTGGGAAGGGTAAGTTATATGTAAAGTTATCAACATAATAATTTAGAAATTCACAATTAAAAATATCAAGGACAAAATACCAAAGTTTCTTTTATAAGCAAGCAATTGTTTTAATTCATTGAAAAATATTTTGGAGGTACAATACAATAATCAAATGATTTGTATAGCAAGAAACAAATATTTCACAGACCTTTATGAATATTTCTTTAACAATGCATGTTCTGTCCATTTGAGTAAAAAGCCATATTCCAAATGATGCAATAGCTGTATCACAGAACAGTGTAATGATTTTAATAAATAATAAAAAGGGCAAACACCTACGTTTTTCAACCTGTGAAGAGATCCCAGATAGTACAACAAATTATTTCTTTAAATATAAAAATAACTTATTGCTTATTCATACAATATAATAATGAGTTGATTAATTTTATAAGAGATAAATAACATAATTTAAACAAACAATTAATCTTTATTAAATATTTTTACAATAAATAGCAAAAAAAAAAAAAAAAAAAAAAATTGCAATATTTCTATTTATTTGAATTGCATATATTTGCAAATGTGTAATAAAAGAAATAAAAAAATTGTGAAATTAACTGAAACTTGACATTGTTAAATGTGCAATAGCCCTAAAAAACTCTCCCTAGAATGGTATGTATGTAGAAAGTGTAACCTTGTGAACTTTGTTTTTAAAATTTTTGTAAAGCATTTGTTTGCCACAAATAAAAAGTTATGCCAAAACAGTTTAGGAGAATAATGTTATAAATCATAAAATCTTCACTAATAAATCAGTGGCATGCAGGTTAATACGCAAGTACAAAGTTCTTTTTTACACATGATAAAAAAATACACTTATAGGAAAAAAATTATGCTTATAAGAAAAAATAGAATTAATTGGCGAATTCTCGAACAGTTACTTGTATTAAATAAAAAGATTAATATTGGTAAAAGTTATCCAAAGAATCATTTTAGGGCTTTTTTTAAAAAATGAAAGTGCCTTTCATTACAATAAAATACTATAGTCTCACTTTAAATTATTTATTAAGAAACAAATATACCTCTAGAGCTGAACCTTGTGCACTAACGAACATTATGCCCAAAGATAACACAGAAGTCAGCAAAAGCTCTAGGGCAGCAGCATAGAAGAAATAGTTAACATGATCTGATTCTTCACAATTGCTGATTTTCAACCAAATGAGAGTTGATGTGCTTATACACCTACAAAAAAAAATGTCAATAGAAAGGAAGAAAGAAGTTTACTTTTGATTTTTTACTGTAATATAAATTCCAGTTACACAATTGCATACAATTTCTTATCATGGTTAGTTAAAGCTATGAGAGAGAACTAGCATAGTTTAATATTAGTTGCATAAAGAATATATCGATTATAAAAATCAAGTTTTAATTATGATAGCCAGAAATTAAACAAAACTAAAAAAGAATACTACAATTTTTTAAAATTGTAAAAGATTTAAAAATCAATCATGAAATACTTTAAAAATGAAGCATATAAAAAAAGAAGCAAAATTTTTTATTGCGACAATGTTCATACATAATATTAGTATCTATGACCTCCATAGAAAATTTGAATTTTTTTTCAATCTATAGATCAGGTTTAATTAGATTTAAATTAATATCAGAAGTTAACATAAATTAAAAAATGTTCCAAAGATACTAACTTTACTACATTTTTGTAATGCTAAAAGGAAATAAGTAATACAACAATAACATAGTGAAAAAATTTGAAATCTGAGCAGCAGAAAAGTATATACTGAAATATCATTACAGAGAATATAATTCATGACATTTGTAGCTTTACAACATTATACAGTGGGTAAAAAAAGTATTGGCAATTGCCTATCATAGATCAAATTAGCTAACAAAGGAAATGCTTGACAATTTTAACTGGACATAACGAACACAGGAGGTAATAAACACACAAATCTAATGAAACTTTCATTTTAATATATCTTTTACAGAAAATATACAACAAAAACGTATTTTTGCATGTCAAAAAAGTATTGGCTTAATAATAAGTAAAATGTGAGAACAAAATCAGGATATGTTTAATACTTTGTATGCATACCTTTTGCATTTATAACAGCTTGTAATCTATTTCTCATAGAGAAAACCAAAGTCTTGGTTGTACTATTGGGAATTTTGTACCATTCTTGCAGAAGTACACGCTTAACTTCGTCTTTACACGAAATTTTATGTTTCCTGACTTCTACGTCCAATTTGTGCAAAAAATTCTCAATTGGATTTATGTCAGGCGATTGAGGCGGCGTCTTTAACTGGCAAGGAGAGTTATACAGAAACCACTCCTGGGTGAGGTTCACTGCATGCTTAGGGTCATTGTCTTGTTGAAACACAAATGATGTTCCTAAGCCAAGTTTTTGGGCGCTGGATTGCAAATTATGGCGCAATATGTCGATGTACGTACATGCTGTCATAATACCATCAATGAAGCACAGTTTATACCAACTCCATTTGCTGCCATACAGCCCCAAACTAAGACGCTCCCTCCACCATATTTTACAGTCGGTGTTACATGTTGTTTTTCCAGTTCGGTATTTGGCTTTCTCCACACATATTGTCGTCCATCACTCCCGAAAATGTTAAACTTCGATTTGTCAGAAAAAATAAGTATTCCAAAACTCATCTGATAAATTAACATGAGATTTTGTAAAATCTAATCTCTTTCTTCTGTTTCTTTCCGAAATGAAAGGTTTCTTTCTAGCTATTCTTCCATAATAACTTTCTTCATGTAAAACATTCCGTATAGTCTGTACACTAAAAGTTTTATGCGAAGTATTAGCAACATCTTTGGCTAACTGGGGTGCACTTATCTTGGGATTTTTCTTAACCACTTTGATAATGCTAAGTTTCTCCCTTGCAGAAAATATTCCAGGTTGTCCACTTCTAACCTTATTTTCTGTGGATCCTGTCTCGTTGAACTTTTTTACAACACTTCTGACAGTAAATAAACTTATATTCAGTTGTATTCCTATAGCACAATAAGTTAAACCCTCATTTCTGAGCTGAATAATCATGTTTTTAACATTAACATCCAACTCCTTCGATTTCGAAGCCATTTTATGTCAGCATTAACAAAATAACATTTTAAAAATTTTGAAATAGCACTGCAGACTTTATACTAACAGGCTTTCTTATCAGTCTAAACACATGACAAAATTTGCATAACAGTTAGAACTTTGCCAATAGTTTTTTGACATGATGCAAATTTACGTTTTGTATATTTTGTGTAAAAGGCATATTAAAATGAAAGTTCCATAAGATTTGTGTGTTTATTACCTCCTGTGTTCGTTATGTCCAGTTAAAATTGTCAATCATTTCCTTTGTTAGCTAATATGATCAATTATAGACAATTGCCAATACTTTTTTTTACCCACTGTAGTTAACATATTCTCAACATGGAAACACCGAAGCCAGACATATTCATCATAAAAAACAATTTTTAATAATATATAAATAAACAAATGATTTAAGAAGTCAATGCTATTATACATTTATCTGAACAGAATTTTGTTAGTGTAAGAAACAACAAGAAAGAAAATTTACCAAAGTATACGAAGGAATGCATCAATGCCACATGGCACTACAAAATCATCACATGCAATTAACCATTTGCGTCCCAAGAAAATAAGAGCAGGCATCTTCAATTACCTGAAAAACTAGTAAAAAAATAATTTTATAAAAATACAAAGAACAAATTAGAACAAAACTTAAGTTTTTTGAGGAATAATATTTTACAAATTATTGCAATTATTTGTATTACTTTCCTTGATGAACTATTATTACCTTAGGATGGAAGTTTTACTATCCCATCCATGTTAGAAAAATTGCCAAAGCTTTAGATTGCTTCAGATTTTGATAATTTAGCACTAGTGTTTCATGGCACTTCAATTTCTAATTTTAATTTGGCATATGAATTTTAGCTGATTTAATCAATCTTCTTTTAATGTAAAAAGTTGATAAACTTTTCTGACATGAGATTGCAATATAATGTGCAAATACTGGAATCAAATTATATAATTTAATTTCAAGATTTTGCATAATCCAAACAAATAAGTTATTGAAAAAGCCGAATGCTTGACAAATGCATTTAAACAATGAATTTACTTAGCAAAAAATGCATTTATCATGAAATTATATCTTCTTGATTCAAATGAAATTTTTGTGCAAATAAATAAAACAAAAACTTATTTACATCTACGTCAGTAACAACAACAACAAATATTTCTTTTTTTAATTACTAATAGGAATTATTTCAAATAATCCAACAGTAATAATATAAATAACATAAATTACAAACATAGTATTGACTTTCAAAATTTAAAACTAAATAATAAGCGAAAATAAATTTCTATTTATTATGTTTAACTGACAAAATACATATGAATTTTTGGAAAAATATACATCTGCCAAAGTTTACAAATCTTTAGGAATACTATTGAACTATACAACTACATTAAACATCACTAAGCAATGGGGAAAAATGATTATTAATGTGTAAACATCGAAATACATAGAGATGTATTAAACAAGGAATGAAAAATGAACACTTACAATAAAACTTGGGCGCTTTTCTATGCATTAGAGGTACCGACCTAAAAACGAGAGAAAAATTTATTGATATAACATAATCTAACCAGGTTAATTTACATAAACCGGCAAGAAAACCTTTTGACATATATTTATGAAAAAGATAACAGGAACAACAAAGAACAAAATCAAAATACTTTCATATTTTCTAACTATCGTTTGATAAAACTTTTGGGGAAAATTAACTACTTCGCCATAAGAATGAAAAAAAAATCTCAACATCAATGTATGCGTTTTATAAAAAAGGAAAAAAAAAATATATATAAAAACTAAACAAAAAGAAAAGTCACAACATTCATTTCCACATGAAAGTTACTAGATCATTTACATTTGAAAAATTAAATTTTTTTTAAAAAAAATGTACAGTTTACCAACCCTTCTTTCGAAGAAAGCTCTTCGAGGAAATTAACACAATGCACTGTGTGTGTGAGTGGAAAATCCATTAAAAGGAAAGGGTCAGTTCGAAACCAGTAACCCTTCAGTTCACAATAGTGCAAGCACTGAAAAAGTGGAGACCTGGCTAACGCCTTATGCTCCGATAAAAATTTTGATCAGTTTCTAACTAGATCACAGTCTTCGTGTGATTGCAGTCTATCTGTAATTTGAATTATCGAGTTGTGCTTCAAATGAGATTGAAGAAAGTAGAGTATAGAGTAACTGGAATTTTAGAATCTATTGATGATGTCAGAAATTTTTCAACTTTTGAACATGCTCTATTGATTTACACTTCGCTATTGAGGAATAAGACCATTCGCCGTGGTTGGAGATAAAATTTTTCAAAATTTCAGTATTTGGTACAGTAAAATGTTCACCGGGGCCAATCTGAAGAATCTGTTAGTTTAAAAGGAAATATATATCATTTAACGGTAACTTTTTAACTCTCGCAACTTATTGATTAAAACTTCTGTATTTCTATTTTTTGCTGCCTGTTGTTCCATTTTTCAAGATGAGAAATATAAAAAAATTTGTATGTCTCTTGCTCTTTTTCCATTTCTTCACTTTTGATTTTGTGTTGTTTTTTAAAATAGGTATTAGATCTTTTCCACGGCTCTGGAGAGGCTTTAGCTAATTTGTCAACTTCTTCTTATTCCCTTGTGAGCTGGTACCCAAATGAATGTAATTGATTGAGCTATTTGGAGGCACTGATGTAAAGTTGAACTTAAATTTAATATTATCGGATTTTCTATTAATATTTTGGATGCTTTTAAAACTGATAAGCTGTCCGTCAAGATGATATAGTTTTCGTTTCAGAAACCCAATTTTTTAATGCAGTCCATATGGGCTATACTGTGAATATTGAAACCAGTATGAAAATTTTGTCGAATTTTTTTCTTAAAAATTACGATGTTTGATTAGTATTTTTTGAACCATCGGTTGCTATTATGATATTGTTATTAAATTTTGGCTGAATGTAATCCAATTTTGTACTATATCATCTGAAGATCTTTGTTTTGAAATGGTAGTTCATGAGTATATATATTTACGATTATCGTAGATTGGGGGAGTGAGGGATCCATTGAAGAAATACATGCATAATTTTTTGAAAGGTTGATCGTCTTTTGAAAAATAGAAATCGGTGACCAGTCTTTTAATGCTATTTGCTTATTATAAATTTTTCAAAGAAAATTATGGCGAGAATTAATATTTCCATTCGCTCTTAATAAATCCAACGGGGTATTTCTTGGGAGACCTAGGGCTAACCGTGCTGGCAGCATTATAAATCGGTTTAATTGCTAGAAAAGAAAATAGTTGACTTCCATAGTCAAAGATAGAACGGATTGTGGCATTAATAATATTTAAAAGATGATCAGATCGTCCTCGGAGAAGATAAGGCTTTAATTGCATTTAAATATTTGAATCCTTTGATGGATTGATTTTCCAGGTGGTATTGGGGTCGAAGATGATACCCAAACGGGAATAGGTTTGTCGCATATTTTTAAGTAATGGGAGTGTATTTTTCTGAAAAGTTGAGTAGACTGCTGAGAGGTGGAAACCCATTTTTTACATCAGACTGAAATTTTATTTAAAAAGCTTATTTCGCCTAATTCCATTCGTACCACTATTATATAAAAATATGTCATCAGCATAAACCAGAAGATGGCTGTCGTTGAACAAAAAAGACATATAAATCATAAAAAGGAAACACTTGGGTACAGCATAATTGTTTGTAACGATTTTTGAAAAATTTTCTCCATTTGATTTGAAGTAAGAAGCCATTTCATATGTATGCTTTAATATCCAATCAAAATAAAAATATTCTTTTGCGTTCTCTAGCCAGTATGATGTCATGTTGTAATTGAAAATGTATTAATGCTGCTTCTGTGAGGGTAAAAACCATGATGATTAACATGAAAAATTTTGTTTTGAAAACTGAAATCCAACATTCTATGTAGAATCATTCTTTCTAATAATTTGGCAATTATCGGTATGACGAAACTTCCTTTGGGATTTTTGTGAGGTATGAAAGGTCATAGGTTCCCTTTAGGGAATTTGACTTGAAAACCAACTGTCATTAAATGATTTTAGAAGGAGATATATTGCTTTGATGGGGGAGATGGTTTATTGATTGGAGAGAAATCTTATCAGACTACTGTTCTTTTGATGAGATATTGCTATTTCTAATTCTTTAAAGAAAAAGGTTTATTAATATCCTGGCTATTGTCCGAATAGAAATATTTGGAATACTAAAAAAACAGTTTGCTTGGGATTGTTCGTTTGTTAATATGGTTCCGTTATTTTCAATAATATTAAAGGATGAATAGTTAGAATTTGTTCTATTTTTAATTATTCGGATGATTTTAAAAAGAACTTTAGGAGAAGATATTTTTTCGCAGGTCTTGTGCCAAAAATTTTTTTACAGGCTTTGATTGTTCGCTTAAGTTTTGCGCTTACTGCTTTATATTTTATCCAGTCTTCTTCTTTAAAGTTTTTCCTTGCTTTATTAAGGGAGTTTTCTTTTGGTTTTAAATGCCCGCATGCTGCTGTCCATCATGGAGCTCTGAACTGATCAGGTTTTTTTCGGTTCCTTGAGATAAGATTTGAGCTTTTAATTTCTTTATAATATCTATATTTATGTTTTCATTTAAATTTATATTTTGTTGAATAATATTGATAAATTTGTTCCAATTTGTGTTTTGTTTACAATTAGTAGTTACTGACCTGTTTGCTCTTTTGTAATTAATTATTATAGGAAGTGGTCACTTCCAAAATTATCAGTATTCGTGGACCAGGATAAATCATAATTTAAATCTATAGATGCTAAAGAAAGATCTATAGATGTAAAATTCCCGATGAATGGAGATAAGTTTTTTATCGTTTAATAATATTAAGTCATTTTTGATCCAGTCAAAAATCTTTTCCAGAAGCACTAGAGTTTTGATTATCTCATGAGACGTTGAAATCTCCCAATATCAAATTGTGATTATCAATATTCAATTTTAGTTGTCTTGAAAGTTAATGTATATATTAAAAATTGTGATAGGATTTAAATCTATTTGAACTCCTGACTATTAAAAATTTCTAAGTCTTCACTAATTTCTGAGAATATTTTTATTGCGCTAATATCTTTATTTAAAACTATCATTAATCCCTCCTCCTCTTTTGATTTTCTATCAATTCTGAATATATTGTTATTGGGAATTGTGAAAAATATCATTTGGATTAACCAGGTTTCTTGAATTATTAAAATACTTGCTTTTTGAAAGATTGGAGCGAAAAGAATATCAGGCCTCTTGTTTTTAATTCCACATTCCATTGGATTATGTTCATGATTTAAAACGGGAAAAAAATCGATACTACGAATTACCGAAAAAGTAGATTAATAGTGAGTTTTTAGCGAGAAAATATAAGAAAATGTGATTATTTATTTAAGTTCCTTTATTTTTTTCTACTACACGATCTAATGAGTAGAATTTTTTGCCTTTTCATTCTGTTAGACTATGATACAATCATCATCTTTTTGAATTGTTATATTGATGCAATTTAGCTGTGGATTCCATGGTATTCATTAGGAAGAAAATCGTAAATTTATTTGTGCGACCACGGTATTCAGTTCTGACGTGAAGAGTTGTACTATTTGCTTTTCGAATATGTTATTGGTTTCTTCAAATTTCATTTCTAGTTTCGCTAACTTTTTTCAAGATTTTCTATCTTCTGTTTGATCATTATATGTTTTCGAGTATGATGTTTTTTTTCCCTTTGAATTTTTTCAACTGCGTTTCTCGAGATTTGTTGTTGTACTTTAATTTTTAATATTTCAATTTCTTCTTTATATCTTTTGAAATCTGTATCATTAGCTTCATGTCCCTCTCCACAAGAGCTGCATTTTTTTATTTGTATTTCTTTTGCATTCGTTTACAGAATGGTTCAGTGAACAAATTCGGCATTTTTTTTACAAAATTTTGAAGGTGTCCAAAATTTCCAGCAGTTTGTGCATTGCTAGGTTTTTCATAGTAAAGAGTAGTTTTAATCATTTCAAATCCAATAGGAACTCTTTCGGGAATACTGCATCCAATTTGTAACTTTAACTGTTTTGATCGGTTTTCCAGACCTTTTTTTGGTAAAGCGTTGGATATCAAAATTGCGTAATTGTATAATTCCGATTTAATGTCGTCTATTGTATATTCTGTGTCTATTCCGTGCAATATAAACTAGTGGTTTAAAATAATCTTGTACTTATTTTTACTCTATTAATTTCTTTTAATTTTTAAAGTTTGGCGGTCTCGCAATTATTGGTTTTAATTATGATCTCACTGTTTTTGTTTTGCTTATACTTAGAATATTTTTTTAATTGTGAACTCTTTCATAATATTTTCTTTAGTTTAAGAATACCATTCTGAAAAAGCCATTTTCCGATTTTAAGAAAATTGTAATATTTGGCAACGTGCTTAAGTTTTGTCTTTCCGCAAACTTGGGGAATCTATATCTGTGAGATTACACCATATTTATTGAATGAAAAAGTTGAATTTTCGTGTTCCACTTCCATATTATTATTTGGGTGAGGGTAGTCACCCATTTTGTCTTCTATTCCAATACTCAAAATTGTATAAATACACTATCTTGTGTAAATAATTAAATTAAAAGCTCTCTTATCCGAAATAGAAGAAAATTATATGAACTAAATTTCAATACAAAAAAAAAAAATTCAAAACGATCTCACCCGCTCGAATCCGCTGGAAAAGTCAAAAGTATTTAATATTATAAGCACACTTTCACTCCAAAACAAACCTCCTACCGCACAATAGTAAGCAGACGACGCTTTCGTTACGATCACAGTTATAGTAGCTTGTTTATTTTTGATATACTTAAGGCGAAATGTGTTGAGTTGTTTTTAATACGGGAAGAATGTTATTGCAAGCTTGAAGACACATTTGATAAAAATACATCGTTGAAAATGGTAGAACTTCAGCTCTCGCGTACCTTGGGTTAGGAGAGGAAGGGGTTCCAGCTCAGGTGTCGTCCTCGTCACTTGACCATGGTTCAAAATTACGAGGTCCGTCGCCAAAAGCCCTCGTATAGCTGAACAGTGGGATGCACAGTGGGCAGTTTTCCCAATCCAGCGCACGGAAAGTCCAAAAAGGAAATTGCGCGAAATTAAAAACAACCCACTAATTATCGTCCTCATAGGTTCCCTAGCCATGAGGTAAACAGTTTTCGTCAAAACGCGAATGGAAATATTCTACAATCAGCGGCTTAAATCAGGTTTATTTTTGCTACAAGAAACACTTGCGAGCGTCATTTTCTAGTAAGAAGTTCAATCGTTTCGTCTGATAAAGGTTTTGCAGATTTTTTTTAAATACACTTGATTTGACTTTCAAATTAGGTTCAAGTTTGATTAAAAATTGTAAAAACATAACATTTAGCACAGCATGTAACTCCTACAAACATATGTCAGTTTTTTGTGTTTATTGGAGTAGAACTTTTGGGATTAACATGGATTGACCACAGTAATACTTAAGTTACATAGAGTAGATATAGACCTTTAATTTAATACCAAATTTAGCTGCTACTCCCAAAGTTATGATTTTTTTTTCAGCGTTGGCCGATGGTATTACTCGGCGTGCCTCATTCAATGTATGGAAAGAAGAGCAAGATACTAGCGCAGAACTTATGTTGTTTTGAGTTTAGTTAGGACTACAACGGACTTTGATAAATATGAGGACCAGCAGCAATTAAAATTTAGAAAAATTGTTAAAATTTCTGCCCGTTTGTAGGGAAAAATGGATGAGGTGCCATAGAAATGAAAAGTTCTTCTCCAAGTCGAATGATGCGTGGTTGTCGGGGAGTAAGATTTATGCTATATTTTATTATTTTTAAGAAAAATATATACTAGTGTGGTATTGTATGTTTATTTAAGCTTATAATAATTATTTTTTCAGTATCATAAACTTTAAAATGGTTTTTCTTGGTTTGTGTTTTTTCACATTCAAAATACCACTTCTCCCTAAATTATTTACCAATCACTTCCATTTTTCTCCCGTGTCTTATATGTAATATAGGTAACAAAATATTAGGGATCCGTTTTACTGTAAATTGAATACTTTTATCAAAAAAATTAAATGTGGTAAATATTACGCTTGTAAAGGACAGTTTTTGTAGAGATTTTCTCTCATTAGATGGCTGCACCTGTCAGCTGTTTCCGAATCGGCGAAACGTGGTATGGTGCAATATAGTCCCAATTAATTCTATTCAAATAAATGTTAAACTTAAATAATAATTGTTAAACTTATTTTATATAAATGCACTTAATTTCTGTTAATTTTTAAAATGATCCTCATAATTTATATTTCAGTTTTTATATTTTTACTTGTGTACTTGTATCGATTATATTATGCTTAACTGCAACATAACTGTATTAAATACTAAAAACGTGGCATTTACTGTACAACGTGTGGAGATAGCTTTGCTGACGGTGTTGAATGAACACGCTTAATAAATTTCCAGTACATATTGATAAAGTCTGAATAATGAATTTAATGAAAACTCAACACTATTGAGTATTTATTAGAGTGCTATGAAACAAGCACCTAATACGCTTTTGGTTGAATTTTAACATATTTATATATATCTCAACATTTTTTTTTCTCCAAAACTAAATAAAGTATTGTAAAATCGATCCCTAAAGGTGTTTAAAATATCCTCGGAAATATTACAAAAATTTCATGTCAAAAAATTAACACAAAAAGAGTAGAATTTTAAAAATTTCCAAATCTTTTAAAAGAAATTAAACTTGTGTAAAATTGTATGAATAATACGTGCAAAATTTTATCTCGTATCACTTTCTTAAATAAACATTACATGAAATGCTAAAATGTAATTTTTAAATATATAAATAAAACAAATGTTCAAAGGATGCCGAGTCCTTTTAAACACTACCTATTATTCTTTATTGTATATGTACAATGTTATCTTTGATTGTATTTGTTTAATCTTTAACAATTATTAAATTTAATTTTTTTAACTTGCCACACTATTTCTTGTATATATTCTCTCACGTGTAAATTACTGCTTCTGTTAATATCCTTAGATCCTTGTTCAAAAACTAGTTCCACTTAGCAATCATTTATTCTTGATCAAATTCTGGTCCGTAGTGAAGCCAGTTCTATTTGGCTTCACTATCCTTTTTTAACCGAGTTGATTCATTTTTTCTGGTAACCGCATTTTTTATCCCATACCGTAATGTTAAATGGGCTTTGAGTTAACGTATTAAAAAAAAGAAAGTATTCACGGAATATTTTGAAATTTTTTATAAACATATTGTTAACAGAGGTACGAGTTATAACATTACAACTTTCTATGGAAATTGGGTTATTTTTCTGCCTGAAAATGTGCTTCACTTTCAGTTAGAGCTCTCGTACTTTTACCGAAGACAGCATTAAGGAAGTCATGAGTAGATACGCACCTAATAATGAAAAAAAAATGTTTATTTATTCAAAAATGCTTTTAAACAGTTTTAATGATCCATTAGTTTAAATAAACAACTAACGTTAAAGGATTAGGCACAGCTATGAAAATCATAATTAACAGCCGTACTTTGAGACAAAATTAATATGAGAATTCCGCATAGAATATTATCGTATCTGGTGTTATTGAATTATTATCCCATTGTATTACATATTAGTAATATAACTGCGATAGAATTACAATAATAAATTTTATAATAACAGCTGAGTTTCTTAAACAAAAACAAATTAAAGTGATAGAGCATCCACCTTATTCTCCGGATCTAGCTACGTGTGACTTTTGATTATCTTTTAATCTATATAAGAACTTACGTGGACATAGTTTTCATTCAGAATAAGAGATTAATGTGGCTATAAATGCATTTTTTTAATAAATTCCAAAAAATGAATGGTTTTAGGCATTTAATCTGTGGAAAATTCCTCTAAAAAAGAGCATTGATACCAGAGGAGACTATTTTGAACACTCCTAAAATTTTGCAAATATTTCTTTAAAAACCCAGTAGTATCTCAAAAATTTCAGAGTGACCCTCGTATATAATTCAAAATAGCATTCAAATATTTATTTATTTTTCAAGTTTCGTTAAAAAAATTCGAAAAACCTACGTCTACTCATTGACTTCATAAGTGACGAAAAAAGATATGTATTTTATATGTTATAAAACCGAAACACCTACGATTACTTATTATAGAAATTCATTGCAAACAATCATTGTTATGTAGATTGATTTCGTTTGCAGTGTGGACAATTAACTCAACAATGGATCTCTGTATACATTTTCCTTGGAATAAAAAGAATTTTTTCAACAATGTAAAATTAAAACAATTGCCTCAATTAAACAATCAAGCATTAGTGCTTAAACAATGTTAGTTTTTTTCCTTTTCAGCAGTCAGTCAGTTCAAAAATTGATAATTTAGACCAAATTTCCCAGATACAGTTTACTTTTTTAGACAGCTGCAACATAAATTTATTTCAGTATGACTTCTCTGAGAAGAACTGTCGAAGGTTGGATGGGTGATGATTTATATCGAAAGCTTGGGGACGAACCAGATATTGATATAACGTGGAAATTACTGCGGGAACTGATAGGTCAACAGCTTTTTGGTTCAGAATATGTGACAGTACCATACATCGAATCAGCAGTATATTACAATCAGTTGTTCTTGTTTATTAAAAAGAAAAATGTGAGTAGATGTAATAAATCAGTTCTCTTTAAAACTGTTTTATATATACTTTATTATATATTTA
This sequence comes from Trichonephila clavipes, assembly GCA_019973935.1. Lineage (NCBI taxonomy): Eukaryota > Metazoa > Arthropoda > Arachnida > Araneae > Nephilidae > Trichonephila > Trichonephila clavipes. The sequence goes on from BMAU01000077.1 coordinate 854,418, forward strand.
TATATTTTTAGGCGCGTGTAAGCTTTTAAGCTGCTCGAATTTCTTAGCCTGTCTTCGGCGATTGTTGGACTTTCGAGTCCTTGAATTACTGAGTTAGTTAATGAAATAAATAAATCAGACCTCGAGAGAGGTAGTTTTTATACTGATATTATTCACAAGAATACTCGAATATAAAATAGCTTTAATGTAAAATATATTTTCTTAATAAGATCGCAGTTTTTTTCACATTAAAAATAGTAATAATTAAATAAAAAAAATAAAAATATAATATTTTAAAAATTCTTATAATATTTATAGAATTTTTTTTAGTTTGTTTTTTGAAATTGTGTAAGGATATAAGACTTTTTGAGGAAAGATGCATCTTTAAGTTAAAGATTTACTAATAATATTTTAACACACTAAAATGTATTTGCTTGAATATTCATGTTTTAGGCAATGCGTTTGTGCTTCACAATCCATTCATACCTTCAGCAATCTTTCACGCAAAAAGCAATGATATATTTTCCGCGTAAAAGAAAAATGAAAAAATTTAAAATCTGCACATTTATTATTTTTTTAAAAATAAGGCAATATTTTTACTTAGAGAGCAACGACGTTTAAAAGCATAAGCCAACTGAGCCCAAGACTTCGGCCTCAGTAGGGACTTCATTTCGTTCTTGTCTTAGCCGTAATAAGATCAGGATTAGAATAATTTTAATCGTCAAATGTTACTCTCGGACATATTCCCCGAAAAACTAGGAATTTTGAATTGTATGCCAATTGTGGCAAGACTATATTATTATGTCATGTCCGTTGTCCACTTCTAGGCCCAGGCGTACCATCATTTTGGAGAAAGGCGGCATGCGGTTGAGTACATTTATGCATATTAGCATTTATAGGATTGTGAGACCCACACATTTAATGTTACGGGCTACGCTTGTAGTAGTAATCGACAATGTGTGCTATAGGATTGTTTACGGTCGCCCATCCGGTATAGTGGTTAGTGACGCTGACTGCTATGCCGTAGGGCCTAGGTTCGAATCCCGGAGAGGGCATGGATGTTTGTAAATGTATTGTGGCTTTGCGGCATTTGGGTACTCTAAAAAGTGGTCGAGCTTCAAGTCCTCTCATGAGGTTGGTGGAAGATGAAGACAGGTGGGAGGACTCTGACCACTCCCAGGGGGTTCAGCTTGAAAATTGGGGCAGGGCCGGCTCTAGCAGTTTTGCCACCTCTGACAAAAATGGAAAATACTGCTTCTGTCTCCAAAGCAAAACATTATAATCAAAGAAGATAAATTTTTCATAGAGAACACCAATAAAACTTGAATAATTCTTTCAAGCAGAAAGACAGCATAACAATTATACATACATATATAAAAATCTTCAAAAATTGCAAAATAGTTCGAAATTTAGTTCATAATCACCAGTTCAACGAGTAAAATGTAAGAGAAGGAATCGTCCATCTCTCAACAGGCCAATTTCTTCGAAAAAGAGTCAATTCATGATGGGGAGAGAATCACAAGCTTTTATTTTATATATTAAAATTTTTTATTTTTAAATTTTTTCTACTGCCCCTTAAATCATGGCGAATTATTCGTTAATACTCAACATTAACCATTCTGATAAAGGGTTAAAATCTCATCTGTGATCATGTGCCCCGATGATCATTCTACCCATTTTAACTTATAGTAACAATCCTCAAGACTAAAATATACCATCTACTATAGTTTTCTATCTTCCAAAAACTCTTATTACTCCAGTCCCCTTTTGGATAGCTAACACCGGACATCGTATGGGGGAAAGGAATGCCTGGTGTATTTACTCTGGGATGGAGAGAAAGTTACTAGTGAAACATGAGTAAACATATCAAATTTCAAGATTTAACATATACTCCACCTCGAACAGACATAAGTTTCCTCGATTGATTGATTGAATATTAATGTTGCACTGTTCAGCTACACGAGGGAGTTTGGCGACGGACCGCGTAATTTTGAACCATGGTCAAGTGACGTGGACGACACCTGAGCTGCACCTCCCTCGCCTAACTACCACACGAACGGGAGGACGTTTCAGATCTCGACAGATTTAGCGTGCATCGGTGCCCTACACGGCGGGTCTTTAGTGGTACTGGGCTCGAACTCATGACATGCCTGCCATGATCTGATACCTTAAACACTGGGCTACCGCAGCCCCTAAGTTTCCCCGAAGTTTCAACATAAAAGAAAACAAACGTTTTAAAAATACAGAGTCCAAAATAAGGAAATAAGATACGTTGAATGAAATACCAAATTCACTCCCAATAATATATTTCAGAAAATATATTAAATTTTTTGTAACAAAAAAAATATGTTTTTCAAATTCGGTCCAAATGCCGCCCTTAAAATTTGCCACCCCGGGCAAGGGTCTGGTTAGTCTAGCCTTAGACCCACCCCTGACTGGGGTGGAATCGAGCCAAATCGTACTGTCACCCGCATGTTGCTCAGGTTTACGGTTAACGACAGGCGTACAATATAGCCCTTTACCATGAGGAATTTCGTGGGCTTCGTTCTGGCATATGACGATCAGGTGGCATTAGTCACAAAAAATCCTATTGTTAACTTAAAAGGGTCGCAGGTGGGTCTTACTTGCGCATGGGGACCTAGGGCCTCAAAAAGTCTTAAATTGGCCCTGTTCGTAAGATTCACTTGTTTCAGTTTCTTTCAATAAAAATAACGAGAGCAATGAGACTACAGAGACGTTGGCCAAAAGAGATGTGCTTGAGCCCTCGATTCTGTAGGTCATCCGATTTTATGGAATAAAATTTCAAAATTAAATGTAAATACAGGGCTACCTGAAGGAGGGTCTTTGCTCTTGACTGCTACACTGAAAGGCCAAACTACTTTGACTCGTCCTTTCAATAGACAATTTGATCCAATGAAATCGAATTCTTTTCCAACCTGAACCAAATATTGGGTTTACCAAACTTTTCTTGATCGTTTCCTCGATTCCATGAAACTTTCCAAACAATATATTATTTTCCCTCTCAAATCATTAATGTATGTGTGTGTGGGGTTCTAGACTTTCTTCAGGTGCACAATAGGTGGATTTAGTCTAGTCATACTGGATTTGGGAGACATGCAGCAACTATGCAAATAATTTCTCCACTCATCGGTTTTCGCCGATCTTTTATGACAATCATCACATAATACATTATACAAACATTGTATTTTGATGATTAAGTTGATGATACATACTTATAAGTATGTGAAGTTGTATACTGTGCTCCACTGATGAGTTATAAAAATAGGGATCTTTTAAATTAATCATACAGTAGAAATGTTGAATTTATTTTTAGCCAAAGCCTAAGTAAAATATAAGTATTCACTCTTCACACAATATATGTATATAGTGTAACAGTGCTATCCAATCTGCTTTTCTAATTTCTCAATCTTTTTTGAATATTTATTAAAAAATACAGTAAATTAAAAAAAAAGAATTAGCAGAACACACACAATTATTAATGTAATTTATCGATCAATTTTCCAAAAAAACATAATAAAAAAATACCGAATTTTTTGATATATCGTTTATTTCAAAAATTGGTTTTGAAAATAAGAAGCTTCTTATAAAGGGTGTTTTTTTTAGAGGTATAGAGAACCTTAAATTGCAATAAAACAACGATATATTATTCGATTGACATGAATTTTTTTTATTCGAAAGATAATCTTGTGGCATTACATTTTAAATATGATTTCTGGCATAGGACTGCCACGGCTGGCTCAGATGAAGCGCAATCTGGACGTCCAATTTTCGATGACTTTTTCCAACATTTGTGGCCGTATATCGGCAATAACACGGCGAATGTTGTCTTCCAAATGGGCAAGCGTTTGTGGCTTATCCGCATAGATCAATGACGTTACATAGCCCCACAGAAAATAGTCTAGCGGGGTTAAATCACAAGATCTTGGAGGCCAATTCACAGGTCCAAAACGTGAAATTAGGCGGTCACCAAACGTGTCTTTCAATAAATCGATTGTGGCACGAGCTGTGTGACATGTTGCGCCGTCTTGTTGGAACCACAGCTCCTGGACATCATGATTGTTCAATTCAGGATTGAAAAAGTTGGTAATCATGGCTCTATACCGATCACCATTGACTGTAACGTTGTGACCTTCATCGTTTTTGAAGACGGATTCCACCAGCCCATAAAGTGCTCCAAACAGTCAGTTTTTCTGGATGTAACGGTGTTTCGACATACACTTGTGGATTAGCTTCACTCCAAATGCGGCAGTTTTGTTTGTTGACGTAGCCATTGAACCAGAAGTGCGCTTCATCTCTAAACAAAATTCGCTTATGAAAATCGGGAACAACGGCAATCTCGTTTTGGGCCCATTCGACGAATCTACGCCTTGCTTGATGATCGTTTTGATGAATTGCCAAACCAAACTGAGAATAAATCACTTGACAGCTGTTAAATCGGTCGCTATCTTGGAAAGTAATGCCAACTTAAACTTCTATACCTGGAAAAAAAAACACTCAATATAAGGCAGGTGTAACATTTAAAACATTAAACACTTACAAACACATTGACTTTTAAAACTGAAAATGTTATTCTTGTATGCTATATTATGCAAAAGGATAGTATACGATGATGCCTCATCTGACACCATCGTGGTCTGTGTGAGACAAGTTAGAAAACCGTCATTTTACAAGCGCGTAAAAGAAAAAAAAAAACCAGGAAGTTCTGTATTAAAGAAGTATTAAAAAAGAATTAAACAAGTTTTCTTAAACTAAGTAATATAAACTTATTGCTTCTTTTATTAAACTAAGCTTGATCAAAGTTTCTAAAAGAAATTGCACAACATTTTCAGATTAATGTTAATAGTTTTATAATAATTTCAATTTTTTTACTCTACTGCTTAATAAACTAATAATTAAAAATTTCAAATTAATAAAAACAACTGAAAATTTTAAGTATCATATATGTTTCAGTTTTTTATTTCTTGATTTGTTTTTCAGTTATTGTCAAGATTAGGTTTACGCCCGCCAAAGTATAAGACCGTAGGGAATTTGGACTATCTGGTGAACAGAGATATTTCTACATGGATTCCTCAGTTTGATTTTTCATCATGGGATGTTGCTGATGGTCTTACTGTAAGGATTCTTTTACAGTTAATCTACAAGATAAATAATTTAAATAAATCTTTCATCCATTTGACCTAGGGTGCTTTAAGAACAATTCTTCCTCCCTATCAGATCGACCTATAGTTTATTAAAAACAGTATTTTGTGAATAAGTGTTACAGCAATGAATTAAATGCACAGCTTCGCTGTACACGCATGGCTGATTTAAATTTCGTTAACAAAAGTACGCACTGCACCTTTTGCTGTGGCAGATACATCTTTACTAATGAAATCTGTGAATAGTTTATCGTATGAGATTGCCGATTAATTCGAGCACGTGTGGCCGATCGGACTAGACCCAAAAAACATCGGAGAGTTTTCCAATCCACGGATAATTAATTTATTACATTCTGATGGGTAGTTCCGTAATAATAAGCCAAAATTTTTAAGTACTTGATGCCGGACACTGTATTTCAGAATATGAAGTTTTTTCAACAACTCTTTTAATATTGATCTATAATCAAATGACGAAGACTTTGTAATATAATACATGGGTTACTAACTTTCATCGAACTTTCTATCCCATTATTCTGTATTTTACTTTCTACTCCATTTCTTTGGGAAGACGAGGTCGAACTTCATTTAACTACTAGTAATGATGATTAATCCACATGATGGATCTTTAGTGGAATCAGTATTGGAATCCACAGCTGGACTTGACCGTGTTAGTACTCATCAGTCATGCCCATGATCCCGTAGCTGTCGTGCAAGTGTTACATCTGTGGATATAGTACAAAATTCAAAATTCAGATATTTTCCTTAGAACCAAGGATAATTTTTAAAAAAGCCTTTTTTATATCAAACTCTTTTATCGTTTTTACAACTCGTTTAATTAAAAAAGTCTGACTACATTGAATGTTTTTAATATGGAAGGATATTTTATAATACGTAGTAGGATTCAAGTGTTCTCGGGACTGAGTCTATCATTTAAAAAATATTACCAATTAAACTGCTGAAACACATCCTCCTTCGAAATAAGATCCTTGAATAAGAGAGAACACTTTTGCCATGGCTTGTAAAGGTCATCGAAACATTTCTGGAATCCTTTTTTAACCATGTCCTTTAATTCAAACTGTGATGCACTTTTAACTTCATCTGCAGATTTGTCTTTGTTTTACATGCGGGGAACGATTTGTCGATACACCCTATGCCTGTTAAGATCCTTACTCAGTATCCATTGAGATGTGGTCGAAGATATCCGAGCTGATTGTGCTATTGTTTGAAGCCTGTTCTTACGCATCGCCACAGAAACCTTTTCGACCTTTTCAGTGGTGTGGGAAGTCTACGAATGTGCAGGGCGTTTGTCGTCTTTGGCACTTTCCCTGTCTTCTCCGAAGCATCGATGCCACTCGAAAGCTTGCGTTCGCGATTATGCATCACAGCCTTACACCGACTTCAAAATTTCGCAAATCTCATTCCCCCCAAACGAACACAAAAATTAATATCCATTATCCACTCAACTAACGCAATTTCTTTCAATTGCCGACGACTAAATACATCCGCCTACAAAATACGACGCCAAGGCGACCTATCGACCACGTGATTTGGAACAAACTTTTTTTAGAAAAAGAGAAGAATGCAATAACACAGAAATGTTACTATAGTCGCTCTACTGCAAAAATTTTCCTTGTTACAGGATCAGTCTGGGAACTTTTGAATCCTACTATATATAAAGCATTTCTCCATTTTCTTTATTGACGAATTCAGAGTCATTTTTTTTGAAGATGTAATTAAAGAATGCCTATTATCCACTTTTTATTTTCAGATGTATAGAGAATACAAACTGCGTGTTGCATCCAACAGATCTACGGTTGAAAAGGCCATTGAGCTCATGATTATGGAAGCACACGTTCGAAGTGCTCAACCACCCCTTCCTGGAACAGTCACCATCCATACCAATCTGCTACAAGGTATGTAACAATTTGTTTTAGAAATGCAAGTTTTCGAAGAGGGAAGGGTTGAACATGCTTATTTGACTTAGATGACTTTGACTTTAAGCCCTTGCGTACCAGATTGCGCTTTCTAGTTTTCTCGGAAATCCCAGATTTCTGGGGATACTGACCTTAACGTTACGACGCACATTTCATTTTTCTTTTGACGCTGGCTAAGGCGTACGTTCGTCCGTGTTCAGTTCCGCTTTCTAAAGTTTGTGTAACTATTTTTGCTGCTTATTTTTATTTTTTCTTGCCAATATGGCATTGTCGTTGGATTTAACGAAAGTGATACTGAATGAGAATAGTTCCCGGAAAGCAATGAATACGACAGTCATTCTTATATGGATTTATCTATTCTCGATGAAGAAGTGAAGAAATGGTGTAAAAATGACAATACATTTATGTAACGCATGTGGAAAAGCTTTTTGTTCCAGCAAACATTTTAAGCAATGCCTCAAAGAGTGTGAGAGAGAGAGATATTTGTGATTTTTATTCTAATTTTCCTATTTTTTCACAGATTTTTGCATCTAGACATTTTGTAACTTAACTTATGTAATTTTATACAATCTAAATAAAAGAAAACCTTCCTTACAACGGTGCTTCTCAAACTTTTAATACTTGCGACCCAATTTTCAGTCATAATTTTCTTCACGCCCTACTTCCCATCCACACAATAATAATGTATTGAATTCAATAATAATAACGTACTTCGATGTATAAATCTACAACACAAATTTAATTACAAACCGTACAAATTATCAAGATAAGTATTAAATTTTTTATATAATTTTATAGATGACAGTCCATGGAATCACTGGTAATTGTTAAACTTGTTTTTAGCTTGGTATTGTTAAACTAATTACCAAATACAGTGTGCAGTATTGATACATTTATAAATATATTATATCGGTGTAATTGCGTATTTTATTTTTTTTATATCAGAATGTATTTTGTTTTGCTTCCTTTCAATGAATTAATAATATTTTTAAATGATGTTTTATTTTCGACATTTCGGTATGCTCGTGCCTCCCTCGATGGTTTATCAAGCCCCCTTAGAGGGGCACGCCCCACAGTTTGAGAAACGCTGCTTTACGATGTTTCTTGTGCTGGTTACACTGGTTGTACACCTACATAAGCCATCTATCTACATGAGGTTACAATGGGATTTTACCATTTACATAGCAAGTATCCACTAGTAATTACATGGTACGCAAGGGATTAAGTCTAATTCTTCAAATGAATTAGTAAAATCATCATTTCATAAGGTTGCAACTCGAAAAAATTACTAGCAAACTGCTTAACTATGTTCCGAATCCCCTACTCCCCGAGTTGGTTACCAAAGGAACGGACCTTACGAAAAATAACTATATGACTGATTGAACCGAATTAAATACAGCACATTACACATCATTTTATAAGATGGACAGAAAAAAAATCGCCTTATCGTATATTTCTTTAGAGCCTTACTGCAGAGCTTCTCAAACTTTCAATATTTGCGACTCAATATTGTATTAAATTCAATAATACTATACTTTAAACTCAATAATGCTAATGCTACAACACGACTTTGACCTATTAAGCTCCACTGGCGTATATAAACGCCTCGCTCAATCCAAGCGTTAATTGTCCCGGACGTATTTATACGTCTTTCCAAAGTACGATCTTTTTTGTGCATTGCTATCCGTTAAATTATCCCTTAAGATTTGGAATGTAACAAAAGGACTTTGACGGTGTTTACGAAAAATTTACTTATTCCAGAGAATTTGCTTATTGCATCACATACGCGTGCCTACGTGGAATACGGTGGCATTGAGGAGTGAATCGCGTAACTTTTAATCGGCTGTTAAGGGATTAATTATAAACCGTACAAATTATTAGTATAAGTGTTAATTTTTGTGTATAATTTTATTTATGACAAGCTCATAGAGCACTGGTAATTATTAAACTTGTTCTTAGCTTAGTATTGTTAAATTAGTTATTAAATATATTGTGCAGCACTGATACATTTATAAGTGTGTTATATCAGTGTATTCTATTTTTTATTACGTCAGAATGTGTTTTGTTTGCTTACTTTCAGTAAATTAATAATTTTTTTAAATAATCTTCTGTTTTCAACTTTTCAATATGCTCGCGTTTCCTTTGTAGAGTTATCAAAAATGAAAGTATGAAAAACTAGCTTTCCGAAACATTTTTCTTTTATTCGAAGCAATAGTTATTTGTTTTCTACGGTACTTATTAAATCCAGGATTAGTTTCCTAAATCATTTAACTTTTGGGTTTCCCCATAAATGCATCCCGTTTCCTTTCCATTTCTTTTTTTCGTTAATTTTTTTTAAGGTATCCGACTACGTTCGGAACCGTGATTTTGCAAAAGCGTATAAATGGATAATATTCATGAGATTTAGTGTCAGTTAGTTTAGAAAATATATATAAAATTGTTTTAAGAATAGTATTACAATAAAAAATTACTTAAGTACAATATTCTGACAAAAAAGGAACATAGAATGCCCAATTTTCAAAATATTTTCCTTTTGTGAAAAATGCTTCAATGATAATAATATTTTGCCCGTATATAGCTCAGACCTCTGTACAGAGGCTAAACTAGAATTTTTGAAATTTATAACTCAGACGTGGGTTTATCGGTATTTTACCACAACAGAGGGGAGCAATTTTAAGAAAAAAAACGTCGATAATTATTTTAATTGGTGGTAACTCTGAAAATAATGTGAATTTTTCAAAAATTCTAGTTCAGACTCTAGAGAAATCTTTACTTTATATAAGCAAAATATTATTATTTTGAAGCATTTTTGATAAAAGGAGAATATTTTGAAAGAAGATTATTCTAAGATATTTTTTTGCCAAAATATTGTATTTAAATAACTTTTTTTTGTCAAAATATCCTTAAAACAATTTTGTACTTGTATTCTAATCTAAGTGACGCTAAATATCATGACAATTATCCATTTATGCGCTTTTTTAAAATTACGGCTCCGAACGTAGTCGGATACCATAAGACAAATGTTTTCCATTTATAATCGTTTCGCTTGTATGGAACATTAGCCACATCTATACAAAATTTCATAAATCCTTCTGGGGAATGAAATGTTTAATATGTTTAAAATAAAGCACATTTTTGCAATTGAACGACTGTTTAAACAGAAGATTGTTACAAGTTGAGACTGCCATCTATCTGCCATTTTGAATAGTGAAATCCTACTTTCCTACTCATATCTAGTTTATTGCATTGTTTTGAATGCAATAAAGTGTATAAGAATAGACAATTAAGTAGATTCCTCTGGATTTAGATTTTCGTGTCGACTTCTGAAAATATTTTGTGTTTATTTAATGTTTTATTAGTGTGCTTTTCGGATCTTTATGAAATATCTATTGCTTTATTATACTTGTTTATTTAAAATAAATGCACGTTACTGAGAAACAATAATTCCAAGCTACTGAATGCATGATAGAAAAATGAACAGCAAAAGCCATAAAGTTTAACCAAACACAGTTGAAGAGATATAAACATTTAAAAAACAGCAACACATATTAATTGAAAAAAACAAAAACAACACACGAAAAAAAAATGCAAAACATTGGGGTATAAAAATTCATGCATGTGAAGAGTTTAAAAATGCATTAAAACTTTACATTTAAATATTGTGTTCGAATACCGATGGAAAAATCCAATTCCAGAAAAAAGCCATCATTATTTTGTACTCTTTTGATATTGTACCTTATTACATTTAAATCGTTACACTAAGTTTCAGGAGGAAAATAGAACTTGCGTTAAGGTTAACATTATATTCATTTATTCAAAATGGCTAGAAAATTAGAGCCTTAAAATCCTTGACAAGAAAAATATTCCAACAAATAAATTCTTTTTTAAATGTCTGCGTGCCTTTTTTTTTTTTTTTTAAAAAAAAACAGCCTTTGCTTGTTAATGACGATTCATTAAATCGGAATTTTCAATTCAGGAGTCACAATGTTTTTTTTCTTTCCTATGGTTAAACATTTTAAAATTTTAGTAATTTTTAACATGAAACATTTTTAAATTTTAGTACTGATAAGCAATATACATATTATTTTATGAAGGTTTGAAAAAATGTGCAGTATAAATTGCGAGGCAATTTTGGAATAAATTTTAGTTAGCAATCGTCTGAAAATTAAGCCTTTGCAGTTAATGATTAAATGTTCGAATTATCTCTGCCATTTCTCTACAAAAATAACCGAAACATCTGTGCAGATCTTCAGGTTTTATATATATTTTATTAAACTAAAAAAAACTCATAAAAATAAATAAATAGAAATATATACTTACTTTTAAAAAGAATACATATGATTTATTCTGTAAACTCGATATATTTGAATATTTGCTAAAATATAAGTAAATTAATCAGCCTCTAAAAATAGCAAACATTTTTTAGATTTAACTTGTTTGTTAAGTTATAACACAAAAATTATCTTCACTTGTTCATAAATTTATTTCACATTTATTTCACCTATCAAAGCTATTATCGCTTGCGTATTTAAAGTTAATGATATAATAAATAAATGTAGAATTTTGTTTCCCATGTAAGTTTCAGAACTTTTAAGCCCTAATCAAAAACTAAGTATAAAAACAGAATTCTAACTCCATTAAAAAACTTGATTTAAACGAAGAATTTTAATTCTAATTAAAATTTAATTTAAACTAAGAGTTCGAATTCTAATCAAGAACTGAACCTAAAAACAAAAATCTTAGTGCAAATCATAAATAACTACAGACTGCTGAGTTTTCTTTTCAAGAAACTTAGTTTTTAGCTTCATATGTAATTAGAAAAATATAAAGTATGTTTATATTTGCTTACTTTCACCAGTAATATCTTAATTTTGAAATATTGTATGGTACGAAAAGAACTTTTCTTAAATATTTCATTGGATTTAAGTAAAACAATAATGATTAGGTATTTTTTTAATATCTATTATTTGACGTTTTTAGCTTAATTTATATGCAATCAAATATCGAAGAATTTATAGAAAATATGATCAAATGATTCAGAATTTAAAAACAATGAAGAAACTATTTTTCCCCGTGACCTCAAATGATTTAAAATTTAAAAACAATTAAGAAACAATTTTTTCCAGTGACCTTCAAAATATTTATTCTTAATTTGATTTTCTTGGAATGTTTTCGGAGAACAAACGATTTTGATGCTGAATTTAATATATTTTTATAAGTCAATCATCATTGACTCTAAATGGATTTTTGTTACTTTATATTTTTATACATTTAATTCATTTCATTTCTATAAAGTTTAATCAGATACTTAATTTTAATTAAATAAAGCGTCCAACGCCTGGGCCAAGTAGAATGTTTCATCTAGTATCAAATAAAAATAAACAAATAAATAAAATTGAAGTTTCTTCGAGACTCAATTAAAGTAAACTTATGAATCTTCTTTTTCGTGAAAAAGAACATTTCCTGTAAAAAAAAAAGACTCGACGCAGTAAATGTAAAACTTCAAAACGCCATTAATCCATAACGTTAAATTAAAGGGTCTTTTGGACAGAAATTATACCTTTCTTTGAATTTAAAAAAGCTCAAGACAACAGGCCTGTGTCATTAAATATCGATTCTAAAATCCGAAATGAGGCGAAAATTCATAACTTATGGTGGAAGTCTCGGTGAATATTTTCTTTTAAACGGATGTTAGGTGAGGCCGCATCTTGTAACTTGCAGCAACGAAAAACAGCATTTGATGTGTTACTCTTTGGTTGAAGCGCAAATAAATATGTTGGTTTTTTATATTAAAAACGCTAAAGTGGAATTGATCTCTCAACAGCTGCTATTCTTTAGATGCATTTTGAATTATAATTTTGTATGATTAATATTGGTCGAAAAAGTAAAGCAGAATTTTATGAAATTTAGAGATTAATAGAATTTTTAAATATATACATAAAAAACAACAAATATTCTATTTCTTTTTTCTTTTAACAAACAAGTTATAACTTTTTATGTTACATAAATTTGAATACCGGGGCTCTAACCTTTGGCTGAGCAAGGTCGGCTCTGCCTTTCATTCCTTCAGTGGAGCATGCTTGGGAACTAAACGCTGAGCGTTTCATGTCAGACTGATCACCTGATCGGAACATCTGCTCATGAACCTCAGTGCCCAAGGTCATGAAAAATGAGATGGGCACAGTAGGCCTTGGTCCTCTATGGGCTGTTGCTCCCACTGAGTTTAGTTTAACTAAGTTTTAAATTTTAATGAATGGCACGCACGCATGTTCAGATTTAGAAAAACACATCAGACTCGCTGTTATTATTTAAAAATGGGTTTGTTTTCAACCTGCCTCCTTATTTTTGCACGAGAAATAACTACTTCTACAATGAAATTTGATATTTAGAATTTTACTAAATGTGTTAATAAGTTTGTCAAACTCCTCTTCCTGAGTGTTCATTTTGAGAGTATTTTATAAACCAACTATCAAGAAAAGAGCTATGGCTCATTTGTATCGTGTGATATTGTATCTTTCTGCTTTCTCTTTTCTTTTCATATAAATAAGAAAAGCTTTTATTAACTTTACAATTGCTCATTACTATAAACCATGTTTCCAGCTTCTGTTTGGAATGAAATGGGTGGAACCCCTCAATATACGTAATCAAAACGTAATTTAATATTTCGAATAATACATTATAATAAACATAAATAAAAGAGCAAGAAAAATTAATGGTTACGTCCTGATACTTGACACCCCCTTCTCTGCTACTATCTTTCCTATTTTGGGAGAAATTTCAAAATTTTATTACGTATTATTGTGTGCCAATATACTAATTGGGCCGCAAAAATGTTCGTTTTGGGCCGCATGCGACCCGCTGGCCGGGAGTTTGATATCTCTGCTGAAGACCATTGCGTCGATTGCCGGAAAGAACAGAAAATAACTAATCTGTTTTTCTTCCAAATACTAAATATATATCTATTAATTTTAACGAATCGTTTGATGGATTTTCAGATCTTTATGGAATACTTAGAATTAATGAAACGGTTTCGCCAAAGTCTAATTAGTCAACTCCGAGAGCCCTTCAATCGTAATGACATGACCTGAACCCAACATGAAAATGAGAGTAGTAAGCATAATACACAACACCAAAAAGATACACAAAAATAATTAATTAAATAATTATTTATTAAACGACTGGTTTAAAGTATTAGAAGATAAACCACGTAGCGAACTTCCGCTAGCGTTGCTGTGAGAGTTTATAGAAGGAAGGGCCGTTATTAAAAAACACTCACACCTTTATTTCTTAGATTTGAGAGAAATTATCGTCAACTTTAACTTAAGCCGAAGAGGAGCAAGTCAGTTTTAAACTACTCTGATTACTTATCATGAAAAAACAATAGTACTAATCAATAAAAAATGTAGTTGTTTTCCTTGACCTCCATCACGAATATTCAGTCCCTTCTGCAGGAACACTATACAATACTCTAACATAGTGCTTCCCAAACTTTCAATACTTGCAACCCAATATTAAATCATAATTTTCATCGCACCCCCTCCATACAATAACAATCTATTGAATTCTATATTACTATACTTTGACACTAAAGCTGCAATACGGCTTTAACCTCTTAAGTGCCACCGGCGTATGTAAACGTCTCGCTCAGCCAAAGCGTTAAATTCCCTGAACGTATACATAAGTATTTCCGAAGTACGATCTTTTCTGCGTACTGCAACCATAAAATTATTCCGAAGGCGTTGGAATACAATAAAGGGACCTAGACAATGTTTGTGGAAGATTTATTTATTTCAGAAAATATGTTTATTTATTGCATTTCTCTCCCCTCCTCAATGCATCAGATACACGCACTTAGGTGGAAAACGGAGGAATCGGGAAGCGAATTGCGTAACTTTTAATCGGAAGTCAAAGGATTAATTATAAACCGTACAAATTATCAAGATAAGTGTTAATTTTTGTATATAATTTTATACATGACAAGCTCATGGGGTTCACTGCTAATTATTAAACTTGTTAATAACTTAGTATTGCTAAATTAATTATAAAGCACATTGCGCAGTACTGATACATTTATAAGTGCATTATATCAGTGTAAATGTACATTTTATTTTTCGCATTTTGTTTGTTTACTTTCAGTAAATTAATTAATTTGTTAAATAATCTTTTGTTTCCGACTTTTCAATATGCTCGCACCCCAAAGTTTGAGAAACGCTGATCTAACAACTTGTTCAGTTGCTATCTTCACACACTCTCTCTCTCTCTCGAACTCAGTTCACTCAACTTTAAATAGTAGCTTTATTTTGCACACAAATCACGGTTTGTTTTCATTTAGAAACAGATTCCCCAATCAATGTCTGAAAAGTATTTTCTCAGGAGGATTGTGACAAACCTATACGGAACTTTATCACTAACCTTCTGAGACGTCTTTTTAAGGGAAAAATAAAATTTAATTCCCCTACCTATTTCCAATCAGCTCTAAAAAGAGGACAGGATTCCTTGTTATGCAGATTAGATAAAGTATTTAAGTCAAACGGAATAGTAAAGTAAAAAGCAGTAGGAGAGAGAGATTGAAGCAGAAAGGTAGAATAGTGAAGTTAGAGATTTATTATTGAAGATTTCTAGGTGGATAAATTAATCTCAGGAAGAATTGAGATTCAGTGTGGTAAATATTGATTTATAATTAAAGTCTCATTAAAGCTTTATATTAGGAGTGAGATTAAAGTTAAATGTTCAATAAGATTATTATTGAATATAATTCTGGGATCTCTTATTGCGGTAATCTCTGCGTGATCGATATTCTAATTGCTAATTAATTGGATCATTAAATATTTAAGTTAATATAAAGGAAAGTCCCTTTTAAACCTCATGTAACTACTTTTTTGATTTATTTGTTATTAAAAGTCTTTGATTCTATTTGGGAAAGATAACCAAATAAAGAAAGTTATTTATAAAAATGGCTACTGGCTCTTATCTGACTCCAAATTATTCTCGTTCTCAAAGTGAGATCCAAGGGGATCTTCACAGGATTAGAGGAAGAGCCGAAGAGAGAACTCATATATCCATATATAACCTTACTACATGCATTCAGTTTGAATTCTTAAGTATTTAAATCAATGCTTCTTAAACTTTCGATATTTGCGACCCGATTTTCGATCCTAATTTTCATTGCTCCCTCATACGATAATAATGTATTGAATACTATAAAAATATACTATGGTGGCAAAGCTTCGTTATGGCTGTAATTATAAACAATACAAACTATCAAGATATATTGTTGTAAATTTGGATCAACACATGTTTATAAATTTGTACTTTTGTCTTCTTTATTAAATTATTACTTTTTTAAAATTTTCGCTATTAAGACTTGCACAGAAAAAAAATGTTCTATTTGTGAAAAAAATCCCCTAATAAGCCTATAAGTAAAAATTTTCATTTTTTCGTACTCTTTTGTTTATTGGGAAAGTTCGAAGAGGCACGCTAAGTATTTTTTTACAGATATTGGCACTCTGCCCCAGTTTTAACTCTTACATTGCGGAGCGTCTTTACCCGTTGGTGTGGTGTGGTAGTTAGGAGAGGGGAGTGCCAGCGCAGGTGTTGTCCACGTCACTTGACCATGGTTCAAAATTACGTGGTCCGTCACCAAAAGCCCTCGTGTAGCTGAACAGTGCGACGTTAATATTCACTCACTCACGCGGAGCGTCATTGCCTCATCCTCTGCGCTATGAGTCTGCGGCGTTCTCCGCAGTGCTAAAATTGAAACAAAGCAAAAATTCATGTAAAACTTGTTTATTTTACTTTGAAAAATGATAATCAGTTGCAATCAATAACAATTCTCCCTATAATGATTTATTTGTGGATCATGGAATATGAGTTATCTCGTCTCTCGCGACACAAGTGTTACATATGCAATGATTCACGTTTATCAACGTCTCACTGAGGCAACACGATGGGTATTGGGAACGGACCTCGTGATTTTGAGCCATCATCAAGTGACAAGGACGATACCTAAGCTGGCATCCCGCTTTTTAAACTACCTCACCACGCCAAAGGGAAGACTTTGAATCTCGACAGATTTAAACTGCATCATTCTCTCTACACGGCGGGTTTTCAGTGGCACTAGAGCTTAAACTCTCTCTCTCTCTCTCTCTCTCTCTCTCTCTCTCTCTCTCTCACACACACACACACACACACACACACACACACACACACACACACACACACACACACACACACACACACACACACACACACACACACACACACACACACACACACACACACACACACACACACACACACACACACACACACACACACACACACACACACACACACACACACGACACGTCGGCCACGAGCTCGTGACTAGATCATTAGACAACCGAGGGGCATTCCCTCTCTAAGAAAAGAGCAGTTAACCATTTATCTACCGACGGTACTCATAAGAGCCACTCACTTTAAAATTACATAGAATAACCATTTTTACGAATACTTTGACGATACTAAACAGGAATACTCTTTGAAATCCACTCTTCCAAGATATAGGGAAGCACGGGTTCTATGATGAGTATTTTAGCGGGGAAGGCGAACAGTTTTAGAGCAGAAATTGCATTTTCAGCGGATTGTGAAGATTGTCATTTTTGTTCCGAAAAAATAGTTAATGTCAAAAGATAAGCGTCTTATTTTTTTGATATGTTAATGAGGAACCTTAGAAAACGATTTGACTCTTTATTTTAAGTCAAAAGTCTAAATAATTAATTTTACAGTTGAATATCTTTAATTAATTAATTAGGTGTAACGGATTAAATTTCCCAAAGTTGAGTATTTTGTTTATGTATATCCCTTAATTTGCAATGTAGTGATTCAAAAAAAGTATTGCATGAAAAAAAAACTGCAGTGAATCATAATGCGGTAGATAAAGGGTTAAACATTTAATAAAACCTTTAAAAAATGCCAAGTTACGGGTAGACCTTACGAGATAACCCATTACAATATTAATATTATATATATATATATATATATATATATATATAATATACATAATTCACTGAAAACCCTAATTATTTTCTTACTCTCTTTCGGATGCAAATTACTACTTTCAAATCAATGCAGTAGTCTAGGTACACTTGTTACTAAAATACTTAAAACTGTAAAGCATAAATATTTAGCATACATTCCTTTACATCATGCTAATTTTCTTCACCAATTTATAGGGAATTAAAATATGTTTAAAAATTTATTTTGCATATATATATTTCTCATTTAATTTTAGATCTGCAAGGAGTCAAAACATTATATGTGATTACAGACGTCGTGTTTGCCAGCTATGTGAAATTGAGTGTGATGATGGGGAATCGTCAGAAATCTCTTGTTTATGACCATGACACTCCGATAGGATTCAAATATCGGAAATTTAGCCTTCGCTCTGATGGATATTTCGTGGCAGAAGTAAGAATATAGACCCATTTACACATTTAAAGACATAAATAGGATGAAAAAAAAATTAAGATGTAGAAGGAATTGTAAAAAAAAATATACGCGTGATATACAACACCAAAAGAAATGTTTATTTAAAAGATTTATATTCCCTTTTTCGAAAAATTATATTGATTCAACAAATTAATGCACGTGTTTTGCAATCAAAATGTGGGTCACCTGGTGGTAAGAGCATCAGACCGGAAGGCCTGGGTTCGATGCTTGATGCCACCAAATACCCTCCGAGTACACACGGAGTACGTGCTCGTTAAATCAGTGGGTCCGAACGTCTAGTGGGCTGAATCATGAGTTCAGGGGACTGGAGAATATTTCCCTCCCCTTCAGTTCCAAGTCTAAATTGTGGAGGTGGAGATGGGTGATGTCACTATCTATCGTGCCTTCGGGGACTTTCACCGAGCTGATTCGTCCTGTCACCTGTATGGTGCTCAAAGCCAAGGCCAACGACAGGCGTTCTTCTAGCCCCTTGCCATGATGAATTTCGTGGGTGTTGTTCTGACCACGTCAGATAGGTGGCATTAGCCACAACACACAACACAATCAAAATATTTTTCATTTATAGAATTTTTTTTAAAGAAGCAGAAAGAACAAAAATGCAAATCGCGATACGTGTCGTGTCAATATAGATTAAACTTAATGTGAGTAAAGAAAAAAAATTAAGAAAACGAGAAAAAAAATAAATAAAGGCATAAACAAATCTTGAAGCTTATACCATTTTCACACAAGTTCAAGTTTCCTGTCATAGTACTACTAAGAGGATTTAACAAGATATTTAAAAATAAGTATTAGTTTTTGATTCTACCAACGTAGAGATTGAATATTTTATTCAATGATTCAACATTGTTTTTTTTTTAAATTTATCAATTAATATTTCAGATGGCATATTTTACTTGAGATTCGCTATTAAATCGTTAAATACCATATCAACTAGTAAGTATAATAGCAAGAGGTGTATACATGAAAAATATATAATCGTTCTTTCTTTCCTTCTAACCACTCACTCACACACGAATCCTATAAATGTATACGTAGTTGTCTAATAATAAATCAAATTTCTTAGTACTACAAGTATTATTCACAGAGTAGATTCCTATATCCAAAATAATACTAGCCTTCAAAATGATCAGCATTTTTGTTCGAAAAGTAGTCAACATTACATGCTTGTTTGTAAAAGGAATATCATTTTGGAATTCTCTCCAATGTTTCTTTTTACTTCGCAGAACATTATAATTTAAAGTCGAGCTTTGTTGGTACAGATGCATGATTAACTCGGATAAAAAGAATGAGTACAAGTAAGGGAAAGGCCAGGGATAATTTCCTAAGGAATAAAAAATTGCTCATATTATACATTATAATTATCTTTATTTTTAATGCAGTTTTCACAGGGAAGTTAATTTAATACTAGGGTGCAATAATACGTATACTTTATCATGTTTTAGCTCGACAACATAGTAAGAAGGAAAGATTCACAAATTTTTTGGTTAGATAATAATGATTATTTTAATGAAAAGATCTTGGTGATATAATTCATTATTCATATATTTTTAATTTTTAAGTAGGCAAACTAGATAAATTTTAAACTTTTGATGCAATCTCTCATATTGCAACTTACTAATCTCTAAGAATGCACGAATTTTTTTTTTGATTAAATTTTCAGTTCAATTTGATTTGGTTTTTGAACTTAAAAAAACCAAGTTAAACAAGATCATCTGTCATATTTTATTATACATTTAGTTTATTTTTCGCTAGGGGTCGACAGCTATTGGTCCATTTAAAAAAAAATACTGGATTCAATTTGTGTTCAGTTTAGTTTTTTGTGAACGATATTAAACATGATTTTTTGAAGACACTGTCTAATGTAATTTTAAGTATTATATCTCATATTTTTGCTCTTATACGACGCAGATGAACACAGCTTTGAAATTCACTGACAAAGAAGCCCATTGGCTTCGACCCACTCCCCAGCCCGTCCCTACTGTTCCACGATGGGATCCCATGCGCAGACGATACACAGGAAGTGGGGGAAGGAGAAAAATGAGAAACAACTTGACCATTCCCACTCCAGAAGAACCCGGACGAATCAACAACAGAGGCTCGTGGTTGAGAGATGGTAAGAAATTATCAGCCATATATTGTATTTATTTCAGAATTAATACGAGGTAGGATTCAAAAGTTCCCGGACTGAGTCTATAACTTAAAAAATATTACTAATTAAATTGCCGAAACACATCCTCGTTCGAAATAATAGCCTTGAGCTTTTCTGGAATCCACTTTTTGCTATGCTCTTTAATTCACTCTGCAATGCACTCTTAACTTCATCTGCAGATTGGTCTTTGGTTAACATGCGGAAAACGATATGTCGACACACCCTATGCTTGCTAAGATCCTTAGTCAGTATCCATTGATATGTGGACGAGGATATCCGAACTGATTCTGCTATTGTTTGAAGCCTGCTCTTACGTTCCACCGCAGAAACCTTTTCGATGTTTATCAGGGGTGCGGGAAGTCTGAGGACGTCCTGAGCGAAAATAGACTGGAGTGGTGGGGGTGAGATCAGGGGAGTAAGGAGGATGTGGCAAAACAGTTGTTTTAGGTTTCAGTCAAAAGTCAGGTGCATGAGCGTTATCACACAAAGCACCCATGATTGCTCAGCCCACAATTTTGGTCTTTTCTTTCGGATCAACACACGTAAACAACACAGGATGTCTACATAGAGTTCTTTGTTTGCAGTGCGTTCTTGAGGGAAATATTCCAGATATCGAAGAACATCTCTTGCATGACCTTCCTTCCATTTAGAGCGATGTTGGGGGAATTTTCACTTGCTAGGAGATTGTGGTGATTTCCAAGTTGTCGATGTTCTCATGCTTTTTATATGACCTGCAATCCACCATTTCTCGAATTCAGCAACAATTCTGTCAAGAAGAGAAGGAACTTTATCAACAGCCGAGATTAAGCCTCCCGTCATTTCTATTCAAATTGCTTTTTGGTCTTTGTTTAACATGCGAGGAATGATGTGTTCCCTATGCATGTAAAGATCCTTAGAACGTTTGAATCCTACTACGTAAATTTGATCACTTAATCTCTGAAAAACGAATTGTTTCAAATTATTAACTCCTTAATAATAGCATAACTTTTCAGAAAACAATAAAAAAATTATTCTTTTTTTTTATCAAGAAAATTGCACACAAAAAAGGTTTTGCTTAAAATAAAACTACCCGAAAATAAACGATCACCAACTGCAAGATAAATAATCTGGTACTGACATCGGATACGTTAAAAAGGAAATAATTTCTTTCTCCGTTATATGAAATTGATTTTTGGTACATTACATTTGAACTTTCCAGCCTGGAAATATATCACCGGCCCGAGAAATAGCAAAATCTCATCCCATCATTTTGACAGTAACTAGACGGAATGAGGCTAACACAGTGTTTCTCAAACTGTGGGGCGCGCCCCCTGGGGGGCGCGATACACCTACAAGGGGGGCGCGAGAATATCGAAAATAAAAGTTTCAAAAAAATTTATTTACTAGAATGAAGAAAAAATCAAAAAATTTCTGACATAATAAAAAATATACACATTTTTACACGGAAATATATATATATATATATATATATATATATATATATATATATATATATATATATTATCTGCGATTTTACATGATCGAAAAAAAAAGCTTTTACTTCAAAACCTCATTTTTTAGCTGTCTTTGATACTATAACCAAATAAAAAACGTTTTATTCGATTTGCTGTAATCCCATGATGAGAGATTTTTTTATTACGTTTCCTTTTCAAAGCGAAAATGCTACTCTTTTAGAGGAAAGACAAAATCCAGAGCCATAATCAAAAAACATTTTATGAAGATAAAAAGTTCATCACTGTTATATATTATTGCCATCAGCTGTAGGCAGCAGAATGTATTTGCTGCGGTTTGACCTTCGAGCTTACTTGTACGGTTAGTTACGACCCTGCTCTTATGTATTTGTTTTTTCATTTAGGGAAGTTTGAAGGATTACTAAGCCAAGCATAATGAAAAACGTTTTACATAATTTTTTTGGAACATTCATATCGTAATAAATACACTTTTAATCCGGGAGCGGTCATGTCGAGCACACAGTGCACGAAATAGGTAATTCTGGTTAAACTGTTTAATTGTTACCAATGGCCCTGACACACTATCCTCCTGTTTGACAATCTTAACGTGAACTAAAATATATTTGCCACATATCTCCCTCTTTTTTGGGAGTGACAGACGTTTTTTTTACGATCTTTAGGTACTTGTTTTGTCTGAGTTCCCAGTGTGATAACTTTTTTTCTGAAACGTTTTCTGTGTTCTTAAAAGTAGGTGAGTATATTTTCTCTTTATGAAATTATTCACTGGAATTACGATATTTATTGTGTACTATAAAAATAATTATAAAAAAAAGGATTGGGGTGACTCAAATAACCCCGCTCGACCATTAGTATCGACTGCGCGCCTGCTCCAGGGTTAAAACATGTTGAAGTATTTTCACTTTAAATATTAAAAATAATACAATTATTCTTCATCGGAATTTTTTTTATTGTTCATTATTCAACATTATATATATATATATATATATAATTCTAAATGCTAATTCTTTGAGACTTAAAATTACAGTTCGCTTAAAACTAATTATAATTTGAGCAATCATTTTAAAAAAATCAGTTTACATTCTTGTAAACATTGTCGCACACTTGGCTTTATTCTCCTTACAATTAAGCGATTATATCAATAATGTTTTATTTTCTTATAAATGAACTGGTGCCAAGAGCGGGTACTTCAGTCGGTACTTCCATGGGCTTGTCTTACAGAGCAAAGTTTTTCAAAGGAATGCTTATGATTAGAAATTGACCCTCTGAGTTCTTTTTCTACATTTAGCTTATATCTATATTTTGTCTTCTAAGCAACCACCGCATTTTGCAATATGTTCCAATTTAAAAATTAGAGAAAGGAAAAATAACATAATATAATTATACTCTATCACTTAATTTTTTTTTTAACTCAAAAGTAACATATACGAAATTTAATACTTTTGTCATGAATTTGTACGGTTTATAATAAAGATTGTTGCTTTAGCGTCAAAGTGCATTATTATTGCATTCAGTACATTATTAATGTACAAGGGGGGGCGCGATAAAAATTGTGATTGAAAAGGGGGGCGCCAGTATTGAAAGTTTGAGAAGCACTGGGCTAACAAGAATTAATAAAGAAATTCAAAGGACAGGGACAATGTGTATTTTTAAAAACAAAATCGAAAAGTGGAAAGTATAAATTTTTTTCTGAAAAAATGATTTCTCTGTGAGAGAGAGTCTTGTTAATGTCGCACTATAATGCAACATGAAGGCTATTGGCGACGGGCCTCGTAATTTTTAACCCTCTCGAGTGACGCTGACGACATCTGAACTGTTGCCCCCTTTAATAAATATCACACCACACCAGTGGGAGGACATTGAGCCTCGACAGATTTAACATGCATCGGTCCCCTCTACAAAGAGGGGATATTTACTGGCACCAGGTCTCGAACACGTGACACTCCGATCGCGAGTTCGTGACCATAACCACTAGGTTAACACGACCATGAAATGTATTCAGTGAGTGAGTGAATATTAACGTCGCCCTGTTCAGCTACACCAGAGCTTTTGGCGACGGACCACAACATTTTGAACCATTGTTAAGTGACGTGGGCGACACCTGAGCTGGCAACCCCCTCTCCTAACTACCCCACCACACCAACGGGAGGACGTTTGAGTTCTCGACAGATTTAACTTGCATCGCTGCCCTACACGGCGGGTCTTTAATGATACTGGGCTCGAACTCGTAACAAGGCCAGCCACGATCCGATACCTTGGCCACCCTGCTACCGCTGCCGAAATGTGTTCAGAAAAGGGGATGGGGGAAAAGGAAATGACGAGAAAATTGATTTTAAAATTAAATCTTTTTCGGTAAGTGTGGATAATTTCATCAATTATTGTTGGAAAAGTTGTTTATTTCGCAGGAGAACCAGAATGAAATTATTTGCCACAAATGTCGTTTTATGCAGACAAATGGGGCGCACTTAATACCATTCAAAATAGTAAAAAGTCTAAAATATGTGATTTTCTATAGAGAATTTATACTCTTATTTGGTTATACAAAATACTAAAAAAAATCTTTCACGATAATGTTTTAGATGCAGTACTGGCGAGCAACTGAAAAAAAATACGCAAATCTTTAAAAGCACAAAATTTCGTACAAAATCAATTGTACAGTCAAATCTAATTTACCAATGAAATTAACCTTTAAAGCTTAGATCATTTCCTATTTTTCAGACAGAAAAAATTGCTCTAATTGAGATTTAATCTAAGATATCGACGCTAGAGAGCTCTAAATTCAATCGAACTGTATTTATATGTGGAACTAGTAACTAATTTTAGGTAGATATTTGAATTACTCACAGATTAGCACAAGTTCTCGTTGATCACGGTTCAAAATTACGAGGTCCGTCTCCAATAATCTTGGTGTTGTTTTTACAGTGCGACGTTTATAAACACTTACTCGCTCCTATTCAACCCAGATGTAGTGTGTTATACATTTTCCTACCTTTATTTAATTTACTTCGATGACATGGGGATTAAAAATGAATCAACAAATGTTAAACGGTTTATGCATTCCATACGTATCATTTCCATAGTTAAACTCGTCATTTTTGTTTATAAAGGAACATCTAGTATAGTGGTCCCCAGGCCCCGAACCAGTGCCTGTCCGTTCATCAAATAATACAACACAAGGAACATTTAATTATTTTCATTTTGTTTATTGTGAGGCATTTTTCACAGGTTTGTGCGACTTTTTAAGGAAATCCCGTTACATTCCACGTTAAATCACTGTATACTCATATTTTGGTGTAATCAAATTTTATTCTGTGAAGCCAAGTTTAAATACAATTAAATTACAATTATTAAATCAAAACAATCTAAAATATAAACAGTCTACGCTCCCCCCTTTAGCAGGGCCACGGTAAAATTATCATACGTTGACCTGTCCGCCGCGATAAAAAGGTTGGAAAGCAACTGATCTAGAGCAGTGGTCCCCAACCTCCGGTACGCACAAGAAACAAATTATTTCCATTTTATCTACTGGTATATTTTTCTCGGTTTTGGGCTACTTTTTTTTATGAAAATCACTTTATATTCATTTTTGGTGTAGCTGTATTTTATTCTGAAAGCGAATTTAAGTACAATTAAAATAAAATTATTAAATCAAAACAATCTAAAATATAAACAATCAACGTCCTCCTCCTTAGTGGGTCGCGGTAAAATTATCCAACGTTGACCGGTTCGCGGCGATAAAAAGGTTGAAGAACACTGTTCTAGAGGACATTTTGAACTTTATTTTTTGAAGTTTCTTAAACATTCGTGTAATCCAAATTACCAAATTTGGTGGCAATCCTCTCACTAGTTTTTGCTGCAGGATTTTGTTTACGGGGGAAGCTTAAATTTAACACACAGTAGATTGATTAGTTGATTCAGTATCATTGCTTTATAAAATAAAGTACGACATTGTGAAATAAAAAATTATATGTTATGCAAAATTTTGCAATGTTTCATATAACAGTGATAGAATTAGAATTTCAATATTAATTTTAATTCTATAATATGAGCATAAATATTTCAGTAATTATTTTGAAAAAATATTTGTTGAGTTGCGCATTCATAGGTAAATAAAAAATACACGAAATGTTCACCCCTTCTTACCAAAAAAGGATTATTTTAAATTTTGTTTCTCTATTTAAATTGATGTAGCTTAACAATACATAATAAATTTGAAATAAAATGTGCATTGCGTAATAAAACTGAACGAAAACAATAATAATAAAAAATCCGAAATAAGACCTTGTCCACGACTAACAAATTTATTTACTCATATTAATATCAAAATAAATTTCAGTTGGCATAATATATGCTTTAGTTTGCATTGTTTTATTCTGTACTTATTTACATAGGATCTTTTGTTTCTTTAACTTTGAAATTTTTAAGAATACTACGTAACACAAATATTGTAACTAATTATTACTTAAAATCATAAGTAACGTGTTTTTTTTAAAAAAAATCTTGTTTGCATACTGAAAAGAGAGAAAAATGGCTTTAAACATATTTCGATAAATATAAAACAACCAATGGAAGATCAAACAAATTCTAGTGTTAAATTAACGAAACAACCTGAACCTAACAATGCAGCATGAAGATCCTAAATATTGTGAAAAATTATATTATATTACCTTAATGCCGGGGTGGGCATTAAGTCAATCGCGATCTACCGGTGGACCTCCAAGATATTTTGGGGTGACCGTCTTCACTAAGACCTAATATAATCTTTCCTTCTTACGAAGGCTCAGAAATATTAAAAAAATTACAGAGGAAAAAAATCGAATCATAAATCTCGACAAATAGATAATGCTCTTTGCTATTTGGAGGTTATTTTGAGAAGAAAATCGTAAAATATTCTTGATTCCAGGTAGAAGTTCGCTAAATAGAGAAATTCGTAAGTTAGAGGCTCGTAAAATGAAGGTCCAACTGTATTGTATACCTTCTTTTAGCACACTACCCCTATGCCACTGGGTGGAACGCAACACCTTGAAAAAGTTAGAAGTAGCCCGTACTCTGGAAAAGTCTGCCCACCCCTGCCTTAATGTGTCATTTAGAACATAATTTCACTTCTCTGAATTATGCTGTTTCCTCAAAATGTAATAATAATGTGTTTCTAAATGTAGGTTTATTACTGTTTCACTTATCTTACACCAGGTGGCGTCATCCGTATTGAGAGACCTATGGCCAACGGAGGTGTTATGAACACGAGAGACGTCATCGCTCTGGAAAATAACGCCCCTGAACAAAACGAAGAGTGGAGAGATAACATGTTTCAGAGAATATATCAGAACAATAACGCACATTTAAATAACAGAAGATCAGTTTCCCTTGATAATATCATCAATGCCTGACGTGACGTATGCTCCTGTAAGCTTTGATAAGAATTGATGGAATTTCAATAAAGTTGTTCTTACGTTAAAATAATGTGGTATTTGGAAGTTTTCTGGGTGATTTCTCAGTTTTTATTATCATGATTATTATTCTTGTGTAATATAAATGTAATAAAATTTAAAAAAAACCAAGAAAAATAATTTTTTTAAAGCAATTCCTACTTTTTTGAGGTCAACACATTGCAAGCCGCACAAACGCATCTTGTTCTCTTCTCATATGCTTTAGTAGAGCACAAGCAGCAACGTTTATTTATTTATTTTTTTTTATAAAATTGGCACCAATATTAGTTAATCGTACGTTATCTGAAATATTTATTTTTCTTGTGTGCTTCTCTAGAACCTTACAGGTAGATCATTGCATTTACGACTTAAAAGTCCAGAAATCAATTGTCTTGTTAGCCGAAGTTCTAGCAACACAAACAATAGGCAGAGAAAAATAACTTCCTATCGATATTTAAAAACTAATGAAAGTGATGAGAAGTATGCCTCTATCGGCCTTATAAAGATTACCATGATTGAATTATGCATTGCAGCAGTTTTTAAACTTTCGAACGCCGCATCCCCCTTGTATGTATCAACCTGATACCGTGGATCCCCAAGAATTTGAGCACCCCTACACATCGAGCGATTTAAAAGTTCTTCAATAATCTTAAGACAGCCTCGGTTACGTATACAGACTTTTATTTAACACTTATTTTTTTCCTTTAAGAAAACAGTAAACATCTAATTAAAAAAACTTACGTTGTGGTAATGGTTATGCGTGTGTTTGCAAACAATAAAAAAACTTAACTAATGTTATTGATCGAAATACATATTCTGGTAGTTCTTGCATTGAGATACACTCTATAACAAAAAAAAAAAAAAAAAGAAAAGAAAAGTGACGCATCCCATGTGACGGGCTCACGTGTTTTTCATTAACATGTCCTTTTGGGTTCTTTGGGTCCAGAATAAATGGCAATTCTTTTCCAACCAACCCGAGAAATAAAACGTGAATGAAAAATGCAAATTAAGAAGCTTTTAAATAACAAAAGTTTAGAGTAAGCGGGGTAGCATTTGGGGAGTGTTATGATAGTCCATGTTGCAAATGTGAAGTGTATTCCGAGAAGTTAAATGACAGTCAAGAGAGGTTACCCGTGACAGAGAGCCTGTAGTCAAGGTAGATACTATTCTACGCCAGTGAAATGCAACTTCAGCAAGGATCAGATGGATTGCTGTTTCGTCGGACATTAAGGTAGGAGTTACCATTTTATTATTCAGATCTGTGTTTACACTGAAATTGAGCTTAGGCGAGTTAGTTATTGGTAGTGGTCCGGGTTACGTTATTTCGGTACTATATACTGTGTATTTCGCCACCGTATATAGATTCTCTCACATATCATATTATTACCAAATCTGCTCTATTGGTTTAATTTAAGATCTTAATAAAGTAATATTAAGATTATGGCAGCTTCTGGTTTTTCGTTTATTTGTTTTTTGTTATAGAGTGTAATTTAGTGATCTAGTCTAGGATGGCTCATCTTTTAATTTTTCCACGAGTCCTTTCAGAGTTTGTAAGAGAGGGAAATCTTAACATTAAACGGGAGACCTTCGCAGAACCCCTAGAAATGCATTGCGGACAACCAGGCGGCCTCGGATCACAGTTTAAAAACCACTGATCAATTGGCAATTTCTATTACCTATAATTTGTCCCTTAGCCCCAATAGGTATTAAGTAGACATAATTAAGTGAAGGGATTTTCATTGTATTTCAAAATCGGCACAATGTTTTAATACATTTGAAATGAGTTAAATGTTTTTGAATTCAATTATAATATGCCGATGAGATTGTATAAAAACATATACAAAGGACAACTGTAAAAAATAGCATCGTATGCCAATGATCAACTATGACATTCATTTTAATTGTAGTATAGCATTTTCCTTTCTTTTTTAAATTACTGGCTTAGCAGCTAGTTCAAACTGCAGTCTTCAACAAAATAAAGCCAAGAGAATTCAAGCTTCATTCTGAGAATTTGCACAAGCGCAACTGCGCTGCCTGAACTGCTCATGCCAGCAATTCTGATATGAATGTAAGAAGTTGTGAGAAATAAATAGACACCAGTCCGCTAAAAACTGTGTTGTGATTGAGTCCTGAATATTCGACGGAGTGAACCATAACATTGGTCCGGTAGAATCCGGCGAAAAACCGCGTGTAGTGATGAGATAAAATTGTGCCTGAAAACTGAGGGAAAACTGAGTTCCTATATAAAGTATTCTGTGTCCTGAGAGTTTAACTCAATTTATCAGTCGAAGTAAGAGTGATTTACTTGCTTCTTATTTTGATATCAAATTAATGTTATGTGTTAAAATGTCGACAGTTAAAAGTTTTAAAAAGGACGAGCTTTTTTTTGCCTGTCGCTGAGGAGCTGGTATTAGAATCCAAAAATTATATCCTCAGAATCCAAAAATTATAGTATTAAAAAATTTAATTAAGAGTAGTGAAATCTTTGAAACTAATAAGGAGTTTCTGCAAAGTGTAATTGATGGTGTTTTGGCGGAAAAGGCGGCTAATATTGAACAAGAAAAATTTAAACTAGAGTCTAAAAAGGCCAAGATTGAATTCGAAAAAATTAAATTAGTAAAGTTAGAGAAAGAGCTTGAGTTAAATTATGCTAGATGTAAATCGTCCCCTGCGCAAGAAAAAAGTGAACATTTCGAATCTGTCCCATCTGATATTAAAAACTTAATTAAAAGTATCAAAACTCTAACAATACCTGTCCCTTCTAATACAAAAGCCTATAATTTATTTTTTCAATCGCTAGAAAAAGCTTTTACAACAAAAAATGTGGAGGATAAATTTAAAGCAGAAATTTTATTGAATATGTTGGGCGAAAAGGTGGGAAATTAATGATTTATGTTAAACAAGAGGAACTGGGTGATCATGAAAAAATCAAGCAGTTAGTGCTAAAACAATTTCAACCAACACCTCGAGTATTGCTTAATCAGTTTCGAAGGCCCCAAAAACTACCGAATGAGAATTATGTTTAGTTTGCTTCTAGAATTGAAGCAATGTTTGATTATTATTGTAAATTAAGAAACGTTAATGAGTTAAATGAGTTATGCCAGTTAATTGTTGCCGATCAGATAAATAATTCTCTTGATCAAGAACTGACCAGTTAAATTAATTTAAAAATGTGCGAAAATTGGTACAAACCAGATAAGCTTGGTCGTGAATTGGATTTGTTTATGTCTTCCAAAGTTTCAAGTAGAAATGAGATAAATACGGGTTTCCCACAAAATAAATTCTTTAAGAGTGGCGTCGAAAGAAAAGGGTTAAAAGGTGTAACTTGTTTTTTTTGTCCGATGTCAATGAAACAAAATGTTCATATTGCTGTGAAAATTATGCTATTCTTTTTTGTGCAAAGTTTAAGGTAACTGGGACGAGAAACTGCTTTAACTTTTGCATTTTTTAATTTTACTTTTAAAAAATAGAGGGCTCTTTTCTGCATCCAGAGATGCATTATTTATGAAAATGCGATAAATAGAACGATAGAAAATTGAATTTAAAAATTGTAAGCAAATGTGATGTAAGTATGGTTAAGGTACACTTTCTTCAAAATCCACTTTACATGTAATATGTATTGTAAAAAACTAATTTTTCTATGCAAAGAATGTATTTTTTCTGTATTATATGTTCAAATTTATTGAAAATTCTACATTTTTCCTGTAAAAATTACGAAAAGTTTAAATAGTTACAAAATTAAAAAAAAACTGTTTTTGAAATTTTAATTATATTTAGTTTTAAATTAATAAATACTCAGTGTAGTTCTTAAATTATAAATTAATTGTATTTAGTACACAGTGGATCTTTAGGATTAAGTGCCCAGCTTGTAAAACAGACAGTTCGTTTTTCCTAACTGCTTATTGCACTTGAATACTCATGAATATCTTTATATGTTTATAACTATTGGTTTTACTTTAAAATAAATATTCATATGTTTGAGTAAAAATAAAGATTATTTTGTTAAAATTTTTAAAACCAGAGTTCCATTTAAATAAGACATCAAATAAATTTTTAAATTAATCAAAGACATTTTCTTTGTGTATTTATATAACAAGAAAATATGTATAAGGAATTCTGCAATATCCTGTAATCCTGATGTTCAAAGTAAAGTAAAAATACTAAAATTTATAGACATAAATGTTTAGTATTTTAAACGGAAGAAGGTGTCAATCGTTGACAACACGTGTTGATAAAGTAAAGAAAGAGTAATTAAAAAGACTTCTAAATAATCTAGAATTTTAAACTTAGAATTTACAAACTTAGAAATGATGCAAAATAATCCAATTAATTATGGTATGACTTTATATTACATTAAAAAATATTATTTTACAAATCATAGATGAAAATATCTTTAATTGCGATTTTCTCAAAATGCATTTTTTGTTCATTCCGGTACACTTTTCTCAAAATCTACTTTACCTATATTGCTGATATTTTGCATATTATAAGATCCACAATTTTTCAAAGAAGTGAATGAATTCGTTTTCAAATAAACATTCACTAATTTTAGATGTAGCACAATTTCTGCATAAAATTTAACAGAAATTTGAATCACTAAATTAAAATTTTTTTAACTTTTTATAAATTTAATTTTTAAAATTTCATTTCTTTCATTTTATAGATTGTTCTGTTCGCAAAAACTCTGCAAAATTTTATAGCTATATATGCAGTAGGTTTTATGCATAAGTGTACCTAAAGGTAAGAGCATGTTTCGAAAATAAAAAAAATAGTTGTTGTTTTTTGTTCCTACAGATTTAATTGTAAGTTGAAATGGAATTTTTTTACATTAACAGGTGCATATAAATGTACAGATAAGCTTTTAATTTAAGTAAGTGAGTACCTTTATAATTTGGTGAAAAAAAAGTTCATTTTTCCTTCTCGCAGACGTTCCAGTTACCTTAAACAACTTTCCGTAAATGATAGAATAGATATGGTTAAAAAACAGCGACTATGCTTTCTGTGTTTAAGAGTTGTTTGTACGGCATCGCATCGAGTGAGTGAGTGAGTGAAGATTAACGTCGCACTGTTCAGCTGCACGAGGGCTTTTGGCGACGGACCACGTAATTTTGAACCATGGTCAAGTGACGTGGACGACACCTGAGCTGGCACCCCCTCTCCTAACTACCACACCACACCAACGGGAGGACATTTCAGCTCTCGACAGATTTAGCGAGCATCGCTGCCCTACACGGCATCGCATCGAAGTGCAATACCAAACCTTGTAAATTATGCGCTAAGTAAACCTTGTAATTATGCGCTATGTAAAAATTGCGCGCATTTCCCAAAACAAAATACGAATTTTCAAACAAGCCATAGTAAGTCGAATGCTTTCCATCCATCAACCGAGTCAAGGTTAAATGCGGATGTGCGAGAATTTAACCCTGCTTTCCCCCTGAAGAGGTTTCGGAAAAAGATAGTAACGCCGTGTTTGCAATTAATCAAAAAAAGGGAAGCACTAGTGTGTTTTAGAGTTCCGTGAAGTGTTTTGTAAAAGATTCATACGGCCAGAAAAGGAAAATAAGAGGTCTGCTTGATGTCGGTTCTATGACAAATCTAATTACGAAAAAATTCGTGGAAAAATTAGGATTAAGAAAAGAAAAAGTAAATATTCTGGTCACGTGTTTAAATGACTCCTCTGTATATGTTAAAAATTGCGTAACTGCGGAAATCTCTAATTCCGATGGTAGTTATAAGAAGAGAATAAAAATGTTAGTTGTAGATAAAATTACTGATTTAACTCCAATTAAAAATCTAAATGTGAAAAAATTAATTCCTGAAAATATAAATTTAGCAGATGATTCCTTTTATGTGCCAGATCCCATTGATTGTTTATTGGGTGCAGAATTTTTTTTATGAATTATTGCCCAGTGGGCAAATTCGTTCTGAAAATTCCAATCTTATTTTTCAAAATACCGTGTTTGGGTTCGTGGATTCAAAGAGCAATCGTTTTGCAGATACTGAAGCACGGGTTCATTGTGGATTAGTTAAAGGAGATTTAAATCAGACTTTAAAAATGTTTTGGGAGTTAGAAAACGTTGAGGTAGAGAGAACTAAAAATGAAGAAACAATTTTTTGTGAGGATCACTTTCTAAAAACGCATTCTAGAGATGACAAGGGTCAGTATATGGTTAAAATGCCCCTTAAAAACGCACCAAATTGTTTAGGTGAGTCGAGGGACATCGCTCTAAAACGATTGAATGCGATGTGAACTAGATTAATCAGAGATCATCAATACCTTAAGTTGTATAGAGACTTTATACATGAGTATGACCAACTTGGTCACATGAAAGAGGTTGTCGCACAGAATGACAACTAGGAGATTGCCTATTATATGCCACACCATGGCATCCTTAGACCAGAAAAGAGCACAACGAAGCTGAGGGTAGTTTTTAATGCTACCAATCCTACAAGTAATGGGTTATCGTGGAATTTCATACAATACAATGGGGGACTGGTTCAAAATGACCTGTTTACAATTATGATTAGATTTAGAGAGCATCGTTATGCCTTTACGGCAGATGTGAAAATGATGTACCGAATGATATTCATTCATGAGAGCCAACAGCCGTTGCTTAGAATTTTATGGAAAGAAAGTCCAGTGGATCCAGTGAAAACCTTTGAGATGAAAACAGTCACATATGACACGGTGAGTGCACCCTTTTTAGCAACGAGAACTTTACTGTAGTTATCGAGAGATGAAGAGAAGAACTTTCCTTTGGCTGCACCTGTTCTTATAGAGAACTTTTTTATGGACGACGTTCTTTGCGGCGCTGCGTCTTTAATGGAAGCCAAGGCCCTGAAGAATCAACTTTCCGGCATTTTGAAAAAGGGAGGAATGAAATTGCACAAGTGGGGTAGTAGTCAACCGGAACTGGCTTCAAACATCATCGGAGACTATGAGTTCGAGAATCCAATTGAAACCAAGACGTTAGGAGTGTCCTGGAAGTCACAAGAGGATTGTTTTATTTTCAAAATCGCAGTGGAGTTAAAAGATTCCTACACCAAGAGACGTGTCCTTTCGACAATAGCTAGACTGTTTGATCCATTAGGACTATTAGGTCCAGTAGTCGCAAGAGCCAAGATCTTCATGCAAAGTCTTTGGAGTCTTAAAATCGACTGGATCGACGAGTTGCCTTCTGAGAGAGCCAAAGAGTAGCATAGTTTCCTTGAGGACTTCAACAGTGTATGCAGTATCTGCATTGATAGATGTATTGTGCATCCTTAAGCGACAAGGGTAGAACTTCCCGGTTTTGCTGATGCTTCAGAGAAATGTTACGGAGCAGTGATATATTGCCAGATGTCACAACAACAGTGAAGCTTGTAACAAGTAAAAGCAGAGTAGCACCTGTGAAGAGTGTCACAATGCCGCGACTCGAGCTGTGTGCCACCGTTCTTCTTTCAAAGCTGATGAAAAGAGTTGAGACTGCCTTAAAAATGAAAACACCCTCCGTGTACCTGTGGAGTGACTCGACAATTGTCTTGGCGAGGAGCCAGAAGGAGCCTAACTTGCTTAAAACTTTCGTGGCAAATCGAGTTGCTACAATCCAACACCTGACTAACGCAGAGAAGTGGCATCATGTTTCTTCGGAACAGAACCCAGCTGACCTTGTATCAAGAGGTCTCGACCCGTCCAGTTTTCACAACAACTCTTGGTGGTAGAATGGACCTACGTTTTTAGCGACGAAAGATTTTCCGGAAAGGATTATCCTTTCATCAGTGACTAATAGTGATGAATTTAACTGTGAATTTAAAAGTAACGCAAAACACACACTATGTGTGTGTGTGTTAATCTAAATATAACAAAGTCAACATTTTTTAATGACCTGTTAAATATAAGTAATTAGTACACTAAAATAATTCGAATGTTAAGTTTTATTTTTAGGTTCATAAAACAAATTTCCGAGGAGA
The DNA here is from genome assembly GCA_019973935.1 of Trichonephila clavipes. NCBI lineage: Eukaryota > Metazoa > Arthropoda > Arachnida > Araneae > Nephilidae > Trichonephila > Trichonephila clavipes. Next base: position 889,974 of record BMAU01000077.1, read on the forward strand.
AAAAAGGAAAGGACCTTTAGATGTCCAGGAAATCTAGCGAGTGGAAATCACCTTAATCAGGATTGTGCAACTACAGGAGTTCAAAAGGGATATAAAGCGTTTGAAAGAAAATAATAGTGTTTGCAGAAAATCTTATAAAAGATTTAAATCCCTTTTCAGAGCAGGATGGTGTTTTGAGAGTTGGTGGTAGACTTTGTATAATAGTGATTTGAACTTTGAATGCAAATTTCCTATAATATTACCTTGTAACCATAAATTAATGAATTTAATTGTAGAATATTTTCACTTAAAATACTTCCATCCTTACTATCCTCAAGTAAAACAGAGATTTTGGCCTCTTAGAGGATGTAATATATGTAGATAGTAGATAGGAAAATAGTACATGATTGTCTTGTATGTTTTAAAGTGAAACCTATAACTTGTGAACAAATAATGGGCAATTTGCCTAAAGAAAGAGTAAGGGAAAATTTTCCTTTTGATTGCAGTGGTATTGACTTTATTGGACCGTTTTGGATCAAGAGCAACAAACAGCGTAAAAGCAGTTTGTATAAGACATATGTTTCAATTTTTGTGTGTTTTGTCACTAAAGCTGTACATTTTGAATTAGTGTCGGATTTAACAACTCAAGCATTTATTGCCTCATTAAAGAGATTTATTGCTAGAAGAGGAAGACCCTCTCTAATATTTTCTGATAATGGTAAAACATTTATAGGAGCTAATGCCGAACTCAAGCGATTGTACAAGTTAGTGATAAATCCTGATCCTGAATTGGCTGATTTCTTAGTAGATGAAAATATAAATTGGAAATTTCTCCCTCTCAGAGCATCACATTTTGGCGGCTTATGGGAAGCTGGCGTAAAGTCGTTCAAATTCCATTGTAAACGTGAGGCAGGCAATTCTAGGTTTACTTATGAAGAGTTTCTATCCATTATGACTCAAATTGAGGGAATTTTGACTTCCCGTCCTCTCACCTCTTTGTCAACGGATATAGACGATTTGTCGGTTTTGACTCCGGCACACTTTTTAATTGGAAGACCAATTACTTCCATTAGTGTGAACCAAATATAATACATATAGAAACAAATAGATTAAACATATATCGGAGATTAACAAAAATTGTGCAGTCTATATGAAAAAGGTGGAGTAATAATTACTTAAGCAATCTTCAACAAAGATCTAAAAGGAAATTTGAAAAGGATAACGCTAGAGTGTGGGTGATTTAGTCCTTATTAAAGAGGATAACTTAGCAGTCAATAAATGGCTAATGGGCAGATTGATCGAGATATTTCCTGGAAAGGATAATAGAATTAGTGTTGTAACGATCAAGACTCAAGATGGTGTAGTCAAAAGACCTATTTCTAAAATTTGTATCTTGCTCCTGTGAGAATGAATTTCTTTCTTTTTTGTGTTACAAGATTGTACTTATTTTTAAGTTATTTTAGTTAACCTTTTAGTATTTTAGTTAACTTGTGTATTTTAGTGAATTCTTTCTGATTTATAATTATTTTAATAGTGTGTTATATTTTAATATAACAGTATTGTAAAAAGACATGTAACTTATTGAATGTTGTAATATTGCAATGCCGGGCGGAATGTTTGAGCAAGCGCAACTGTGCTGCCTGAACTGCGCATGCCCAGTAATTCTGAAATAAATATACACCATCCCACTAAAAACTGTGTTGTGATTGAGTCCTGAGTATTCGACGGAGTGAGCCATGACACAGAATGTTCACTGATATATATCAGTGGCGCACACAAGGGGGGGGTCTTGGGGGTCCGGACCCCCCCAAAACTCTTGATTTTTTTCCGATTGATTATAATTCTAAGTATATAGTACGTAAAATTTAATTAATTACTTGTTATTAATGATTAATTTTATAAATTAATGCTAATTATCTATTCAAAAATTAGTTTTTTTACTGTGTTTTGTTCCCGAAAACCGACAAAATCAAAAAGCGCATGATACAAGAATGATGAACTTTCGACCCCGGACTTCCCCTTGAAAAATTCCTGTTTGCGCTACTGATTAATATATATATATATATATTAGAGCTTATATCAGTTAACCCTTTCTTGTTTATTATTATGTAAAAACATTTTTAGTGATCATTAAATAAAGAAATTGGACTCGTGGCCCAGTCTTTATTTGCGTGACTCGTTTTCAAACCATCTTTTTTAGTGAAATTCAAGATTAAACCCTACGATTTGATCAAAACATCAGTAATCGGGATGTTGCGAGCTTTGACCAAGAGAAAGCCTTGCTTTATCAAAATTGCACTGTGCGATAGCTAAATCTATCTATCTATCTATCTATCTATCTATCTATCTATCTATATATATATATAGCAATAATAAATTAATTCATTTTCAGATGTAAAGGATAATTGTAATTTTTTAGGATAACATTGTACGAGTTTGGTTTAATAGGTTATTACAAGGCAACAATTACTGAAAACGAGATACTTAGCAAAATATAATACTGAGAGCACACAATTTCTGGTAAATTAAAACGGCGAAAATGATATATGAGCTGGTTTTCTGAGTTAATTTCAACACAATGCCACTTGAAGTTATTTAAAAAACTAACTGAATTTTAAATTGCCACAGCCTTTGTGGTCACCGTTGCCTAGTGGTCGTAGATTCGTAATCACTATATTCTAATTTCGAGTCTTAGTGCTCTGAAGACCCATCGTGGAAAAGGGCTAATGCGAGGATCAAAGTCCTAGTATTAATATGGTGTGAAGTTATGAGATTGGGGTGCCAGTTCAGACATCGTTTTTATCCTTTGAACGTGGTTTAAAATTTTAAGTTCTGTTGCTTAGACCGTAATTAGCCGAAAGGCGTATTAATTTAATAAATTATAGAATTTTGTTATTAGCTCGTATAAAATAAACTAAAAAATGTATAGATAACTTTAAGAAATAAAACAAACCAAAACATTTTTAAATAGAACTTAGAAAGCCCAATCCTATGTAGTAACTTTAAATTTCTTCAAAGATTGCTTAGAAATCTTGTGAATTTCATTATATAAAATAAATTTTTTTGAGAAACTTCATTTAATTCAAGAACTATATCGTAAACACAGAACTGAATGACTCTATATGTAAAAATTATACCTCTATGATACAAATATATATAGAAGAGAGAGAGAGAGAGAGTGCGAGGCAGAGAGAGTGCGAGGCAGAGAAAGTGTGAGGAAGAGAGTGCGAGGCAGAGAAGTGAGAGACAAGGAGTGAGAGAGACGGAGATAGAGAGATAGATAAAGGAAGAGACGGAGATAGAGAGATAGATAAAGGAAGAGACGGAGAGATAGATAGATAAAGGAAGAGACAGAGATAGATAAAGGAAAGAGAGAGAGAGAGAGAGAGAGAGAGAGAAAGGAATATTGCTAGATTTAAAAAGTATAACAGAGATAAAAGTTGATTTAGAGAATTATTTAAATATTTGAAAGAGAGAGAGGCGATTATGAATACATTCCTTAATATTTATCAACAAACCAAAGGATTTTAATTAAGTTTTTATTTGAACATTTAACTTTGCTTACAAAAAGATTTTTTTGTATACGAAAAAACAAGCTGAAATCCGGTTGCGGTGTTTAAAATTTTTTTAATGATGTATATTTATTTTCCCCATGTTTCGTTCTCATTATCTTTTAAGAAAAACAACAAATCAAAAGTACACAAGTCTTAATGCAGGACTTTGAAAAAAATAAACCCAATGAAATTTTGATATTTTTAATTTCAACATCCTTTGGATAAATGTGGTACAGTGACATTACTTTACCAAAGGCTTTTAAAAGGAAATATTTCTGAAACTGGAATAAAACTGATCTTCAAACTGGTTATTTGATTGCACGTAAAGTAGTGAACTGAGTAATAAAAAGTGCCAGGAAGACTTTGTAAAATTATCGTAATCTAAGAATTATATTTGATTCTCAATAATAACATAAAGCTATTCCATTCTGTATTCAAGTGATTTTTAAAAGACTATTTTATAAAAATATAAAAAAAAGAGTTTGTTTTATAAATGGATCACAAGGAGGTGAAAATGTCACAAAATCATCATTAAAAACTCAACAATTCTTGTAATAGAGTAAAAATGAATACAAACGACTGGACATATTTAAGAAACTTAACAATAATCCAGGAAAAGAACAATATGTATTACAATATTATATTATTTCTATTAAGCAAAGTTTTATATTCATATTCTTATAATTATTTTACATTATTTATATGCGTGTATCCGTTTTTAAAGTAATGTTTCGTAAAAATCGTCAGACTTTCTTAAATTTAGAAAGACCGACAATGTATGAGTAGAAGTATCGTCTGCAGATAAAATAATTAAATTTTTTATAATATTATTTGCGATGCTAATAACATGTATCAGGCAATGGAACTTTATTTCATTTATCGAGATTTTATTAATTCAGATGTAAACTTGGAATAGAAGATTGAGTTTTAGTTCGTTTTGTCTTGTGGTAGTTTTTGATCATATTAGAATTATGGTGAAACCAAAACAAAGGCAGATAATTTCAAGCACTTTTTAAACTTAATTTTGATTATAAGCAGTATATAAGGGCTTTTTTTGATGTCCATAATTCTTATGAATATCGAATTCATAATTGGAAAAGAGCAAGATTTCTTAATTTTGCACAGTTTAATTTAAATGGGTGTTTCAATAGGTTATTTAAAAGAAAACATATATTAAGTGAAATAATTGTATTAGTTCTATCTCTCTTACTTACCTATATCAATTACTTATTGTTAAGCTTTTATTTATTTTAAAAGATATTAAGTAGGGTACCCCTGTCCGCCTAATCAACTCCCTTTGTACAAATCAAAACTCTTCATACTCATTGCTCAAATCGTAAAACTGTTATTTACAGGTATTATGTAGTTTTATTTTTTCAATATATTTTAAGCAGGAGAAAAAAATAAATTTCAAGTCTTCATCTTCGCATTTTAATTTTCAATGCGGGGGTGGCGTTTCAATGGAATCTTGGCGAAATATTCGCGAAATAGCCAAGTTGGTATAATTTTTGGCGACCATGTTGGGGACTTGACGATCATGTGGATATTTCTAGATATTCCTGAAGAAATCTATGACATCATGATCTATGGTGTGAGCGGAGTTTTCGAGAAAGCGCTGGAAGGTATGTGTGTGTGTGTGTGTGTGGGGGGTGGAATAATTCTTGGCACTTCTCTTCAATTAAATTCAACTTTTTACAACCCATTTTTCTTACTATTCCTTATGTATAAATAAACTTATAACAGCATCACGAAAAACGTTTTTTTACGTATAGGGAGAAATAAACTGTTAAATAAAACAAGTAATATAATATAATTCTTTAAAGTCAATTCCTATACTTTGGTCAACATAAAAACAATTTATTTTGGTTATTATTTATTAAATAATTACAATTAATATACATATGCATATACATGTGACAGAATCCCAATATTAAAGGCAAATATAAAGCAATTTTCCATTTTCCTTTCTATATATGGTGTTGAACTATTGTTTTTCTTTGTTACTATTTATTCCTTAATTAAATAGAATTGATATTTGAAAAAGCTGTATTAACGTCAAGTATCATCCATTATAGGTTTAAAAAATGTACTTGAACTTGAGTGGATGAATAAAAAGTATTTTATTGACGATTGAAAATTTGAACAAGACTATATATGTAGGGAGAGTGTGAACTAATAGTAGGAATTGAATGAGACCCAAAAAAGAAGACTATATTGGAAGGATGTCTAGAGAATAATAAATCATTGTATTGAAAAAAAGTAATGAGAATTTATTATTAATTTGACCCAAACATATTTTTGAAAGCAGCGACTTTTTGCCCATTCCTAATTGTGAATATAGCACCATAACATTCCAGAAGAAATAAGACTCTACGAGTAAATTACATGAAATATATTTTTAAAGTTACGATTTATAAAGTAAAATATGTTTTTCAAGTTACAAAATTTAAATAACAAATTCTGAAATAAAATATTAATCCAATTTTTATGCATTTTCTATTAATATACAAAAAAATTAAGGTTTTTAAATAAAAAAAAATTTGATCATTCACTTTAAATGTAATTTACAAGCATGATAATAAAACAATTAACCTTAATATTTAACACTACAATCTTAGTTCTTAAGACAAATAGCTTGCTTCATAGTTGTAGCCATCTAAATTTTAAATATACTGCCTTGTTATACTCTTCTTGATAGTTTAGTTTTTTAAATTAGATTTATATCAGTCACACACACATACACACTATTTGGATCTCGAATGTTTAATTTATATAAAAGATATAGTTATATCCAGTTCTATTGGTAAAGACCAGTTTACTTGAAATAAATTTGAGATATTTAGATAAATATATAGTGAAATTTTATTTATTTTTTTTTATACTCAGTGCATAAAATTTCTCGGCTTATTTAAGAGCCTATTTTGTATTTCATATAAGCTTCTAGTATTTAAGCAAATATCTCTCCATTTAAGGTACCCGACTACGTTCGGAACCGCGATTTTGCAAAAGCATGTAAATGGACAATAAAGTGTTTTTTTTCCAGGTATAGAAGTCTAAGTTGGCATTACTTTCCAAGATGGTGACCGATTTAACAGCTGTCAAATTTTTTATTCTCAGTTCGGTTTGGCAATTCATCAAAACGATCATCAAGCAAGGCGTAGATTCGTCGAATGGGCCCAAAACGAGATTGCCGTTGTTCCCGATTTTCATAAGCGAATTTTGTTTAGAGATGAAGCGCACTTCTGGTTCAATGGCTACGTCAACAAACAAAACTGCCGCATTTGGAGTGAAGCTAATTCACAAGTGTATGTCGAAACACCGTTACATCCAGAAAAACTGACTGTTTAGTGCGCTTTATGGGCGGGTGGAATCCTTCTTCAAAAACGATGAAGGCCACAACGTTACAGTCAATGGTGATCGGTATAGAGCCATGATTACTAACTTTTTCATTCCTGAATTGAACAATCATGATGTCCAGGAGCTGTGGTTCCAACAAGACGGCGCAAAATGTCACACAGCTCGTGCCACAATCGATTTATTGAAAGACACGTTGGGTGACCGCCTAATTTCACGTTTTGGACCTGTGAATTGGCCTCCAAGATCTTGTGATTTAACCCCGCTAGACTATTTTCTGTGGGGCTATGTAACGTCATTGATCTATGCGGATAAGCCACAAACGCTTGCCCATTTGGAAGACAACATTCGCCGTGTTATTGCCGATATACGGCCACAAATGTTGGAAAAAGTCATCGAAAATTGGACGTCCAGATTGAACTACATCCGAGCCAGCCGTGGCAGTCCTATGCCAGAAATCATATTTAAAATGTAATGCCACAAGATTATCTTTCGAATAAAAAAAAATTCATGTCAATCGAATAATACATAGTTGTTTTATTGCAATTTAAAGTTCTATACCTCTAAGAAAACACCCTTTATTTATGATATTTAGTGTCAGTTAGATTAGAAAATGTATATAAAATTGTTTTAAAAATAGTATTGCAACAAAAAAATTATTTAAGTATAATATTTTGACAAAAAATGAACATAGAATGACCAATTTTAAAAATATTCTCCTTTTGTGAAAAATCCTTCTATTATAATAATATTTTGCCTGTACATAGCTCAGACCTCTGTACAGAGGCTCAACTGGAATTTTGAAATATATAACTAAGAAATGGGTTTATTCATGTTTTACGACAACAGAGGGGAGATATTTTAAGAAAAAGAGGCCGATAATTATTTCAATTGATTGTAACTCTGAAAATAATATGAATTTTTCAAAATTCATAGTTGAACCTCTGTACAGAGGTTTGAGCTACATACAGGCAAAATATTATTATAATAGAAGCATTTTTCACAAAAGGAGAACATTTTGAAAAAAGATTTTTCTAAGTTAATTTTTTGCCGAAATATTGTATTTAAATAATTTCTTTTCTCAAAATGTCCTTAAAACAATTTTATACATGTATTCCAATATAAGTGACACTAAATATCATGAAAATTATCCATTTATGCACTTTTTAAAATCACGGTTCCGAACGTAGTCGGATACTTTAAAGCATTCTTATACTGCAGTGTTTCTCAAAGTGTGGGGCACGCCGCCCTGGGGAGCGCGATGACCATACAAGGGGGGCTCGAGCGTATCGAAAATTTAAGGATTTTTTTTTAAAAAATAACCAGAAAGAGAAGTAAAACAAATTGCTTTCTTCCATAATAAAAAAAAATTACACACAACAACACTGACATAATTTATGTTTATTATCTGGCTTTTTTCCGTTATCAAATAGCTATCTTTAATCCCAAAACCAAATTAAAGAAAAAAAAAAACGTTTTGTTTTATTTGCTGTATTTCCTCAATGAGAGATTTTTTTATTACGTTTTAACATGAAATATTACTCGTTAAAACAAAAACGAAACCCAGACCCTGAGAAACATTCTAAGAAGATAAACAATTCACCACTGTAATTATTATTGAAATACTGTACATTAGTTGTAGAAAAAGAAAAGGAAGTCATGATTCACTTTTCAGCCAGGCTGCATAGTACGTTTGCTAATCATTTGATGACCTTCAATCTTATGGTATGGTTATTATGAATATTAGTTCCCTCCCATCTTTTATGCGTTTGCTTTTCGCTTAGGGAAATTGTAAATAATTGAGTTTTGCGATATTTGGAAAAGAATTGATTAGCTTAACATTTCTGTAGGATAATTGAAAAGTGTCTGATTTGCGTCCTTTATTATGGTCTTGTACTTTTGAATCATTTTAGTTCAGTTTTATTGGATTTTTTCTCAAATCATCAAAGAATTGAATAGTCCTTGAAAGAAGGTAAGTATACTTTCTATAAATTAAAACATTCACTAGAATTCCGATTTGTATCGTGTACAGTAAAAATAATTCTAAACAAATGATTGGGGTGACTGAGTCCCCCCGCACTACCATTAATGCTAGTATCGAGTACGCGCCTGCTCCCGGGTTAAAACATTTTGAAGTCTTCTCGCTTTAAATGTTAAAAAGTACCACAAGTATTCTTCATCGGAATTTTATATTCTTTTTCATAATTTAACATTAATTCTAAATGCTAATTGTGTGAGGTTTAAAATTACAGTTCTTTTAAACAGTTATTTAACAATTATAGCATTTATCTAAAACAAAAATCATTTTACATTTTTGTATACAATGTCGTGTGCACACAGTTTTACTCTCCTTACAGTTCAGCTATTATATCAAGAATAATGTTTTATTTTTTTAAAAAATGACCTCGTGCGAAGAGTCGGTGTTTCAGCCAGTATACGTTTGATGTATCAGTACTGAAGAAGGTATTTTATAAATAATTTCTTATTACTGAATTTGGCCGCGGTAGCCGAGTGGTATAGGTATCGGATCGTGGCTTGTCTTGTCACGAATTCGAGCCCAGTACCACTAAAGACCCGCCGTGTAGGGCAGCGATGCACTTTAAATCTGTTGAGAGTTGAAACATTTTCCCGTTGGTGTGGTGTGGTAGTTAGGAGAGAGGGGTACCAGCTCAGGTGTCGTCCACGTCACTTGACCATGGTTCAAAATTACGTGGTCTGTCGTCAAAAGCCCTCGTGCAGCTGAACAGTGCGACTTTAATATTCAATCAATCAATCTTATTACTAAATTAAGAACAAGTTTAATAATTATTAGGGACTTCCACGGGCTTATCTTGTAGAGGAAAGTTTTTCAAAGGAAGGTTTAATATCAGAAATTGACACTTAGAGTTATTTTTCTATATTTAGCTGAGATCTATATTTTGTCTTCAAGGCATCCACTGCAGAAAATCCGGTTTGAAAAATGTAGGATGTTGAAAATGGTAATAGTATACGAAGTGCTTTTGTTTTCAGTAAAGATAATTCCTCATCCACCTCTACCCCAAATTCAAAGAGCGATTTATTACTAAATTGCCTTTTAATTTTTCACTGGATGTGAAATCTATGAAGATTTCTTCTTCGGAAGTTGAGAGCCCTTCTGGAGTATCTTGAAATAGATCCCTAATCCACTCGTAACTTGCTACCAAGCTGTCCTCATCCAGAAAATACTTTTTAAAATTCTTTGCCAACATAGCTAAATGATTTTACATGTTTTAAAAACAACTTTCACGTGTTGTTCTACAGATTTGTAAGTTTTAACACATATCGAGCTGGGGCTTTTTTTCCATCATTTACTTCAGTAGTGGTAAATCCAAAGTTTAAGTATTTTTGAGAAGATCGCCTTGATTTAATTTTCGGAACAATGCTCGTTCGTCTGTGTACTTGTTGATTCTTTATTATGGTCGAATGTTTGCTTACGATTTAAAAATGTATGTATGATATTCTTTTAATCTACTGCCGTAAATACTTAATTACCGTGAATTACAATTAACGTGGAAATAAAAAAAAATGTACATTCAAGCTAGATGTTGTAACTATAGGAGTATCGAGTCGACCAAAACTGACTGGAATTGTACGAGGAAAAGCATTTTTACGTGTTGTGCGCAGACGTCCAATAGGTTGCCCAGACTCACGCAAACGTATCCTATAATGCCAGATGTGATGGATATGATAGAGAGCGACATTGACTAGACTATTTTTCTAATGACATTTGTACTTTGAGAATTGAATGCTGAATTAAATAAATCTTTAATTAAATACATCATTTTGCGGTCTGTTCCAATTTGAAAATTAGAGAAAGAAAAATAACATAATTCTAAGTAATATATATTTTAAGTAATTTTCTTCAAATATATATATTACTTAAAAGTTGCATATACACAAAATTTAATATACTTATCGTATTAATTTGTACGGTTTATAATTAAGATCGTATTGTAACTTTAGCGTCTCTCTCTCAAAGTGCATTTTTATTGCAGTAAATACACAGTCCAATCATATTAATGTGACCACTGTCAAAAGCCAGAATAACCATCTTTCGCAGAGGGGAAAATAGTCATTTAGGATCCTCAAGGTATTCACTAGGATGTTGAGCCATGCCGACTCTATTGCTGCACTAGATTACGCGCGTGAGAATCCATGGCGCGAACAACCCGATCGAGATGGTTCCATAGATTATTGATTGGGTTTAAGTCAGGTGAGTTTTCTGGACACGGAAGAACGATAAACTGATCCTGGTGCTCTTTGAACCACGCACGTACGCTGTCAGTTGTATGACACTCCGCAATGTCTTGCTTGTAGAGGCCACCATCCTGAGGAAAAACAATGCGCATAAAGGGGTAGACATGGTCTGAAAGGACAGATGCGTACTTCTATTGATCCATCGTGCTTTCCACAATGATGAATAAACACAGAAAATTTAAGGAAAACATTCCCCAGACCATAATGCTCCCGCCTCCAGCCTGAACCTTGCCAGCAATTGTTGCAGGGTGTTTGCTTTTAGAAGTTTCATGCCGTATTTGCCACCAACCATCCGTCCGATGGAGTATAAAGCGTGATTAATCAGAAAACTCTACCTGTCGCCTCTCATTGGATGCCCAGTTGCGGTACCTGTGTGAAAACTCCAGTCTTCGTTGCTGATGAACAGCAGTCAGCATAGGTGCATGAACCAGGCGCCTGCTTCGGAGAACCAGATGCAACAACGATCGCTGAACAGTAGTTTGGAAGCCACTGCTGGTAGCCCCTTGGTTCATCTGGTTGGTATGTTGCTTAACGGTAGCACGTCTAGTCTCCCGAACTCACCTCTGCAGCCGTCAGTCACCTCTATCACCTATGGCCCGTGGTACACCACATTTGCCACGTCACTGATTTTGGACGGTCCCATTTTGCCATGCACGGTATACTTTAACCACGGTGACACACGAACAGTCCACAAACTTAGCCGTTGAGGAAATGCTTCCAACCTTTTCCCGAATGCCAAAAATTATGCCGTTTTGGACTTCGAATAACTCTTTATATGTTTGCATTACGCCAACGACTGTAGTGTTTTCCGAAGCCCTCACACACCCTTTATATACGCTCAATAGCACTGCGATGCCAGCATCCTTCTGTGATTGGTTATTTAACGTCAAAGTCGAAAGTACGTGGTGGTCACATTAATGTGACTGGACTGTGTACATTATTGTTGTACAGGGGGGCGAGACAAAAATTATGATTGAAAATTGGGTCGCCAGTATTGAAAGTTTGAGAAACACTGCTTGTAATGTATGAGTGGTGCACAGAGTATTTTATGACTAATTAATTAATACTAAATTAAGAACAAGTTTAATAATTATTAGCTACTTCCATGGGCTTGTCTTACAGAGCAAAGTTTTTGAAAGGAGTTTTAAGATAAGAAATTGACCCTCTGAGTTCATTTTCTATATTTAGCTGATATCTATATTTTGACTTCTAAGCAACCACCGCATTTTGTAATATGTTCCAATTTAAAAATCAGAGAAAGGAAAAATAACTGAGTAATTATCCTATTACTTAACTTTTTTTTGCTCAAAAGTAACACATACAAAATTTAATACTTATGTCATGAATTTGTACGGTTTATAATAAATATTGTTGCTTTATCGTAAAAGTGCATTATTATTGCATTCATTAAATTATTATGTATAGGGGGGCGCGCGATAAAAATTGTGATTGAAAAGGGGGCTCCAGTATTGAAAGTTTGAGAGAAGCACTGTTATACTGTAATGTAACCGTTTGTTCTCTCCAATTTTTACTAACTTAGTTAATTGTTTGTTTCATATAGTCTTCTCAAGGAATGTTTTATTAACCCGGGAGCGGTCGCGCGGGGCACCAAGTTACCCCAAGTTAACGAAATATTTAATTCTGGGAAAGACGTTTGATACCAATGACCTCTCTCTCTCTCTCTCTTGTCAAAGTTTCCTTCTATACAACAGTCTTCACAAGGGAACTAAAATGTATTGGCAACTGTTTTTTTATTATATTAAGGTACTTGGGAAGACTGAGTTCCCCGTACGACCACTTTTGCTCCAAAATATTTTTTTAGGAACAGGCTACATTTTCCCCCTGTGAATGACTTATAACATGGTTAAATTTCTGTGTTGCACTACTAATTATGGTTTATAAATGTAAATGAACAGGATATAAAAAAAGCTTTTCAGATCTCCATTGAAAGAAGTTTAAACCTCGAAAAAAGAAACTTATCAAGCAAGGGAAGAACCTGATAAAATAATGGATATTAATCATCATAGCGAAAGTAAATTTGAGAAAAGCGATGAACATGAAACATTTCAGTCTATAGGAATATTTTCAAATTCTACTTAAAGAACTCAATCAAAAAAGATATGAAGCAGTAAGACACATTGCGCCCTGCCAAAAAGAAACGAGCAAACAAAAGTTAGCAAACTATTTGTTGATCATCTAAGGACAATAAAACAAAAAATAACTTGAAAAAAATATGACAGTTTTGCCTGCAAATATCATTCCTGTAATGTTAGGGAAAAGTGTCTGTGTGTGTGTGTGTGTGATTTATGTCCTTTTATTGAAGTTACGCACATTTGAAATATTTTAGTTCAGTTTGATTGGATTTTTTTCTCAAACTATCAAAGAAAAATAAAAAAGTGCTTAAAAGTTGGTAAGTATACTTTCTCTTAATTAAATTATTCACTGGAATTTTGTGATTTTTATTTTGTACAATAAAAATAGTTTTAAAAAAATTGATTGGGGTGACCCCGTCCCCCCGCTAGACTATTCACGTTAGTATCGAGTGCCTGCCGTGTCCCGGGTTAAGAAAATATTTCGTTGGCATTTTATCGAAAAATAATTTTCAAACAAATATAACTAATCTAGAAACTGGGTTATTTAAGTTCGTATCATTTACGAAAAAAAAAGTTGGTACAGTAGAGTCCCGAAAACTCGCCACTCGATAACCCGGCAGTTCGGATAACTCGGCCACACTCTTACAGTTCGGAAAATCCTCCTGTGCAGACTTCTTCAAGGTTCGATGCAGAAGTTATTGCTGTTATCACAGCCAATGAAAATATACCAGAAAATAATGAAGGCGTTTTCGTTGGGGACACTATACAAACTCCTAAAATATCACATAGGCCCCGTTTACATGGACGAAAATTGCCGGCAATATGCCGGAACGAATCCGCTTTGTACCTGTTTACACGACGACCCGGCAAAATGCCGGCTCGAAATGCAGGTCTATTTTTCGTACCCTCTTTCGACTAGGAACTTTGGGGGTAAAAAGGAGAGTGTTTTCTAATTCTCCCATGATGCATTGCGCCAGAGATTCATTTATTCAAGATGGCTGCTGTTTTAGATTGCGCGCGTTGGACAACTGAGGAAGTATTAGCCCTCATAAACATCTGGGGAGACCAAAGCACCCAGCAACAATTTGATGGAACTGTCCGAGATTCGGAAGTATACAAAAAAATATGTGAGGAATTGCGCAAGAACGGATATGCTCGGACAGTTCCACAAATTCGTTCGAAAATAAAGCAGCTTAAAAGGGACTATCGTTTCCAAAAGGACAAATTGAATCATTCTGGCTCTTCTGGAGCAGTAAAATTCAAATTCTTTTTGGAGTTGGATAAGATTCTTTCGTCCAAGGATTCCACGAGTCCAAGTGAAATCTTGGAAACTGACATTTCAGCATTGAATTTGAGCCGTAAGTAACTTCATACATTTCTATAGTTTAAAACTTACCTGATTAGAATAGCATTTTGAATGATAAAATGTACTGTTTTTCTACATGTATTGAGTATACCAGTTAATGAATATGAATTATTTCGTAAAATTGTTAATATTATATAAACTCTACTACTTTTACTAAAGCTGTAAATACAAAGTAAATATTTTCACATTTAAAAAAGGGTATAACTTTCATATATTTTTTAAGTACTAAGAAAGCCAAAATTGTTTTGAGTGATATAAGTATTTTAACTGCAATACAAAATATTTTCTTCATTAAAAATCTGATTTTACTTCGAAAAAAAATACCGGTATAATCCCGGCTTTCATCCGCATTTCGAAATTGCCGGTATTATGCCGGCTTCCATGTAAACGGGGCTATAGAGAATGACTAAAAGTTTCGAAACTGCCCTTCAGAATTTTGAACAACAAAGGGAAGGAAATTAACGTTCTTACGGCGTCTTCATGATGAAGCGCTAAAACGCAGAGTGCAGTTTGGAAAACAACAGAGCATTACTCATTTCTTTAAAAAGTAGCCAGTTTTTGCAAAATCGACTATTTAACTTTCATTATAGTCAATTTTATGTCTTCATAAAGTATTTTTCTGGGGTGTGTCTGATTAGGTAAAGTACTGTATACTAAAAGTATTCATCAATTTTCATTTTCATGTAGTAAATGTATGCTTTTACAAAGTATGTACTTTTCCTTTATTTAGGGGTACTTAGGCTGGTTTCTTCAGTTGTATTATAAAACAAACAATACATACAAGTGTAGTACAATATTTTCTGAGAGGAAACACTCTCGTACTTAAATATATATATTCTTTTTTAATCCCATTCCCGATAGCCCGGCATTTTCACCAACTCGGCCACTCTTCAGTCCACATTAGATAAAGGTTTTGGGACTCTACTGTATTAATGATACTTGATATCTTATCCTAAGAATAGCTGTTTTCTTAAAATTTTTTTGGAAATATAACGACGATTCTCATTTCGGTTATTTAATATCAACAATATCAACATATTTTTAATTCGGATTAGAGGAACTTACTATTTTTGGAAATTTGAAACAAAAGAAAAATTTTCGATTAAGTTATTTTGTTTCTTACTTATAAATATTTCAAAGCAGAAATAAATCATTGTTCTAAGCATTGTATTTTTCATGCCTCGTAGCTCTTATTTCATGATGTTATATGACCCTTCCACGAAAATTCTTAGTAATAAGTTAGTCTTACGGTATAACTTGGTGTTTATTTTGGAGGGAAAGAACATGAAGTTTGTGTTTGTTGAAAGAAATGAGGTTCTTTTTTTCTTCTTCCAGGAGACGAACGAAAAAGTTATTGGATATCTCCAAAAAATGTTTTTTTTAGATATAAAATTCCTGTTAAATTTGTTTTCATTCTAAAAGTCTTTTAGAATAAGGAAAGAAAAATATCAATTATAGCGTTTACAATGCCTTTAAAGATAAGAAATTTTACAAACGTTTGAAATATGAGGAAACGTGACTAACGATTATTTGTAGCTATTTTTGTTCGAAAAAGCCTTTATCTTTTTTTAAACTCCAGGTAGACTTCTTGTGTGCCGACAACGCTTACAAACGTAAGTCAATACTCAAGCAATAGTGGTAGGAAGTTTCAAGTAAAAGGATACAGGCACAAATGGGAATCAAAAGGGAAAAGAAACAAAAATGGATACAAATACAATAAAAAAAAGAACAAAATACAAAATGGGGAAGGTTAGGAAACATGATCATAATAAGATTTTCAAAATAAAAATACGAGGTAGGATTCAAAAGTTCCCGGATTGAGCACATAACGTGGAAAATTTGTACAGTAGAGTGACTACGATAACACACATTTCTGTACTATTGCATTTTTGTCCTTTTCCTAAAAAGTTTGCTTCAAATTACATGGTAGATGGCTCACCACGGCGTAGTATTTTGTAGGCGGATGCATTTAGTCGCCAGCGTTTGAAAGAAATCCCGTTAGTTGAGCAGATAGAGAAACATTTTGTGTTCGTTTCGGTGGGTCTTTAGAGGTACTAGGCTCGAAGTCATGACATGCCTGCCATGATCCGATATTTTGACCACAGGGCTACCGCAACCCGCATCTTCAGTGGCATCAGGACTAGAATACGTGACTTGACAACGCTGGTCACGAGTCCATGACCATTACCACAAGGCTGCCGCAGCTCAAATGTCTAGTGTAATACAATTGTATTGGGCAGCTAAGAGATGGCTGGACTATATTGCTAGTCAATTGATAATTGTGATAACAAATTATAGAGAAGCCATTAGAAAGAGTTTCAATTGGAGTCAGACCCAATTCGTATGTTTGCATCTGGAGAATAATTATCAGCTTATTTGCAAAACTGTATCGAAGAACAGCCATCTCGTTTGGAGAAATCAGTTAAATCCATTTAGAGTATTTACAATCGCACGATAAAGTTGATCTTCCCCTCACACTTTGGTAGCCACGGAAAACTAGTGGTTATATGGTTACGAGCTCGTGGCTAGCATGACACGCGCGCGAGTTCAAGCTCAAGTGACACTGAAGACCCGCCGTGTTGAGAAGGTGCCAGCTCAGACGTCGTCATCGTCATTCGACCGTGGCTCGAAATTTATGAGATCCTTCACAAATAGCTCTCGTGTTTCTTTACCGAAGACGTTAATAAATACTCTCTCGCCCCTCGTACGATGAGTTAGTGAATTGCTAATTATTTAGGTAATTAATTGGCCTTGTGAGTTGTGATCCTTTTTTATGCATTGTTTGATCTTGTGACGGGGCTTTACGGGATTTTCTTTAAATCCTCTTGGGGAATCTTTGGGACCAGCAATTGAGTTATTTCACAGCCATCCCTTTGAAGAAAAAACCTTGATATGCAGATTAGCTAGTATATATATAGTGGAAGTTTAGTAATCGTAGGAGAAGAGGAAAAGAAGCTCAGTTTCGGAATTTAGACGCGTGATTATAGGACGGGCTTTAGCTATTAAAATAAATTAAGAAAGTTAGGATTCTTAAGATAATTTTGAGTAAAGTTAAGCTATTAGAGTAGAGAGAGGATTTCATGCGCTTATTCACGTAGGCTTTTGAGCTATCGTTATATCACTCTAGATTTTCCCTCTATAGTTGGCTTGTCTTAGATTATTATATTTGGTAATAAAAAAGTGGACTTATTATGGCTATAGTTTGGGTCATCAATCTTTACCCCCTACTGATTTAGGTCGAGTAGATGAAGAGATGGCATTCCCTGGCGGAAGGCCATTACAATCTTTACTACTCCTATTTTCAAGTCGGGTTGAATCACGATCTTAGGAGCACATAACCCTTGGAATCTGCTAATCAGGTTTTAGGGCCATCTGTACAGACTGGATTTCATTCCTACTAACAGGTTATAACTCGGCTTTACTCTCACGCGTTTTTCAACACTAACGCCTAAAATATATCACATATAAAATATACAAATAATGAGCATATTTCTTATTTAAAGTAACCAAATAAATACTGTCCCATCAACATAAACTTTTCGATTCTAATTTTAAAGTGGAAATTCAATATTTCTTTTAACTATATTTTAAGTTTGTGCACACTCTTTTTATTCTTCATTAGGAAATTTTCTTTTATAATTGCAATGTAGTATAAAATCCCAAATTATTTTGTCTTTCTCTATCTACATATTTTAGCAAGCCTATAATAGCATCTCTGCATTTAAGATCTAGAATCAATAAAAGTACTTTAATTGAAAGACGATGTCTTATTACAATGAAAAAAAATGGACGTTTTCTGTATAAAAAAATGATTTTTGAAGTGATAACTTCTTTAGGCGCGTTTTGCTGGAGAGTGAACTTGAATAATGCGTTTTAAGAAGTAAAGCATTATTACGCTCGTAACAATGGATAGGACAACAATGTAAATTCCTTCAACAGAACAGACTAACAATGACAAAATTTGGCATCGAAAATCGGTTTTCAGCCAAACTGGAATTTCATGACGTTGCTCTACTGACTGTATTAATTAACTTTGTTTTAAAAAAAGTAATATAAAAAAATGTTTTTTAGTCGATTCCTACTTAGACCAACAAAGAAAATTTTTATTTTAGCTACTTTTTATTAAATAGTTACAATTAATATATACATACGACAGAATCACAACATTAAGTGGTAATTTATTTTTATTAATTATCAGTAAAGTATCGAATTGTTATCCAAAACAATCGTGTATATAAAATTTCAGTTCAACTGAATGCTTTAAAACATGAGAAAATAAATCTTTGAAAGTTTAGACACAAGACGCCAAAAAAGATGCCAAAGTGGCTGAAATTGTAATTCTTTGAATAATTAGTTTTAATCAATTAATTTTTATCTCAATTATGATTAAATTACTGTATTGTCATCCAAAATAATCATGTATATAAAATTTCAGCTCAATTTAGCGCTTTAAAATGTATTATTAATGATTGAAAATTCCACCAAAATAAATAAATTTTATAGAGAGTGTGAATTAATAGTAGGAATTGAATAAATGCTTTTAACATGTGATTAACATGAAATATATTTTTATAATCCCTATCTATAACGTTTTATATTTTTTACAAATTTCTATGGATTTTCTTGGATTTAACTTCCAAAAAAAACTAAGAGGCTGTGGTAGCCCAGTGGTTAAGGTATCGGACCATGGCAGGCATGTCATGAGTTCGGGCCCAGTACCACTAAAGACCCGCCGTGAAGGGCAGCGATGCACGTTATATCTGTCGAGAGCTGAAACGTCCTCCCGTAGGTGTGGTAGTTAGGAGAGGGGGTTCCAGCTCAGGTGTTGTCCACGTCACTTGACAATGGTTCAAAATTACGTGTTCCGTCGCCAAAAGCCCTCGTGTAGCTGAACAGAGTGCAACGTTAAAATTCAATCAATCAATCAAACCAAAAAAACTATTTTTTAAGTAGATTGGTACATTGTATATCTTTCTCAACGCGGCTAAGTTTTACTGATATATTTTATGGAATATTACTTATTAATTATTTTATGAAATTTACTGGAATATTTTCAAACTTCTTTAAAAAATTTATAGAAAATCGTAATTTTGAAAACTTTCTATTTTTCTGCTTTTTTGCGCATAGAATATTTTTAAAAAAGGCACTTTTCTCTTTCAAGGAGCCATAAAAATGAAACGAAAAAAATTGCATAGATGAAACGGATCCCTTTGCCACACCAAATCTGTCAATTTCTGTTACGTAGGAGGGATCAAAGTGAGCTCCACATACTCGGCAGATGAAGACCCGTCGAGAATCATTCTTTCCGGTGAATCTCGACTCTTCACTGAAAAGAACACGAATCCATTCTTGTGATGTCCACGACTGAAGTTTTCGGCTTCAGAATAACCGGTCTCTTCTATTGGATGCAGTCAAAGGGACACACATGACTGGACGCCGAGTGTAAAGTCCAGTCTTTGCTAGACGTCTGTAGACTGCTTGTCTGGAAATTCTTCCTCCAGACACAGCAAGCAAGACACAGACGAGCAAGCTGAGGAGCTGTTGTCTGCCTATGTCATCGTGCGCTTAATGACATGTAGCGATCTTGAGTAGGTCTCGTTGCTCTTTGGCCGCCTTAGTCGACCTTTTAGGTGACAGTACCACTTGCTCAAAATTGATTCCGCTGCCGGGAGACTACTTTCAGTGCCACTTGTAACTACCTTCATGCCTGCCAGTGGCTATCTATCTCAAGGAATCATCTACCTGATTATGAGAAATCATTCTTACTGCAAACATGCTA
Source organism: Trichonephila clavipes (assembly GCA_019973935.1). Lineage (NCBI taxonomy): Eukaryota > Metazoa > Arthropoda > Arachnida > Araneae > Nephilidae > Trichonephila > Trichonephila clavipes. The sequence goes on from BMAU01000077.1 coordinate 910,374, forward strand.
ACTTGTTTGTTTTAATGCAATATTCACAAAACTGCAGGTAAAAATTTCAGATGATTAAATGGTTTCAATCCAGTAGTTCTGCAAAAGCTAACGATAAGCAACTTTCCTAAGAGGATGATTGATATTTTACCTTTTGTACTACCCATAATCCAAACTATAAAATACAAATTCTATAAATTTTACTGGTAGCAAAATTAAGAATTATGTTAAAAACCCTTTTTGCGAGCTTAATTTTGGAGGAGTGTAGCAGTAAATATGTGACGAATCTGTACAGAACCTTTTCACTAATATTCTGAGGCGTCTGTTTGGGGATTATAAATTCGCGTATATTTCCAATCAACTCCAAAAAGTGAACGGGATATGCAAAGTAGATAGGGTATTTAAGTAGAGTGTTGTAAGCTAGCAAGTATGAAGGCTATTGAGCCAGCCTCAAATTTAGAGGATTCCATTGGATTAAGTTAGTGAAGCCTTATTGCTGTTACTCTACGAAAGAATCTGGAGAGCTGATATACCAGGTGGTAAATATAATTTATTTACGCTTAAAATAAGCGTTAGTTTAATAAAATTAGTTAAAGTTAATGAAAGCTAGTAATTCGAGTTACGTGTATTTCTCGGACCTCCTATTTCGGTAGACCTTATTTGATCTTGCCCGTAATTATTAATTAATTTCATAATTCGTAATTTAATTTAATATTAAAGGAAAATCCCTTTTGTTTGACGTAACATAGAAATATTTTATGTTATTAGAGTTTTTGATATTTGAAGTGATATAATAAATATAAGTTATTACTATACAAAATGGCTCTTAGTGATTCTTTGCCTTAAATTAATCTTGGTGTCAGGGTGGAACCCAGGGTGGGTATCCGCACAAATATACATAGGAGTTTGAAGTCTCAGTAGGAAATGAATCATTTTAAAACGAAAAGTACAGATGAATGGTTTGTTTATCGTTAATTTTATAGAGTCGTAAGTTACGAGAAAAAGGCAAAATTAAATAAACAAATGGTACGTAACAAGGATTCTTTATAACTAGACGCTCAAGATAGATTCAATATATGTTAAAGGGGGTGACATTTTACACATTTTCATAAAGATCTATTTTGTTCAACTATTGTTGATACTTCTAATTTTACTGACGTAAATATTTAATTTGTCGTAGCTGAAATGAGCTCTGCCTTGCAATTTAGAAAAACTAAAAAAACATACCACAAACAATCATTTTCTTTTAGTTTTTTTGGTGTTATTTCCCTTTCTTATATGTACATACGTTTTTACTTTTATTCGTTTTTAATGAAAAGCATGTGACCAAGGAAGTCAATTTATATATGATTATAAGTTTTACTTTTATCAAGGTTACTTAATAAAAACTGGCCGAAAGAAAACAATTTTACCAATAGAAAATAAAACAGGACAGATTTAGAAAAATAACCATACACCAATTACCGCACAATACTCCATAAATTATTACAAAAGTATTAAGTAAAAATAAACACATCCCAATACGAAAGATAATTGCCTAGATGATAGAAAAATTATGTTTACATATATTTCTCTGCAACGTGAAACATATATTCCATGAGAGTAACAAAGAAATTTCTCTTAATTAGTATTTTTTACTTTGAAATTAGTTTGACTTATTTTATTCTACATTGGAAACCGGTAAGATAGTATACAATCATTAATGTCATTAAAATGCATTCAATTTGTTTATTACAATAAAAATGCTTTTTAATACAAGATAATGAAATATTCATCGTTATTTCCTCTTAACCTCTTCCAATTTTCAAACTTTAATGATTCTAACTCATACTTTGAAAACAAAATATATATCCTTAATTAGAGTAACTTAAAAAATTCTCATATTTTCATTAATATGCAGGGCACTTAATTAAAGATTCTTCGCTTAAGAACGAAAATAGCCACACACAAAAAATGTTACTTAAGTTTGCCGTTTAAATTGATAAAAGCTTTTATATACTTCCTTTTTTGAATGAAACTGTATGAGAAAAGCAAAGAACTTACGCACACATACACAATCTTCGATTTTAATGCTTCTTCAATTTCCTCAAAACGATACCGATTACTTGCAATGGAATCAAACGATTTAATCTGAGTGATCAACTTTTTTTTTCTAGATTAGCTGTTTTTAAACCCTTATTTCTTCGAGAATGTTCTATTAGGTGATATTATTTATTCACATTTTCTTATAACTCGAGAAGGTTCCAGAAAGTATGAGTAACTTCTAATCGGGAATTTCTGGACATATTTTTTTTTCTGTATTTTATACTATAGATCCTCGAAATATATTAATTTCCTGTGGATTATCTAAAAGTTCTTTTGGATCCAGTTTGGAAAACGTTGCTCTAGAATAATTCGAGAGATAACAAGTCGGAACTTGAAATGGCACCTTACTCTCTACATTCACATTACATTTATGAGGTTGTCAGATGACGAGGTCACCACTACACTAGCACCTTACTCTTCACACTCGCATTACACCTATGTGAAGTCTTTGAACCCTGATATATAGCTTTGAAAAAAAATTACACGTTTTTTTCTAAAATTAATTTCATTTTAATCATTTTTATTTCTTTATCTTCCACCGAGCACTCTTTTGTGTTGCTTTAATATTGCGTTAGTTTTTAATTTGGATATTCCTCCTGTTCCCGACTCTCTAGTGGTCATAAGAACACGTAAAAATTCTTTTAGTTCTTTAATTTGATTTCATATTTTCGGTTTTTAAAAACAGAGATATTCGAATCAGTAGTGTGCACAGACCTTTTTTACGGAGGGGGGATTTTATTCTAAAAATACACACACACGTAGATAAAAGTACAGAGACGTAATCTCTATCGTAAGAGAATTACAAATATCTTAGGTTATCAGGAGAGGGAGGATTTTAACTCTCGAACCCCACCCTTGTGTACGCCATTGCTCCGAATTATTATTAATGAGTGAGTGAGTGAACATTAATGTCACACCACTCAGCTTCACGAGGGTTTTTGGTGATGGACCTCGTAATTTTGAACTGCAGTCACGCGACGAGGACGACACCCGAGCTCGCACCCCTCTCCTAGCTTCCACACCACACCAACAGGAGAACTGAGCCTCGACACATTGGTCATGCAACGTTCCCCTATACGGTGGGTCTTCAACGGTTCCAGACTCGAACTCATGACACGCAGGCCACGAATCCGTTAACTTGACTACTAGGCTACCGCGGCCCTCCGAATTTTTATTATTAGACCTTTTCTTTAACGTCTAAAATTTCTAGTTCTAAAGTACCGATTTCAATCACGCTTACAGTTAAAAAATAATATGTTATGAATTTTTCTCGTTTTATTTATACCTTAATTCAGAGAAGTTACACGCAGAAAAATTCAGAAAAGATAATTTAAATTTTACTACGGATGTGAAAATCTTAATGAAAATAGCCAGAATTCTGAGAAAATTTAATTGTTTTGAGAAAATGAAAACTCTCATTGTGAAACTAAATCAAATGAAAATTTTAAAATAATTCTGTTTGTTGGGGAAGTGGTCCCTATGTGTTTGTCTCAGGAAACCATACGAGGATGTTGACACAACTCTTTTATTTTCACACTCGGTTGCTCGGGGAGTATGTCGGAACGCTTACGATGGGCATCGTAATTCCGCGCTCTCGCTCGTCTGATCTCCCACACACACTCTGAAAACTCTTAACTGTGTATGATTTAATGGGACATGGAACGCGAAGCGTTCCTCCGTCCCGGAACAAGAAAAGTGAATGTTGCCTGTGGTAGTGAAAAAACTTTGATGGGAAGCAAGCAGCGACCTGATTGGCTAGTTGGAGTGACGTAGTAGGTGACGTGGTGGTAGTACGTAGGAGGGGGGTTGACGTGAGAGTCTGATGAGGAAACCAAGATTGATTGCTGTGACCTGGACGAGGAAAGCAAGCACTATGATTGGTCGGTGGAACTGAGTGAGTTACCTCTCGGTTGGCTGTACCATGATAGTAAGAAATTAAAAACTTAAGAGGTGCCTGATGGGGTTGCAGCATTGAAAATTAAAGTAATGAATAAATGATAAAATTAAAAGAGAAATTAAATATAAAAATAAAAATTTACTGGGTCATTCATCAACAGATGAATGAGGATGCAGAGAAATTAAGGTGGATTGTAAGAGTCTAGAAGAATTCTCCTAGGTCTCTTATGGTCGTCCTGAGGCGTGTAGTTCTCAAGATTCATTAGATTAGTATTATTGATATTATGAAGGTTAGCAAAGAATTTCTTTGCTAATATTTGAATGTAATTTTTAAAAGGGTGAAGTTTAAGAGCTTTATAAATGTTTGAGTTCCTGGTATATCTATGAGCCTTAGTGATAGTACGAATTATTGAGTTTTGAGCTACTTCTAAAATTTTAATATTAGTCTTTGCTGCATACCCCCAAACAGGACAGCCATAACTAATTATTGGTCGCAAAACGGCAGTGTAAAGAAGCACTTTATTATACATATCCATTTCGGAATTCCGGCAAATTAGGGGGTAAATTAATCTTAGTGCGTGCCGGAATTTGTCACGCGCGTGTAAGATGTGATGTTTCCAAGTGAGATTCTTGTCAAGTATTAATCCAAGATATTTAGTGGACTGAGACCATTGCAGTGGTGTGGAGTACAGTGTTGGTGGTTTGACTGGTTTAATTCTTTTAGTGAATAGTACGGCTACAGTTTTTTCTACGTTAATTTTTATTTTCCACTGATTGAAGTAATTTTCTAGCAGAGCCAGGTGCTTATTGAGGGCAAGAGTAACTGTTTTGTGGTTTTTGTAAGTAGCAAGAATTGCGGTATCGTCCGCGTACAGGTTTAGCATGGTTTGTGGGTGTGATGGAATGTCGTTTAGATATATGTTGAACAGTACGGGCCCCAGAAGGGAACCCTGTGTGACTCCTATGTTGACGCGGTGTGGAAGTGAGAAGGTGTTGTTAACTCTGACTTTGTAAGTTCTGTTAACAAGGTAGGAATTAATTATGTGGATGAGGGGAGCAGGGAAATTATTAGTAATTAGTTTGTAAACGAGTCCACTGATCCAGACCCGGTCGAAAGCCTTTTGGATGTCCAGAAAGACAGCTCCAGTGGATCTGCCTCTCTGGAAGCCAGCCGAGATTTGTTCCGTAAGCCTGAGCAGTGGGTGGTAGGTAGATAATTGTTTAGTAAATCCGTATTGGTTAGGGTTTAGGAAGTTGTTTCGCTTAATATACTTAATCACCGCCGCGCGGCGCCCACTGCGCATGCTAGAACACTTGTTAATGAGACTATTTTTAGCTTCTCTTTCTTGGAAGCTATGTTGCCACTTCCTTACCTGGAATTCGGCAATTCAAAAGCAATAATTTTATTTTCTATAACCACCTTTCTTCCTTTTTGTTGAAGAAAAGCTTGATTACAATTTGTATTGAAACAAAATATTTCGGTAGATGAAGAAAAAGGGAAAGAATTGTTACAAAATATAGTTTAAATATATGTGTAACCTAAAAACCTTCCTCAACAACTTAATCTTGAAATACAGATAATAAAACAGTTAAAATGTAACTTTTAATCAATGCTTCTTGCTAGTACAATATGCTACATAGTATAATTATACTTATAAAAAAGATTTTTACTATCTGTAAGCATATTCACATTGGCTAGTTTATTTTCAAACATAGTGGGGATATTTTCAGCTTTATCAAATCGCACTTTTCGATTTATTAATTATTAATTTTGATTTTGCTTAGAGAAATAATGTTTATTCAAGCGGTTTTTTCTTTAACGTACTGGAAGAGCATGTAATCAAACTTTCCTTATAAATTAAAATGGTCCTTGCTAAGACAAGCGAGCTAATGAGTGATTCAGCTAGTGTTTATTAACTTAAGGCTGTTTTCGGTTAATGTTAAAGAATATGACCCGAATTTGGAACATATATTTCTCATTTTAAACCGAGTTAATTAATTTTTTTGTATAAAATGTGTTTCTCATTTTTTATCCTATACCGTAATGTTAAATGGGCTTTGCCTTCATGTATTAAAACAAAAAAAGAAAGTATTCACGGAATATTTTGAAATTTTTAAAAACACTGTATTATTAATAGAGGTACGAGTTATAATATTGCAAATTTCCAAGGAAATTGGGTCATTTTTCTGTCTGAAAATGTATTTCGCGTTTAGTTAGAACTCTCGTACTTTTCCCGAAAAGACAGCCTTAACATTACAACGTTGCCATTGTCGACGGACGTCCTAATTTTGAAACATGGTGAAGTGATGATGACACCTAAGCTAGAACTCCTTCTACAAACTTTTACACCACGTTAACGTGATGGATTTAAGCTTTGACAGAATTAATGGGCTTCAGCCTCTCTACACAGCGGGTCTCAAGTGGCACAAGAGCTCGAACCTTTTTGACTCGACAACTCTGGCCGTGATTTCGTGACCATGACCACTCTGCTATCATGCACACAACGGGCGAGAAAATTGCCACCAAGTTTGGTATATAGACTATACATGAAATGAACAGAAATTTCAAAAATAAAATTCAGAAATGTTCATTCAATTGTGAGTTTCCTTCCTTCCTCAATGGTTCAACAGCCCATGGTAGGTCTTCTCAAGAAGCCTTTTCCAGGCCAGCATTCTTCCCGCCAGAGTTTTCGCATTTTAGGTTTTCAAAAAACTAGGAGATCTTTTTCTAAGCCACCAATCCATCTTAAATTTGGCCCTTTTCACCGTGTGCCAATTGGTTAGGAAATGAAGACTTTTTTAGTGATGCGGTTGTCCATTCTGACAACGTGACCAATCTATTTGATTCGTTGTATTTTGATGAAGTTAACATTGTCAGATTCTTTATGAGTGGTAGAGCTCGAAATTTGATCTTCTTCGCCACGTTCCATTTTCCTGAATTACTCTAAAAATAAATCTTAAAATATTCCTTTTGTAGATACTTATGTTCTCCTCTGTTCGAGACATAGACCAAGTTTCACATGCATAAGTTAATACTGATTTTAAAAGACTTTTATACAATAGAACCTTAGTTTTTCTTTTGATTAAGAATTCGATTTCATACATTTTCGTATTCTATTAAGACAGCTATTAGCTATAGTAATTCTCTTGTGGATTTCAGTAGTACAATCGTTTCTGTTGTTTATTTACGAACCTAAATAAGTGAAACTGTCAACAACTTCAAAATTATATAAGTTCAAAACAAGTATTTCGTCTTAATTATTAGTGACTTTCAGATTCCGCTCACGCCGAGAGCTCAGAGATACGCAGCTCGTTACTCCAGTGCTTCTCAAACTTTCAATACTGGCGCCCCCTTTTCGATCACAATTTTTTCACGCCCCTTATACATTAATAATGTACTGAATGCAATAATTATGCACTTTGGCGCTAAAGCTACAATAGGCGACCTTAATTATAAACCATACAAATTAGTAACATAAGTATTAAATTTTGTATACTACTTTTAAGAAAAATAAATAAATAAATAAAATAATGGGATAATTATTATATTATTTTTCCTTTCTCTAATTTTAAAGTTGAACATATTACAAAATGCGGTAGCTGCTTAGAAGACAAAATATAGATATCTGCTAAATATAGAAAAAGAACTCAGAGGATCAATTTCTAATCATAAGCATTCCTTATAAAAACTTTGTTTTCCAAGACAAGCTCATGGACGTCATTAATACTTATTAAACTTGTTCTTAATTTAGTATTAATTAATTAGTTATAAAATATTCTGTGCAGCACTGATAAATTAAAAGTATACCGGCTGAAGTGCCCGCTCTTTGCACGAGTTCACATTTATAAGAAAATAAAACATTATTGATATAATAGCTGAATTGTAAGGGAAGCAAAGCCAAGTGCTCGACAATGTTTACAAAAATGTAAAATGATTTTTTTAAAATGGTTGCTCAAATTATAATTAGTTTTAAGCGAATTGTAGTTTTAAGCCTCACAGAATTAGCATTTATAATTGATGTTAAACAGTAGCGCACACAGGAATTTTTCAAGGGGGGTGGTCCGGGGTCGAAAGTTCACCAATCTTGTATCAGGTTCCTTCTGATTTTGTCGATTTCGGGAACAAAACACAGTAAAAAACGAATTCTTGAATAAATAATTAGCATTAATTAATAAAATTAATCATTAATAACAAATACTTAATTAAATTTTGCGTACTATAAACTTAAAATTATAATCAATTGGAAAAAATCAAGGGCTTTGGGGGGGTTCGGACCCCACCCCCCCGTGTGTGCGCCACTGATGTTAAATAATGATCAATAATATAAAATATTGATGAAGAATAATTGTATTATTTTTAATATTTAAAGCGAAAAGACTTCAACATGTTTTAACCCGGGAGCAGGCGCGCACTCGATGCGGTCGGGGTTATTGAGTCACCCCAATCCTTTTTTTTTATAATTATTTTATTGTAAACGATACAAATCATGATTCCAGTGAATAATTTAATTAAGAGAAAGTTTACTTACCTACTTTCAATGACTTTTCAATTTTTCTTTGGTAATAAATAAACAGTTTTGCCAGAATTAACGATTTCGTAATCTCTGTGGCCCGCGCGACCCCTTCCGGGTAAAAAGTATATTAATTATGATAATATGTATGTTACTGCTAAAAAAATTGTGTGAAACGTTTTTCGTTATGCTTTATATGTTAAGAATATTTATAAGAATATGTCTTGGCCAAGTAATCCTTCATATGCTTGTGTGTGTGTGCTCTCCGTGGTTTTCCAAATATCATAAAACTCTTTTGCATGGAAAAAAGCGCAACAGAGAACACATAAGAGAGAGGTCATAACTAACTGTACCAATAACTTAGAAGGTCAAACAGATTACAGCTATAATGTGCAGTATTTCAAAAATAATGACAGTGATGAATTTTTTTATGTTCCTAATTTTTTTCGATTCTGGGTCTGGGATCTGTTTTTTCTCTGAAAGAGTAGTATGTTAGGTTAGCGTAATAAAAAAATCTCTCATCATGGGCTTACAGCAAATCAAATAAAAAAATTTTTATTTGGTTATAGGATCAAAGATAGCTAATTAGGTATTGAAGAAGTTTTTATTTTTGCTGACTTAATATCGCGCGCGTGCGACTATAAATTATATCAGAGTAAAAGTGTATTTTTTATTATGTCTGAAAGTATTTTGTTTTAATTCATTCCAGTAAACTAATTATTTTTTAAATCTTTTATTTTCGATATGCTCGCGCCCCCCTCGTAAGGGCATCGCGCCCCACCAGGGGGGCGCGCCCCACAGTTTGAGAAACACTGACTTAACCTATCAACATTTAAATCAGAATTCGATAATTCAGCTTCTAATTCATTAACTACCTTAGTAACAGCTGTTCTCAATGATTTTCGTTTGCTTTTCAACAACTCGAATGATTGTGCTTCGGCCATATTTAGTATATTAAAATAATCACAGCTTATATACACCAAAACACAAGTTCAGATCAACTTAATATTTTCAATAACTCTACTAATTTCAAAGTATTTCACGAAGTGTTTAAAAAGTTAACATAGTTCAATGTATCAGTTTCAAATATAAAAATTCAACATTTATAATATTTCTTTTTTCTTTCGATTATCAAATATTCAAATAAAATGTAACATATATATTTAATTATAATCAATATTCAAAAAATAACTCTTTATTTTATTAAATTCTAGTTCGAACTTCTTTGCTTTCAAAATTCTAAAACTATTTCAAGCTCAGATCCCGGCAGGGATGCCATGTGAAAAAATTAATTTTCTAATTTCACAAATTCAAATATAAGAATAAAGGTATCACTTACCTTATTCTTCCGTTTCTAACGCCCGGGATGAGCTTGACCTAAAAGATTCGATAAAATAGACTCTTAACCAAGAGAATGAGAGTCCTTTTTGATGCAAAAAAGATTTAATGGATAAGGAAAATAGACAAATGATACATTTCACGTTCAAATTACAGACTCTACTCCTACTACTGACAAACGTAAAACAAAATAAAGGAATGCGCTTACAGCGCCACTCTAGTTAAACTACAAGTTCGCGTTAGCTCCGTTCGCGACACTCATTAAACCAGATCGTGATTTTAATTTTTGAATGGAAATTTAATCACACACACACACACAAGTGGAAACCAGATTTACCTATTTAATAGATTTATTTACTAAATTTAATGATGTTAATTTGCAGTTACAAGGCAATAGCATAAATTTAATTAAAACAAGGATCTCATTTCAGCGTTTCTTGCCAGAATTAAGCTAAAGGAGTATAGTATGAAGCGTCCCAAAGTCTCCCAGTTTCTCAATTGACCGCAGACTATCTTCCAGGAAAAAGTTGTTTTAACCTACATTCAACATTTGAATGCTCTTTTTTTAGATTTTGAAACTAGGTTTGAGAATGCTTTGACTATAGTAATACTACAGCAGGCAGTGAATTCATATGGTCGCATTGAAATAAAAATGTCAGATTATAAGAATTAGACACTAGGAATAGGCACTAACAAAGATCTTAAAGTAAAGTTTTGAAACGGATATCAGTAATTTTGGCTTTAAAAAGATGTACCTGTTATTTATATCAAATTATGGAATATCTAGAGAAAGTTTTTAATTGCTTTTTTTAGTGAGGAGTTTCAGCGCGTTTGCCAATCTTCAAAACAAAAAAAAAAGAAAAGAAAAGACTAGACACGTATTAACCGAGAAGATATTTAGCGTTAAACATGACAAGAGTAATACTAAATGTTGAAAATTTTTTATTGAATCCCCAGATTCATCCCTTTCACTAAAAGCATTTTTTTGTTGCTCAGTTATTTTATATGCATTAATTAAACTTTAATTTAATTAATTAACTAATTTAATTTAATTATTCTTAAGTTTTAAACACTACACTTTACTACAGTTATAAATTTAAATCTTTTATAGTTAGCAGCTCTATACAAGCTGTAAAAAACACATTTAAATTGATAAATGTGCAAAAATTTAATATTATATATAGTAGGAGTCTACCCAAAACCGAAAAACCCGGCAAGGGGTCTATGAGACAAAAAAGTAAAAGGAACCTCTGGTCTAGTCAATCCTTCGTCCAGAGTTTAACTTATCCCTTTAAGACTCAACCCGCACGATCGTGCGGGTTAAATATTTTTATACGTTTTTGCTTCTGGAATAGTCGTATATAAAAAAATTGCGAATCTAACAATTGAGTTGGTTTGCAGAAAGTGTAAAGTGTTACTTTTTATCAACAGCAGGCAAATCTAGCTTTGTTTTCAAATACAACGAAAACACGTCTTCTTTTTATGTCGTAAATTATCAATATATTTCTAATTGCTTGAATACAAATTTTTGTATTAAGGTTTAAATAACTGTAAAATAGAAAAAATATGAGCTATATTCAATTAATGTAGCTTGTAGGACTTGGGATTTCGTTACTCGCACGATCGTGCAGGTTGGGCGTTACTTCAGTCACTGCAGCTGTAAAGGTAATTACTTACCATTCGAATTTTTTTTTTTCTGTTTCAATAATTTTGATAAAAGCCTACATAAAAATACATATAGTTATATAATTAATACCAAATTTTCTTGGGGGTCGCTATGGATGAGTCCCTTTCTTTCTCTCTTTTTTGCAATTGATTTTCTTTTTCATACATTTTTTGAGGAGTATGGCATTTTTATCCTCTCCACAGATATCTGCATCCATATCTCTTCGTGCCCCCAAAAAAATCTGGGTTTTTCGGTAGGAGTTAGTATGGTGTGGTTTAAATATATATATATATATATATATATATATATATATATATATATATATATATATATATATATGTATTAAATAATTAAATTTTCTCTGATACATTTTACTATTTTTCATGGAATACTGTGCTAACTTTTAACCAAAAGCTTTTTCGGGTGTCTAAAAGGAGAAGAATTCTCACAGAAAAAGAAATTTTGAAATTGATGGATAGATCAGATTGAACTTAAGTCAAAACTTAGTGATCTCTAGGATGACGACAATGCTGTAGACAAAACATATAAATCGCGTATACTGGAAGGAGAATCAAGTTCAGATGAGAGTGATGAAGAAAAAGATGGAAATATTTGAAATGGAAAGACAATTTTAAATCATTCTTTACCATAAAAGTCTCTTGAACACAGTCTCATAACATCGATTTAGCTGTTGCAAATTCTTGGTTTCTGTGCAAACAAGATGCAATATTAATTAAAATTCCTCTAAAAATCAAAATGGATAGCTTAAAATTTAAGTTAGAGATAGTTGAAGCATTATCAGCCTCTCTACCTACTAACAAAAGTATTTTAACTGATAATGAAGATAACAGTGTTGTAATTCCACTCGCAAAAAGATCAAAGCGCTATAATCCACCTGCTATACATGGCCTGCCTTTTATTCTGGCCATTCCAGGATAAAAGGCTTGACATGTATGTAACCATTTTCGATTTGTTCATGACATAGCAAGGCCTCGCAAGTGCAGATTTGAAAACTACGAAAGTGGTTCGACGACAAATTGTGAAAAATGCAATGGTTATTTATACTTGCTAAAAACAAAACAAAAGATTTCTACAGTTAATAAATAGTGAATTAATAAAGGGATTAATTATACATCAATAATCTCCTTATTTGTAATAATTTTAATTGAATTAAGTTGTTTCTTCTATCAACTTAGAGCTAAAAATGCATAGCTCGTAAAATTTCATAGGTGACTTGTTTCACAGATAACGCCCAACCCGCACGATCGTGCGGGTACCGCCGACGTTCCGGGGGAGCGGGAACTTTTAAATTTTTCCCAGAGTCATTGGGGCCAATATAGCATTAATAACCAGAAGAATTTTAAGTTTAAAGATAAAAATAATTTGGGTCTTAAAGGGTTATCCCTCTTTCTTTTAAGGACATTCAATTACACCATGCTAAAACTACATTATACATTTTGGCTCGATTTACAAATTCCTTTTACATTAGTAATTATTAAGATATTAATTTCTTATATCTGTGCGCATATACAGTATTTTCAAGTATTTCAACTCCTTTGGCTTCCCAGTACCAATTGACCTCGCGACCGAAGAGCTCTATTTCCTGCAATTTTGGATCGGCGTAACATTTAGAGTTTGTTTGACAAATTTTATTGCTCTGACAATAAATATCATAGCCTCGAAATTTTCATATTTGACTCCTGAAAAGGTACGAAAATGAAGGATAAAAAAATGGTTTTAAAAATATGTATACATGTAATTTTAATATGAGTATAACCAAATAGCATAAATGGCATTTTATTGATTGGTAACTGGTATTATTACAAATTCATCAAGAAAGTTGAATCGCTCTTGATAAAGAAATATTTTTTTAAACTTCTAATGGCAGATTATGAACAGTTAAAGCAGAGCACATGTATAAAGAAAAAAGAAAACATAATACAATAAAAAAGGCTGAAATAGAATTCATTAGGAGTGCATAGTAGATCTACCTCCACGTGGAAACACTTTACAGAGGCTAAAGGTCTACAACTTGGCATTATGTCTCCACTTCCTCAGGTTGATCTTCTCGAGAAATATAGCGGGTTCTGATGGAGTATGCCCCCCTCTGGAGTTTCTTTATGACAGTGTAAGCCTCATCTTATGAAAGAATTGCTATGTACGCAAATAGTTACTATCGAAACATTTTTGAAGAAAAAACAGAGAGAATTTCTTGAGAAATTGCTACGAAGTGTCAGTGGAAATTAGTTAACTATTAGTGAATGTTTTGTCATTCATTCACATTTATAAAAAAATTCGTCTAATACTCTGTTTCCTTTTAAATTTTAGAATTATATTTACTGCAAAAGTTTTAGCTATTATAAACTTAACTATATAAATAAACTCATACTTAAATTTTTATTTTCTATCTTTAGTAAAATACTATAAATAAAGTGATTCGTGGCTATTGTAAAAGAAACACCTCACTCTTCTAACTTCCACATCACATCCATATTATTCGTTCAAGTTATCATCGACACATTTATTTACATAATTCTCAATTTTTGCAATTATTTTAGAAGTTTTCTCTTCTAACATGCTCACACATATAAATCTTCATTCAGGGTTTAAATCAAAAGTCCTCTGAAATAGAGTACCACTTGAATTCATTCATCAGTGGTTTGTTATAGAGAATAGTTTGTTTTTATAACAGGCAAGTATGATGAAGAAATGGTCAATATTAGAATTTGGATTCATCTTATTAAGAAGTATTTACTGATCGGCAGTAGCGCACACAGGAATTTTTCAAGGGGGGTCCGGGGTTGAAAGTTCACCATTCTTGTATCATGCTCCTTTTGATTTTGTCGATTTTCGGGAACAAAACACAGTAAGAAACTAATTTTTGAATAAATAATTAGCATTAATTAACAAAATTAATCATTAATAACAAGTAATTAATTAAATTTTACTTACTATATACTTATAATTATAATCAATCGGAAAAAATATCAAGGGCTTTGGGGGGGTCCGGACCCCTCCCCCCTTGTGTGCGCCACTGCTGATCGGTGTTGTGTTACTCGAAGCACATCAATTTTCTCCTTTCCTAAAGTATGTTTCCTCCTGTAACGCTACTGCTCGAAAATTAATACGAAAATATGACATAAAATTATACGTTTTCGAGCAAAAATAAAAATTAGCCATTAAATTATAATTTCCAAAAACTTATTTAGATTTTGCATACGGCAGATACCTGTGGAGGCCTTTTACACATTTTGAATGTAAATTATTGGGAGAGGGGATTGATCTTACATTGATTTTCAAATGTAATGGTTTTTATTGCTATGTTAATAAAGAAAGATAAATAAGTTTACCAAGATACATGAATGATTTGCTCCTTGCTGACTTAAAGATACGTGTAGTCATAATTTTGTCTTATGTCAACTAATTGTTTGCGTTTTACTAATCAAGAATTTTTCCATAAATTCAAAGGATTTGATATTTTATGCTAACGAAAGCAGTATATTACAGTTGGAAAAAATATAAATTTTACATTTATTCATTTGTGTATTTAAAGGATTTATTTTTAAGAACATGCAAATAAATCGATAGTTTATTAATGTCTCATTCAGAGGAAATATGAGGGATATCGGAATGAGACAGACCTCATTATTTGAATAACAATCAAGGGACGAGGATGATATCCGACCTGGAACCCAGTCGATTATGTTATGACGGCAATAAAAGTACTTTAAGCCTTTAGAAAGTTAACGTGTATTAGAGCCCTGCTAGATGATGAAATCCTCAATTGTGATCACTCACAGCTGTAAAAACTTGTGGAATCTACAATGTGATACTGTTTAACAAGTGACATTTATTTATGATTTTGATATATAGTATTAACGCCACATTCCTGCCATTTATCACATTTACCTGTCATTGTTAATCGATTATCCTAATTTTAAGCATACATAGGAACAATTAGATTAAAGATGAACATTATCATATAATTTTAATCCTTAAAAAAATGCTTAGTGTAAAAATCTAAACTTAATCTTAAGATTCAATAATTATTATGAAATCGAATGCATCAAAACAGACTGAATTATCGAGGCAATAAAAAAAGGACATTTATCAATGTTTTTATTCGTTTAAGAAAGAAAGTATACAAAAATTCTTAACAGAGTGTTATATAAATAACTAACTAATTCTCAGAAAAGCAATTATAAATTGATAAACCACAATATAGCTTAGTTGAATATTTACATGTCTATTGGTACACAGATGTTCAATAGTTATAAGATTTTTTAAACTCACATATAGTTAATGTAATTTTGTTATTTGTTAAAGAATTCTGTATGTGTCTTAAAGCAAATATTTTCCATTATAAAAAGATAGAGAGCTTCAGAGTACTATATGATTATAAAATAGCCCATTATTGATTTGAGATTTTACATTATGACAGAGAGAGACAGACAAAAATTTTGCTTTTTCTTTCCATTTTTTAAATTCATTGTATGTATCTAAATGTTCAAATAATTATATTATTATTTGTTTTTCAAAATTAATTAATTTAAGAGTTAACACGATAATTTGAGTTTGTATGTACGAAATTACTGCGTTTAACAGAATAAAAATAAATCTATAACATTTTCAACATTTTAAAACATTTAATGAAAATCAAAATATAAGTAAATTTTACCTTGATAAATTAATTTAAATTTGCTTTAGGTTATTATACCTTTGAAATGAAATAAGCATTTCCTTTTTTGTGCAATAGTTTACATTGTGATTAGCGTTTTATATAGTAATCAATGTTTTATACTATTTCATTCATTGCCTTTAATAATATTGAAAAAGAAATCTTGGTGGAATGTGGTTTAAATTCGTAGGAAATGTCTCCTTTAAAAGGAAAAGAAATTTTTTGAACTGAAATCAGTAGTAATTATCACTCGCGATTTCCAAACACAAGTTTCTCTAAGAAAAGGAAAATGGGGACTTTCAAACTTAGAAAGTTCTACAGTATTGGATAATTTTTTTATAAAAAAATTATCCAATCCAAAATATCTGAAAAATAAATATAATCAGAACGTTATAACCAGAACAGAGATAGTTACATTTAAATTAAAACAATGTGTTCTTTCTCTTTTTTTTCCCCGCCTATTTATTCGTGAGTCACGCATTTTATGTACAATAGTATAAAGAAAGGAGTGTTCGGGGGCGCTCTAAGGCTGTTGAACGTTTGAAACTGAATACAGAATAAAGAATAAGAGGGTTCTTGTAAATGAATATGGAAAGCAAGTCGTAAAATCTTTTATATCAACAAAAAATGCTTCTCCCCGTTGATTCTTCAGTTTTGGGTCATTGTTGATTATCGTATGCCTATTTGGTGTAAGAAAACCTAGAAATGCACATCTGCCTTCTTGTAAATCTTCTAAGGTTACTTTCAAGTAGCCGGAAAACTATTCTTCCTCTTATTGCCGTAATAAATCTTTGGAAAGGGCATTTCCAAACTATGCCGATAAAACCCTCCAAAAAGGCCCTCTTCTACTTACCCGGTCACTTTAGGGGACTGTTCAAACGAAGAGGAGGGGGGGGGGTGATTTTGAAGCTAAAGTCTTTCTTCGTTTTGAAAAAAGTAAAGAAAAATTGTTGTCACAGTTATCTGCAACTCGATTCAGGAGTCAGTGCGTTGAGAAGGAAATGTTTTTGTAATTGTTTTGAATGTTGATCGAAGGAGTTGTCTTCGTAGGAATGTTTTGGCTCTACCTTACGCACAAAATCAATTCATCATCACACAAAAATCAGAGCAGTAATCTTAGAATTTAGGCATTATGCAATTCTTTTGAAATTTTAAATAAAAAGTAAGGATTATCCAAAGGCTAAGAATATAACTTTTTTTGTACAAAAGTCGAAAAAAATTAAGAAACCCAGTATGTTGTCATTACTCGCAAAAGAAACAATTCAGTACAAAGAATAATAATATAATCCATTTATGTAAGCAAGAGAGTTTACCGAGATACATGAAGCTCCTTGGCAAATTAAAAATGTTTGTAGTCATAATATTTTGTCTTTGATACCAGCTTATTGTTTGTACTTTACTATCAAGTATTCTAAAATTCAAAAGCATTTCCTTTTTTTTACAAATGAAAACAATTTATTACTGTTGAAAAAAAATATAATCTTAAATTTCTTATGTGTATTTAAAGAATTTATTTTTAAAAACACGTAGGTAAATTGATAAATTATTAATATTTCATTTACGAGTTCCATTAGGAACAAAGTAATAAGACGGAACTCGTAATTTAAATGACGATCAAGTAACGAGAACAATAGCCGAGCTAGAGCCCCCACTTCTCATTTCCACACCATGACAACGTAAGGATTTTGACTTAATGCGTATCAGCTCTGTTACATGATGGAACCTCTAATCGTGATTATCTATATATATAAAAATGAATGTTTGTATGTATGTCATCCATGAACTCAAAAACGACTGTACCGATTCTTATAAAAACTGGTATATATAGGAATTTTTCTACGGAGAAGGTTTGTATAATATGCTCATTGATGCCACTCGCCACCAGGTGGCGCTGCAGAGTAGCAACTTCTGCCCCGTTCAACCGATTGTCATGAAAATCATTATGACCATGTATTTTTACACAGAGAAAACGAATATGATATTCGTATTAATGGAAGTTACCACCAGATGGCGCTACCATGTATCAAGTTCAATACTGATTTTAATAGATATCTATACGAATTCGTATAAATAAAAGTTCTCAAAATATATTTTTGGTGCGATAAGTAAAATAAAACTATAAACTTTCTGTTTTTCTCTATCTCCTCTTCTCTTTCTCTTCTTCTCTATCTCTTCTTCTCTTCTCTCTCTATTCTCTTTTTCTTCTCCTCTATCTCTTATTCCCTTCTCTGGTGAGTTAAGAGTGGTTTAACTCTTAGACATTTAAAAAGTCGGATCCAAATTTTTATGATCTCCTTGTGTTGTTTTTCCAATCCCGTTCCATGATCTTAATGAAAGTAAGCACACCGATTCGAACCCGATCTTTTTGAGTTTCGTGATTTGTGGTTGGCAGCAACTGCCATGCAAATCGAGCGAGTATTTAAACTCGGCTCATGTTAGTTTTTCGAAAAGGAAGGAGAAACAGAAATATAAGAAGTGTGTGAGTGGTTTAACTCTTAGAGGGAGCGAACGGCTGCTTGGCAATGCAACTGCAGGTTGCATCACCATTTTAGATTAGAAATTCATTTTACAATATTAGAAGACGGTTCGAATCGGATGCCTCTGGTAATGTTGATTTTTAAACTTATTGTTTTTTTTATCGCTCCAGTAACGAGCAAAGTGACTTTCTGATTGATTATTAAAGGCCAATTTTAAGAAACTGTTTTTCGTCTTCATGCCTCCTCGACACATAAATTTCACTGCTAGCTTTGCAAAATTTAAATTAGTTTACCAATAAGTGTAACAAATTTGGTTATGGGCCCAGTCCATGTACTGTGTCGAGGCAGGCTAAGCAGTTGAACCAGGCCATAAACTTTGTCTATTTAAATACTGTTCCAGTCTAGAACTATTTTTTATGAACTCTGTTGCTAGTACGCTAAATCGAGTAACAGGTATGGAGTTTAACAACAAGATATCAGTGTTGACTCCAAATAACTGGAACACGTGGAAGCATGATATGCAAGTACTCTTAATGCATTATGGTTACTGGCAGTTTATAATACAGACCAAGCCAGAGCAACCTGATGAAGAGGCAACATACAAGGAAATATTAGATCTACAACTTCGTAAGGATAGATGTTATACGTTGATCTATACTAACATCAGTTCAGATTTGAAAAATCTGATAACGGAAACAACTGACGGAGTAGCGGCATGGAAGATATTAAAAGATCACTTCGAACCAGTCACAAAAGCAAGAGTAATTCAACTATTAGATCAATTTTTTGGAACAAAATACCAACCAGGGGAAGATGTTGGAATCTTCATATCTCGTGTAAAGACAGCGGCAACCAGACTACAAGAAGCGGGTCATAAATTGGACGACCTGTACATAGGATTTCAATTAATAAGGTGGCTTCCTCAGGAATTCCAGTCTACCGTGCAACAAATCTACAGATGGAAAGAAGAGGACTTCAGAGTTGTCAAAATTGAAGCAGAGCTGATATTAGAAGCCAATCGTCTTCAGTTGATGAAACAAGATATGGAGAAAGCGGAGAATGCTTACTTGAGCAGTTTCACTTCGAAGAAGTCGAAGACGTTACCTGGTGCTACGGCTGCAGCTCATGGAGATCCAAATGGCAAGAATGATTACCAAAAGAAAGGTGGTAAGGTATTTAACTGTAAAACTATTAAAAATGTTAAACAATCTATTAAGACTATAGGTCCGTGTTATGTATGTAATAAGTACGGGCATCTTAAAGTAAACTGTAAAGAGAAAAAGTCTCTACAAAAATCTCCTTCAACTGTAAATGAAACTTTTAACACAGAGTTTGATAAAGGTGTTTGGGTAATAGATACTGCTGCCACAAACCATTTTTGTAATGACAAGAGTTTATTTTTAGATCTTAAACCGATAACTAACATGAAAATGTCGTTAGCAACGGAGGATAAAAGTTGTCCCGTAGAAGGAATCGGAACACTTAGATTTCGGGTAAAATATAAGGGGAGTTTTCATGAAATAACTTTGACTGATGTTTTATTTAATCCTAAGTTGAGGAGAAATTTGTTATCCGGTTCCAGATTAGAAAGTAAAGGTGCGCATTTTGTGGGTACTAAAGGTAAAAAATTAATGTTTTTAATAAAGACTGGATAAAATTGTTCTCGGCGACACGCCATGAAAATTTGTATTTTTTTAAGCCGGATCATTATATTATACCAAAGAGTAAAGAAATTAGTTTTTTTAGTGATGTAACCGCTAAAACAAAAAACGGATGAATAGAAATATGGCATCAAAGCTTTTGTCATGTTAATAACGATTATTTGGTAAAAACTAGTAAAAATGATAGTGTAAAAGGTCTCCCACGCTTAACTGATAATGGTAAGACTCATTGTATACCATGTAAATTAGCAAAGTCCAAGAGAGTTTCATTCAAAAAGACGGGGCCGTAAGATCAAAACGTCCATTGGAATTGTTGCATATGGACCTCTGTGGTCCAATGCCAACTGAAAGCCAAGGCGGTAATAAATATTTCTTGAGTATAATTGACGATTATTCAAGAAAGGTGACTGTATTTCCCATCCGAAATAAATCTGACGTATTTCATACGTTTATAAGATTTCAGAAACGAGCAGAACGTTTTCTAAGTAAAAGGTAATAGCAGTTAGAACTGATGGCGGACTAGAATTTTGTAATAAGGATATGGATAATTTATTGACAGAACTGGGTATAAAGCATGAGGTAACAAATTCATATACGCCAGAAATGAATGGGGTCGCGGAGTGATTCAATTTAACCGCTCTAGATGGCATCAAAACATTGCTTAAGTCTAGTGAAGTTCCCCATAAGTTTTGGGGAGAAGCATTACTTTGTTTCACTTATGCGTGGAATCGAATTTGTCACAAAGACAGTAACAAAACGCCTTTCGAAAAATATTCAGGTGGAAAACCATCGGTATTGCATCTAAAACCTTTTGGATGTTTGGCATATGCTGGTGTGCCAAAACAAATTAGAAAAAAATTCGATATGCGTGCGAAAATGGGAATTATGATGGGATACGCACAACATACTAAGGGTTATAGGATATGGTTGATAGATGAAAATAAATTAGTCGAGACTATTAATGTAAGATTCGATGAAAATAAGAGGGGAATTAATTTTAAACAGAAAGTTAATAGTAACCTTGGATATAATTTAAAACTTCCTGATTATTATGATGATGAGGATGATTTTGATAGAGTAAAATATTCATTAACGAGTCGTTTAGTTTCAAAGAAAAGTACGGAAACGCCCTCAACATCTGAAAACCCAGATGTATCTTCCGATAATCAGTTTGATCCCATGTACGGAGGTTAAGTGGATTCGAAATATAGGTAGGAAAGTAACTGGATCTAACGTATATTATAGTATAGAAGGGGAAGCAACCCGATTGAAATCTTTTAACGAAATAGAGAGATACTGTAAGAGGCATAATATTGAGTATGATCCTAGTTCATTTAATTTTAGAAAAGATGATACCGAATCCCAGGGATTTTCAGATTTGTCAGAGCAACAAGAAGCTCTTATGGTTGAAGTAACTATTCCTAACTGTTACAAACAGGCGATAAGATCCAGAGACGCATCTAAATGGCATGATGCAATGGATAAAGAAATTAACGTAATGAAGGAACGTAAAGTTTGGGATTTAGTTGATCATCCAGATAATATAAAAATTTTAGAAAACCGTTGGGTTTATACCATTAAATATGATGAAAAATAATAAAATTGTTAGATACAAGACCAGATATTATGTACGCAGTAAATGTATTATCTCAATTCCAAGCAAACCTGGGAATAAAACATTGGAATTGCTTATTGAGATTATTAGGTTATTTAAAATACACTAAAGAATATAAATTAGAACTTTCAAAAGTTAAATCATTAAAACTAAGATGTTATTAAGACTCAGATTTTGCTACAAATAGGGATGATCGAGTGTCGATGGGAGGGTTCATAACTTTTATAGATGAAACTCCAATTTCATGGCGAACATTCAAGCAAAAATCCGTTAGTCTGTCGACCATAGAAGCTGAGTATGTTAGTTTAACAGAAGCCGCTAAGGAATTCATTTGGCTAAAGAATGTAATTGATAATAAAAGTTTAAATTTGGAATTAAGTGAAAATGTAATGTTTTGTGATAATCAAGCTACTATAAGTTTTTCAAAGTCACCGGTAGAAAATTATAGAACAAAACACATATCGATGTTCGTTATCATTTTCTAAGGAATTTGATATACGACAAGGTTTTCCAAATTAAATATATAGGTACCAAAAATAATTTGGCGGACATTTTTACCAAACCCATGGTAAAAGAAAAATTGTTAGAATTTTGTAGAAAATTATTTCTTTTTAGAGAATAAGACTTTGTTTCTTTAAGATTAAAATATTGGTTTGTTTATTACAATAAAGATTGTGAATAAAATGTATTTTTTGTGTTAAATTGTATAACATGTGATTATAGATTAAAATTAATTTACTGATTTGTAAGAGATAATGGTGCGAGATTGGAAAAAGGGGACCGATTGTTAGACATTTAAAAAGTCGGATCCAAATTTTTATGATCTCCTTGTGTTGTTTTTCCAATCCCGTTCCATGATCTCAATGAAAGTAAGCACACCGATTCGAACCCGATCTTTTTGAGTTTCGTGATTTGTGGTTGGCAGCAACTGCCATGCAAATCGAGCGAGTATTTAAACTCGGCTCATGTTAGTTTTTCGAAAAGGAAGGAGAAACAGAAATATAAGAAGTGTGTGAGTGGTTTAACTCTTAGAGGGAGCGAACGGCTGGTTGGCAATGCAACTGCAGGTTGCATCACCATTTTAGATTAGAAATTCATTTTACAATATTAGAAGACGGTTCGAATCGGATGTCTCTGGTAATGTTGATTTTTGAACTTATTGTTTTTTTTATCGCTCCAGCAACGAGCAAAGTGACTTTATGATTGATTATTAAAGGCCAATTTTAAGAAACTGTTTTTCGTCTTCATGCCTCCTCGACACATAAATTTCACTTCTAGCTTTGCAAAATTTAAATTAGTTTACCAATAAGTGTAACAGTTTACTGTATGTCTTTTCTAGAATCGTAAACTATGTATTTGATTATGTGAAGATGTCATTCTAATGAATTTCATATATTGTCGTTACAGTTCATGCTGATATGAATTGAAACAAATGAAGCGAACGATAGATGACATTTCGAGTCGAGAGTGACATAAGAATTTGTGTAGGTTGTGAAATTCATATCTAGCTTACATTAAACAGACAATATTGTGCGTATTTTTATATTTGGGAGAGTTTTTCGAATAATTTTGTGCATTTCATCGTAAGCTGAATTAATTTAGATAAATACTTCAATTGGATTGAATATTTGTAGTTTCCGTGAGCTGATTATATTCATTTTCTACAGTGAATTTACGAAGATCACATCGAATGTGTATGTGAAGGATTTGACTGCTGATTGACATTCCGAAATCATTTGCTGTGCGGGTTTTTTTTCTTATTAGCATCTTATACCATCTGCGACTTTTCGACGTTTTATAAATTCAAAAGCATCACGTCGTTCCTGTATAATTATGCCTCCCTCAAAAGCGACGAGCAATTGGCCGATCTACACCTCAAGCATGAAAGAGAAGAGCATTACGAGCCTCAGAATCAGACGAGCAACAAGCATTAAGGCTGGAAAATCTTCGAGTACACGCCACTGAGACCCGTTCGTCTGAATCGTCTGACCAACGAGAAGTAAGATTAGAAACTGATCGAATACGTACTAATCAGATCCGTTCTTCTGAGAGAACTGAATTACGGGAAAGAAGGCTGCAAAATGTTCGAATAAGCACTACTCGATCAAGACGAACACTGCACGCTGATTTGAATCTTAGTGCATTCCATTATGACAGTAATAATGATTACAGTCTTCCTCCAAATGTCGTCATTGGAAAAATGGATAAAATTTGCATGTATTGTAGTGCACTCAAATTTAAAAATGAAACGCGTGGAATGTGCTGCGCCAGTGGAAAAGTTAAGCTACCAGAATTACATTCACCACCCGAGCCACTGTCAACGTTTCTATCTGGTGTTACACGTGTGTCGAAGCATTTCTTGGAAAACATCCGCAAGTACAATTCATGCTTCCAAATGACATCGTTCGGTGCAACGAACATCGTGCGCGAAAATTACATGCCGATATTCAGAGTCCAAGGGCAAATTTATCATCATGCCGGATCGCTTCTACCATTGCCGGACGCAAATCACAAGTTCCTTCAAATTTATTTTATGGCAAACAGTGATGAACAAATTGAACAACGATGTCATTATAATGCGGGCACTAGACGAGAAATTGTGGGTGCGTTACAAGGCCTTTTCTATCAACACAATGAACTAGTTCGGTTGTTTAAAACCGCCATTCAACGAATGCCAGCCGATGACTATGCAGTTGTGATTCGAGCAGACAAAAGACCCGTTGGCCAACACGAGAGACAGTTCAATGCACCAACAATCGATGAAGTGGCGATCGTTATAGTTAGCGAAGAACTTGAATCGCGCGACATAATTCTTCATCGCAGAAGTGGTGACATTCAGCGAGTCTCCGAAACTCATCGCTCATACGACGGATTGCAGTATCCGATTCTGTTTATTTGCAACGAGAAACACACTATGATTCTGATGAACTGGGGACATTCGTTAGGACAAATCTTCCGCAGTTGATTCTAGAACAACGCATTGCGTATGACAGAATTATGCGTGCAATCACAGAACAAAGCGGTGGACTGTTTTTCATAGATGCGCCCTGTGGTACAGGCAAGACTTTTCTTCTTTCACTAATTTTGGCAACCATACGATCACAAAATAGTATTACACTGGCTATTGCATCATCTGGAATTGCGGCAACTCTTTTGGATGGTGGCCGAACAACGCATTCGGCATTGAAACTGCCGTTGAATTTGCAAAACACTGAGGCACCAACATGCAACATCAGCAAAAACTCTGGAATGGGAAAAGTACTCCAAACGTGTCAAATTATCATATGGGGCGAATGTACAATGTCTCACAAGAAAGCATTGGAAGCGCTTGATCGTACACTGCGAGATTTCAGAGGAAACAGACGGATCTTCGGTGGCGCACTCATTTTATTGTCTGGTGATTTTCGACAAACACTGCCCATTATACCACGATCAACACCCGCTGATGAGCTTCATGCATGTCTTAAATCATCAGTTCTATGGCGTCATTTACAGAAATTGACTCTACAACGGGATGCATCGGCTGGAAATTTTGCAAAACAATTAATGGATATTGGAAATGGGCGAATGGAAATTGATGAATCTACACAATGTGTCACCCTGCCAGCAAACTTCTGTAAGATAACAGAAAGCATCGACGAATTGGTGCAAAAAGTTTTCCCAAACAATGCACAAAACTACAAAAACCATCAGTGGCTCAGTACGCGTGCTATATTAGCAGCCAAAAACATCGATGTCAATACCATCAACTTCACCATTCAGCATGGAATACCCAGTGAAACGACAACATATAAGTCCATCGATACTGTGGAGAATCAAGATGAGGTTGTCAACTATCCAACTGAATTCTTGAATTCGCTTGATTTGCCAGGCATGTCACCGCACGTTCTTACATTGAAAATTGGCGTACCCATCATACTTCTTCGAAACATAAATCCACCACGACTTTGCAACGGAACCAGACTCTCAATCAAGAAAATGATGAACAATGTTATCGAGGCAACAATTTTGACTGGAAAATTCAAAGGTGAAGACGTCCTATTGCCACGTATCCCAATGATCCCGACAGATATGCCATTCGAATTCAAACGTTTACAGTTCCCGGTGCGACTCGCTTTCGCAATGACTATTAACAAAGCACAAGGACAATCGTTACAAGTGTGTGGATTAAATTTGTAGAATCCATGCTTCTCACATGGACAGCTCTATGTGGCTTGCTCACGTGTCGGAAAACCTTCTGATTTATTCGTCTACGCACCAGATGGAAAAACAAGAAATATT
The DNA here is from genome assembly GCA_019973935.1 of Trichonephila clavipes. Taxonomy (NCBI): domain Eukaryota; kingdom Metazoa; phylum Arthropoda; class Arachnida; order Araneae; family Nephilidae; genus Trichonephila; species Trichonephila clavipes. Next base: position 936,561 of record BMAU01000077.1, read on the forward strand.
GTGTATCCCACAACACTTCAATAAACCTCTCATTGAAACTGAACTTTGTAATCACACAAATTTTTCGAAACGGCTTTGAATGAATTGAATATTTGTGTACTGATTTTCCTTTAAAATTATTTTTATTAAATTTATTTCAGTTGTTTGCGTAGCAACGCGCGCCGGGTAAAGCTAGTTTTACAATAAAAAAAAACACATGAAGGGACTACAATGTGGCACTATTTAACATGTGCCAACATTTATAGCCTTAGAATATTCACATTTTATAGCATAATGCGGAACACCTACCTGCTGCTCATCTCATTTATTTGCCACAGTAAATGTTTTTTTATAATTATCAGTATATATAGGAAGAATTAGGTCAAAGGAAAATATAATTTTAATTTTTGAAAAATACTTGTAAATAAATTTAGACTTATTCTAAGGATTCGTTAAGTATTATGAATTCTAATATATCAAAACAGAATGGAATAAGAGTACCGTGTATTCTGCAAATATACTCTAAAAGAGAAAAACAATTATAAAATCATTAACAGTGCAGTTTCCTAAGAATAATAGTTGATTTTTGACGATGTCCATTGGAATATATATGTTGCAAATACGTACAACAACTTTTAAACAAAACACATATTTCACGTAATTTTCTTCTTGATTGAAGCCGTATGCAAGTGTCTCAAAGTAGATATTTTCATTTAACCCTCCAAGCGTTCCACACGGAAAATTCCGATATTGTAAAGATGCTTCGAAAATGCACTGCACGGGTTTTTTTGCTTTCAAGTAACATTCTCAAAAGCGGTTGAGCCGTACTTTTCTGAAATCCTTTCCCCCTTGTAAAGGTTTAACATCTTGAAAGATAATTAGGGACGGTGGAAGCCACACAGCAGGAGACTGATAGGAAGTTTTATGACTCGCTGGGAAACCCGTGTTTTGACCCTGGAGCAATCGTAAAAAATCGGGGGAATTTCTTTAGACCCCCAGGAAGTGTTTGTTTGTTAGCGTGTATTTTAAAAGTTTTGAAAAGTCCCAACGCATAACTAAAATATGTTACAATTCCCTTTTGGTTTCATATTAATTTGAAACTGTAACAAGTTGGGGCGTGTCAGGGCAATCTGCTATTTTATATAGTAAAAAAATTACCTTTTTAAGTATATTCTTTCGCTTCATTTTTCTTATCTTAATCAAAGGTTTCAGTTTTTGAAACATGATTATCTTATTATAAGATACCGAAAAAATTAATAAAACACCAAACACTTAAAAATTTAAAACCTTTTCAACTTTCCAACCACTAAAAATGAATAAATTTTAACTTCATCAATAAATTTGAAACATTTACTTACACTTTGATAAAAATAATAACGAGAAAAAAACTAATTAAGATCTATTAGTTTTTTTTTTTTAGATTTCAAAGCCCAAGTGTTCAGGGAAGTTTACGTACAGTGCCTATAGTTATATATTGTTAAAATACACCGAATTATATATGAATTTTAAGTGCTTGAACTTCAGTTTACATCAAAGACAACATGAATGAAGATTTTCTCACATTTTTTTTATAACTTGAATGTTTGAATAAATGGTAATAGAAAATATACCGAAACATTTACAGTAGACATTTATGCTTATAAATAAACATAAAAATTCGAGCTATTCAAAAACATTCGAATTATTATTCAAAAATATCTATTTATGCAAAATACCTAAACATTTATCTTTTTTTAAAGGCTAACTGGATATGTAATTAAAATATGGGTAGTTTTTGAAATCTCGACCGTATAAAGCTAGAAATTTTATGTTAGAAATTCCATTTGAAATTTCGAAAAAAAATGTATCGCGCAGTTAAAAATTATTTACCATGAGTTCTAGCAATTCTTTGAGTATAATATAAACTTTCAAATTTTATTATAAAGCTTCTTTAGTATTTTTTAATATATTTCGAAAATTTCATACAATTCAGTTGAAAACTGTATGCTAAGAGCAAAAAATATACTAAAAAAATTGATGAATATACAATAAAGTTTTACATAGAAGCAAAACTGAGAAGCAAAACCGTAGGAATGAAAAATTTTGAGTATATCTGAAGTAGTTTTCGAAATATTTATTTTAAAGTTCAGAAAATTTGTCTGCGTTATGTTATACTTAATATTAATTAAATGGTTAAAATAATATGTTAAAAATAGTCATGTAATCGTTTGACGACACATTCATATACTAATAAAAATTATAATGGTCATTCATGCGAATGTCAAGAATTTTATGTAATTTTAAATTCAGACATTAAGATATTGATGTAGAAAATATAAAACGACCAACTAAAACACATGAAAAATGCAGTCTGCTATAAAATGATCTTGACAAACAAAATACGGCATTTTTACTTACTATGGCGGAGCCGGCTTAGTCAAGGGCGATCTGGAAAAACAGAGAGGGACCCGCGGTTTTGATGGATGCCGCTCTAGCTTTTAAAGTTCTCAGGAAAAAAATATATAAATTACAAATGCAAAAATAAGTCTTGTAATTTTCCATACATTTTTATAACAAAAAATTGTGGAATTGGCTTCCAATACATTGTTGTGTTTGACAATATCTAAGGTAACCAACACTACTTTAGATAGATTTGTTCCGTAACCTTTTTCGTAACCGTATTCCTTTTAAAATTAATTCGTGCGGCCAAAATACACCTTTTGCACTCTTAAAAATTTATGTAAACTATAACGGTTAATTTTAATTTATGCAACTTGTGAAATGTTGATAATTAACCATTTCCGTCTAAACATTTTACATGAAAAAAAAAGTTTGGACTCCCTCATTCATTAGAGAATTATACACTGCTGGACAATTGCTAAGGACGGATAACACTATCATCCATAGCAACCGCAAAATGAAAGGAGGCAAAATGTGGAAAATTAGAATAAGTGTGGGATATTAGTAAGAAGAAGTATGAGTATATTCAATTTTTTTTCCACGTCTGTTCATCACGTGATAGCGTTCATAAGAGCTTTAACGGTTTTGACGCGTGTGGACAGTTGTTGTTTCAAGTCAAAGTTTTACAGGAAATATTTAATCGACGAACTTAAAATTTTTGGCATGTCTTCCCTAAATCACATAGATGATTTTATGCGTGGCCGAATTATTGGAAAGATCGAAGAAGGGCGAAAAATAACAGATGTTGCCAGGGAGTTCGACATAAGCTCACAGCGTTGTTTCACGGCTGTGGAAGTCATTTAAAACTACTGGAATGTGTAGTAGACGGCACGGGGGAGGTCGTGTTAGAAGTACGACGCCTGCAGAAGACAGATATATCGTCCTATCGGCAAAAAGGAACAGGCGCACCACAGCTCAGCAGGACGCAAATCAGTTTCTTGCTGCCTCAGGAAAGCAGATCTCCCGAAAAACTGTTGCCAGACTTTTGAGGGGAGGAGGACTATACGCACGCAGACCTGTTGTGTATGTCCCATTGACCAGACAGCACCGTACTGCCCGTTTGCAATGGTGTCGTGAGCATCACAATTGGACTGAACAGGACTGGGCATGCATACTATTCTCAGATGAGAGTAGGTTCAGTCTGTCATCGGATTGTAGACACCAACTGATCTGGCGTGAGAGTGGTACTGCTTATCGTGCAGAAAATATCCAGGAAAAGGACCGATATCCGACATGCAGTATCATGGTGTGGGCCGGCATCATGATCAATGGCCGCACGCGCCTACATGTGGTTGCGAATGGGACTATGACGGGCCAACGATACATTGATGAAGTTAAAATTCCTCATGTTCGTCTTTTCCGTGGTGCTGTCGGTGATAAATTTGTTTTTATGGTCGACAACGCAACATGTCATCGAACACTCGCTGTTCAGGATTGTCTAGACAGCGAGGGTATTCAACGTCTCGTATGGCCAGCGCGTTCTCCAGATCTAAACCCCATTTAAAATGTGTGGGATGCTTTGGGGAGGCAAGTTGCTGGTCGAAACTATCCTCCGAAAAACAAGAACACCCTCATCCGTGCAGTCACAGAGGAATGGGATAAATTGCCTCAACAGCTGCTGGATAATGTTGTGCAAAGTATGGTACGACGTGTGGAATGTTGCATCACACTCCATGGTGGACATATCTCGCGTACTGATACCCTTCTTTAAGGTGCCTGCTGACTTTTAGATGCATTGTTCCATTTCTCCGTACGCAGATCAAATGAACATTTTTTTTTCTTTCAGATGTTTCACAGCTTTTGTACTTTCCAGAACAATAAATATTCTTTATTCTAATGTCTGAACAGTGTGGAAACTATATTTTATCCTACTAGGCCTCATGTCTCACTTAATGTTATGCTACATAGCCATTTGTGATCCGTCCTTAGCAATTGTCCAGCAGTGTATGAGATTCTAACATTAAGTTTTATTTTTCACCGAATAGGGTCGAGTGGTAGTGTATCGTGTTTCCACACGACAGGTCTTGGGTTCTATTAACGGGCTGGGCAAGGTCGACTCTGCCTTTCATCCCCACTACATTGGGTCGATAAATGAGTACCAAGCTTGCTTGGGGTCTTAAACACTGAAGGTCTCTCTTCAGACAGACCACCAAATCGGGACATCTGTTCATGCACCTCAGCGGCCAATGGTCACGTATATTGGAATGAGCATAGTAGCTCCTGGAAATCATGGATTGTTGTGCTTCTGAGTTTGAGTTTTAAGTTTGAGGATTGCCTCACTTTGGGGATACCCCTTAGATAAACATGCATTTCCACTCATTTGCAATTAAACATTTTTCTTTCAATTACGTTTATTTCAGAAGGAAGTTTGATTTTTCAAAAGTATTTGCTTAATAACATGTATATTTGTGTATTATATATATTAAAATTTTGATCAATCCAAAATTACATGTTTTTTGCTCCTCTAAAAGCTTTTAGGATTTTACGACTGATCTTACAATCCATATACGTTTTATAGTAGTATATTTAAAAATGATAAAGACATTTTTACGTCTGTGTGAGCTTTTATGCCTCGTTTATAAATATAAAAAATCGCTGTCAGCTACAGTTTTTAAAATGTACTGAAATAAGTGGAAAAGAATAGGATATTTACATATTATGAATATTTTTGACTGCAGTAAGATATATTTATATTTCAGTTTCCTTACAATTTGAATAGAAGTTGTAAGCCATTTTGTGAACAGTTTGATATTGAATATAAACTCATAGGCTGTTTAATAGTAAAGTGTTTTATTTTTATACCAGCACACATTAAAATAAGGCTCATTGGCAGTTATATGATCAGCTTCAGTGATATTTAAATTTTCAAAAATAGTCTACAAGTACAAAAACATACTTTAAAAACACACACCACATCTCTCTCTCTCTCATACTATGTCTTCCCTACAGCAGGAAATATTTGTGTATACTCAAAAAATTTAATACACGATACATTTCCAAATGTTAAAATTGTTTTAAAATTTGGTATGGATACATTGTGGAACTGTCGGTTAACTTCACTGAACAAAATTGTTTTAAGTGTACTGTTTTGAAAGACAAAATTAATTAGGGAGAACTTTTCTCACAATAGAATTTGTAATGACTGAATTATGTGAAAATGTAGTTATCGATGTGTGACATATTTCCTTGTAATAAAAAAAACAGAAAGATAAGAAATTAAACTTGAGTAGAAAATGGTTAGAAGTACTGTCATGCGCATTTGAAGAAGTATATCCCCCTGGTAGAACCCCCCTCAGTATAGAGGGCGCTGCTTGTAATAACATGTGTTGTTGACTTCAGAGATCTCCTGTACGTAACCGAGTGCAGACGCACTCCATATTCCATTAAATTTATTATTTAATCTTACACTTGTCTTCGATGATTTATCGAATTTAATCGAGTCTAATGATTGTGATGATATGAAAGTTGATTGATATAAAAGCATTCTACCACTGATTAACTGAACCACTGATGATCGTAACATTGGTGCAACGGCCTGAAATTAATGAAAATTGATGAAAATGATGAATCATTTTTGATACCCTCGACCAAGAGGTTGGAATATCATCGTCGACAGTGAATTCAGGTAAGCCGAATTTTTATTGAAAAACTGAATTATACCTGAATAGAAGATTAAAATGTCAGAAGATCTCTCAAAATTTAAAAAGAAGCGTACTGCGGTACGTTCTTCGTTGACGAAATTGATAAATAAAATTGAAGGAAAGATCAACAATGAAAATGAACCTGTTGATCAATTTGAAGCTTTTATAGAGCAATTAAATGACAAAGAAAGTAACTTAAGTTTATTAAATACACTAATTGAAGATCGTTTGTCTGTTGACACTATTACTGAAGATATGGAAGCTTCGGAAGAAATTAAAGAGAAGATTATATTTTGGAAAACGAAGCTTTCTTCTAAAATTAGGAGAATAAATTCTGACTCTATCCAGGTTGATACAGTTTCTCGAAATATCCAAGTTATTGATTCCAATAGTTTTGAATGTATGAACATAAATTTACCTAAATTGCATATAAATAAGTATTCTGGAAATTATTCTGAATGGTTAGATTTTTATAATTTATTTGAAAGCTCTATTCATAATAACAATAGACTAAGCAAAGTTGATAAATTTAATTATTTAAAATCATATTTGTGTGGTAATGCGCTTGCTTGCATTAATGGATTTCCAATTTCTGATGATAATTATGATAGAGCTCTTGATTTATTAAAAGATAGATTTGGAAATAAAAACATGTTAATTAACGCTCATTTGAGCAATTTATTAAATTTAACACCTGTTAGAAACCCTACTGATATTGTGGGCTTAAGAAATTTGTACGATAGAGCAGAAACGCAAATAAGGGGTCTTGCAAGTTTAGGAGTTAAAGGAGAATCCTACTCAAACTTATTAACACCCATCCTGTCGAAACAGATACCCTCGGAACTCGTTTTGGAATTCAATCGTTCTCAAAAGGACGAAGGGTTTGACCTGAGCGCTCTGTTACAGTTCCTACACTTAGAAATCCGTAGTAGGGAACGAGCTTCTCAAATAAACAGTCATAAACTATGTCATTATTCCCCTCCATCGCAAAACAGAACAAAAAATAAAGGCTCCTATTTCCCCGGACAACGCATGAAGCCACCCCTGAATAGAGTACATTTCGGAGCACATTCATTTCCCACCCCCTGGGAGAAAGTAGAACCTAGAAACCGAAAATGTTTATACTGCAACAAAGGTCATGAACTCGACACTTGCCGTTCCTTTGGTGCACCAGAAAAGCGAGAAATTTTAAGGAAGAAGGGCTGTTGTTATTTATGTTTGTCGCACGGTCATAGAGCAAGGGAATGTGTAACAGGGGAGTCGTGTCCTATTTGTAATGGGTCTCACCATTTCTCAATATGTTTTCGGAATCGACATGATGACGACTTGTCTCCGAATAGGGACACTGATAATGTAATTTCAACAGTAATTAAAACAGAAGTAAATAGTGTATTGTTACAAACATGCGCCGCATTAATAGATGTCAAAAATGAACAAGAAGTTGTTAGATTATTTTTAGATAATGGTTCACAGAGAAGTTTTGTTTTAAAGAGTACTTCTGAGAAATTTAACTTTCCAATTCTTAGAAAAGAAAACCTTTCCATTTGCACATTTGGTGCTAAAGAGAGAGAGAAACTGAAACAAAAACTTTAAATATAGTTAAAATAAAATTGAAAAACAGGGATGATCCAAATTTGTGCATTGAAATAGAGGCGGTAGAGACAGAACATATTTCTATCACGAATTTACCGACTCCTGATAGAAATATTGATAAAACATTTAGATATTTAAAAAATGTACAATTAGCCGATTCTTATGAATTTAACGATAAAGAAATATCAATTCTTATTGGTGCGGACTATTATTATTGTTCGAGC